>JABSTQ010010866.1:0-170549 GCA_013358835.2 Ixodes persulcatus | reverse complement strand
GGCTTTTTTTCTTCTGGTTCGCCATATATAGTTGCCAATGGTGCATACACGAGCCAATGAGTAACCGAACAACCAGCAGCGACGCCTAATCGTGGCACTTGTATTGGCAATTTTAGCCTAAAGTTGCCAAGTGAAAACCGAACGACCACAAGTGAACCCTAACTCTGGCAGTTTAGGGCCAGAATACCCACACTGCGACCAAAGAATATCATGCTTGGTTATTCCTTGGCTTTTTTTAGGGGTTTTCAGGGCCCCTTATATTTCCAGATAAAAACCAAGTTTTGTCCAAAATAACCTTGCCGCGTGGGGGGGGGGGGGGGGTGCAACGAATTAAGTGCGACATAAAAATCACGACCTTGTTGATTGCTCCGCCGCCGTAATGGCGACTCCAGCGAAATCGATGCCGCGTAGGGGCAACGCCGAGAAGCTCGGAGAGGAGGTCGTTTCGACTCTGCCGTCTGCTATCGCTGCATGGTTCTCGTAGGCAGCATAGAAACAAACATCGTTTCCAGTAGTTATTTTTATGCTTCCGCCGTGCCATTCCTACGCATTGACTAGAAGAACGTTACTATCGTCGAAAAATCGCTTTGCTTTTATATGTAAATCCAATTTTTTTTTTCTTTATTTGTTTCGCGGAAAGTTCCTCGTGGAGGGCAGAGATAAAGGCTTGGTGCCTGACAGGGCCTCTGCCCCCCCCCCGTACAGTTCAGCAGTGCAGTACAAAAACACAGTGGAAATTACATCAGAGAAACAAAATGCGCCATTTACCAAACCGATCTGTTAGTAGAAAATAGACCGAAGCATTTGTGCAACATTCTAAAAATATATTATCAGAATTATAGTTTCATATACCATAAAAATAAAAAAATAAAAATAAAATAAAAATAAAATAAAAAAACACTGATCATCGAAAACGACCAGGAATAAAAACATGCTTCCTTTGTAGACTGCAAAAAATACAAGTATACAATACACCATATTAAAATCAGCCACAACACAGTGGAATTAATAAATGAACAATAAAAGGATTTTCTCTCACACTGATACATCAAGAAACAAGGAATGGAAATATGCACAAAAGTCAGACATATTTATAACACTCATGAAGTTTTACGGCACTAACAAAGATGAAAAAGCAATTTCACTTGTCACGAGCATCCTTCTACAAGCACATTTAAAGCTATTAAAAGGTTGATGGAAATCTACGAACATGTCTTTTCTATTCAGAGTTTTATTTATCTGGAAATTTAGCCTTTGTCGGCCATAGTTCGTTCTTATTGCCGGCATCTTCCTTATTGGGTTTCGAATATTGTACGTGCTCAGATTGTATGTTGGTGTAGTGTGGAGCTTGTTCCTGTGTATCAATTGCAATAATTTGAAATAAAATACTTGATCTGCTTTTAGCATATTATATTTATTAAAAAGTGGTTGCGTGCTTAAATTTCTTCTGTCTCCTCTATAATTGTCATACATACGCAAGATTTTCTTCTGCAAGATAATTAGTTTGTTGTAATTAGTTTCTGTCGTAGTTCCCCACACCAAGATGCCATAGCTCATTTTTGAGTAAAATAGGGAGTAGTATAATGCTTGTTTAAGCCAGGTCGGTAGTAAACTGTGCACTTTGTATATGCTTCCAGTAACTCGGGACAGTTCAGCCTTGAGCATATTAACATGAGTTGACCAAGAGAGATCCTCAGTGAACCACACCCCAAAAAAATTTTGCTCTGTAACTTGCTCCAGCAGCGTATCTTCAAATGTTATGTTGATAGAACTGTGATTGTGTTTGTTTATCGGCTTAAAAATAACATATTTTGTTTTACTGGTATTTAAACCTAAGCGATTTGTTTCTAACCATTTTGAGAGTTTTAAAAGATAATCATTGGCTAATTTTTCTACGATCTGTATTGTCTCACCAGCAAAAAATACATTTGTGTCGTCTGCGTACATTACTAACTGAGGGGAGCCAGTTATTTCTGTTATATCATTTATATAGGCAAGGAATAGCAGAGGCCCTAGAATAGAGCCTTGGGGAACGCCATGTTTTATTTTCATTTTGCTAGATGACTCATTATTTAAGCATACATATTGGTAGCGTTCATTTAGATAGCTTTTAATTAATTTTAGCCCTATTCCTCGTATACCATATATATTAAGTTTTTTAAGTAGAATATCGTGCTGCACAGTGTCGAACGCCTTTTTTAAATCCAAAAACAATCCCAGTGTGACCAATTTGTTTTCAATGTTTTCCGCAATTTTATCTTTTATGTCGATGAGCGCTGATTCTGCAGACTTTTCCTTCTGGAAACCATATTGAGCAGGAGTTATTATATGATATTTTTTAAAAAAGACTGTTATCCTGTCGTTGATTACACGCTCGAAAATCTTGGAAAAAACCGGGAGTACTGAAATGGGCCTATAATTATTAATCGAGGTCACTCCGCCGCCCTTGTAGACAGGAGTTACTTTCGCTATTTTTAATTCATCAGGAAAATTACCGCATTCAAGCATCATATTTATTTATTATGTGGGATAATATAGGACCTATTATGTTCGCGGTGTACTTAATTGGTAGCACTTTTATTTCATCGTCCCCAGCTGCAACATCATTTTTTAGACTACCTATTATCTTATCAATCACAGTTGGTGTCGTTGGAAAAAGCATGATAGATTCTATTTGATTTCCTGCCGGCATGCAGTTATCTGAGCTTGCATTTTTTCCCGTGCTCGGTGTGCAAAATATTTATGGTGGTCCGCGTGCTGATCGGCGAAAACGACCTCCTTTCGTCCGCCGTTTTGCCTGACCAGCACGCCCCCTATAGTTCGCTGGAGTCACGAATAGTCGCGTCGATGCAAAGAGTCACTCATTCGCAGGTGACCGCGTCAGCAATTATGAAGGCTACACACATGCTTCTCTTCTGTCGTCAATATTTTACGTAGATCATAATATATCTAAGCTCAAGGAATGTATTTCCAAGTGAAAATCATTGCTACAGACAGTGAGTACTTGATATAGTCACTCAAACAAGCTGTTTGAAGTAGGTGCCACCGTGACAGCGCAGAAAACACCCTTCGAAAATAAGGGGTGGTCTCACTTCACCGTAGCACACTTTTCAACACCCTTTTCGTACCTTTCAAGACTAAAGGGTGTTACGCGTAACACCGCTTTATCTAACGATTGAAAGGTTCTGTTACTGGAACTAAAGGTGCCAAGAGACAAATCGATCCCGAAGTGTCATGTCACGGGCTCAGCTTCCTCCGGGCCGCGATTAACCCTGGCATGAAAAAACAAGGAGTTCACGTGTTCCGTACGTTTAAAGAAACGTATGTTTAAAAAAAAAAAACTAAATCAAGCACAAAACTTTCTTTGAAAGACAACACTAATCGAGATGACGAAAAACGTAAAAAAAAAAAAAAATAAGCTACCCTCGGCGGGATTCGAACCCGCAATCCCCGGTTTAGGAGACCGATGCCTTATCCGTTAGGCCACGAGGGCTTGAGTGTTCGGCGGAGAATCCCGAGGTCTCGGAAAATGAAACGTTAAAATACATTTTGTTCTTAGCCCGAGACTGAGGCAGGAAAAGAGGAAAGTTCGAGAAGTTAGAAATTAGAGACGTGTCCTCGACTGTTCATTTTTCTTCTACTTTGAAACTTTCCTCTTTTCCTGCCTCAGTCTCGGGCTAAGAACAAAATGGTTAACATCCACCAGCTCGCCTGCGCACTCACTGCATTATCGTAAAAATACAATGGGTTTTGGTAGCGCCACCTCGTGGACGCCCTTCTGTGATGCAGCTGGTAGTAGGCAAGCAGGTGACGCGCTATGTCAAAGCACAGAGTGGCTATATTGGTTCGCATCTATGCCGATTAAAACGGTTTATTTATTAAATAAACATGTATAACGCTTTCGTGGGTGATCTTTCTAATGAATAACAGCGCCTCGAAGTTGCTTTTCCTATTAAAAAAAACCGTAGAATGTTCGAAAACAAGCCTGGAGCCTCACATTACAGAGCTTGCACGGCGTGCGTCAGGGCTGTTTACAGCCCTTCTGGTTCTTTTTTTTTTTTTTTTTTTGGATCTGTGGAGGCTACTGTAGAAAAAGGTATTGCATTCACCAGAGTACATGACGTGATGTCTTCTGAGCTGTGAACGCGCGCACAATTGTGTTGCGAAGCGCCGCACACTTGTTTTAACTACATTAAGCTTGTCGATACCGACGCTTCAATCTAAGTGTGACTCGACAGTTGCTACCGAGCAGATGCTCGTCAGCAACTGACACTCCTCTCGAATCGAATACGTGGCAAAGAAGTGTCACATCGCAATTTCTGCTGGAAATAAAAGCATTTTTTGTTTATAAATTCTTAAATTGTCGGCTATGGCCCGGCAAATTCAGGCGATTGATTAATCTGTTCGATCATATTTTTACTAACAATTGTTTACAAACTTCAAATCGCTTCCTGAGAAGCGCATCACGCATTATGCGCATTTGGGTCTGCAAAATTTAAACATACGAACGGTAGTAATTTATAGCAGGTTGACTCCTCATTTTTGGGGACGCTGAAGACTTACTATATTTGAAACTTCAATCGCGAGGGCGTCTCGCACGTTTCACGCCGACTGGGTGAATAAGCAGGGATTTCGTTGAAACAATTCGGAAGCCAGCCACCGCTTCTTAATTCCCGCCAGTTATTTTGAGAAAATGTTCGTTTACTGGTTCACAAAAAAAAAAAAAAAAAAGGAATTAATTCGGAACTAATAAGAGACCAGCACTCACTGAACACGTTGCAACCAACAAGATACACGGAGTCGCTTTCACTGGAGTGTTTAATACACACGCGAGAGGTTCTCTAATTTCGCTTGTTTATTTTCAATTTGATGAAACATTCCTTTTTCAGTGTTATGTTGTTCGACATAATAAAAATACACTCCCAATTCGCCGTAGTAGATGTTGCAAGTAGTGGGGTGGGGATATTCTATTTTTATCATCCATCTTTTTGTACTGGGGTAGAGAACGGCACACCACTATCCCATGCGCTTCGACAGGTCAGCGCAAAAAGTGTTTGTTAGCACGACTACGTGCGCCATGGTTTAAGCTTCGGTAAAATGTCCCACTACAAGTATCACTTCTTTAGATAAACGCAACCCGTGAAACAGGCTTTGCGGCGCGTTACCCAAACAGCGCATGAAGCGAGCTGACAAGCCGAGAGATCCAACATCTGCGCTGTCTGTCCCTCTCTCTTCTACCCGTGACGTCACAAACGACGATGATGATAGCTAGAGAAGCGCTCCCTGTAGTTCGCACACGCCGCCAATATATTCACTTCGTGCGACGCGACCGGCGCGCCGTCGCGCGGCTGTTACCAAAGCGGTGCGGTGGCGCTGGGTTGACAGCATGAGCTGCTGTGTCGTTAAAGGGGCCCTGTCGTTAAAGGGGTTCTATTTAAGCGTCAACCTTTTTTTGCGGTTTAAACATCTCTTGGGGTTCGGTCAACCCAGCGGGCACGGAGAGAGTAACTATAAATATCATTGCGTCATATTTTAACTGGACGACGCGGAAGCCTCCTGCACCTACGGGGCTGCCCCGTGGCACCCAACGCGCGCGGCATGTGACGACATCGTGACGTTGTTGGTTCTGGCCAGCTCCTGCCTTACGACTGGTCAGAACCCTAAAAGCTTTTTTTAAGTCGAAATACAAAATATAAGTGGCGCGAATTTTTTCAATTATTGATGAAAGTAGTTTTTGTTCAATATTTTAGATCAGAAAAGAAACAAATGCAGTTTATAAAGCACGGAAACAAGAAATGACCCTTCGGTATACCCGCCACCAAGCGGTGGAAAAGGCGGCGCATACTAGAAAGGGGTGTGGGATCAGTCGCCGACGCGGAAAGGTCCCGAATGTACGCGTGTGGGCTCGAGGATCCGGCCTGTTCTGAGCGTTCTGAAGGCCTTCGGCGATCAGGTTTGGCTTGCGGCTTGGCCGTTTGGTGGTTTGGCCGCGCGAAGTGGCTCCCGTTCTGAACTTATCTTTACCCCGTGTTTGCTGTCGTTTGTGGACAATGAAGTGTCATGCCGAATTATTGTTTAATCGCGCAGCTAGTGCAATGCGAGCCGCCCTGGCCGCTCGCTTCATCCAGCCTAGAGTCACTAGGGAGTTTTAGTAGACCGTGTTTCCCCCTCCGCTAGCCCTCCGCTACGAAGAAACCGCTACTGCGCCTGCGCGCCGATGGCCTCGGCTGTAGAGTTCCGGGTAGCGGAGGGGCTTAGCGAAGCGGGAACCACGGTCTACTAAAACTCGCTACTGTATGGGTTCCCATACAGTGACTCTAATCCCCCTATCCTGCACATGCTTTAGTACCCTCTCGAGCCGTCGACACGGAGTGCGACAGCCGTGAGCGCTCTCTGAGCTCACAACCATTCCTCTAGTTCACGGCCACCCAAGCTAGGACCAAGGACGTCACGAGGGAGGTTATTTTTTTGCTTGCCTTTGTAATTTTAATTTGCCTATAACTTTTAAAATAAAGCGGAATTCGAGAAAAGAAAAGTTTCTCTAAGTTACTCCGTTCAGTGCGCTCAGGTTCGGTGCAAATTAAAAACCAATCAAGAAGTCAGTTGCAGGGCCCCTTTAAGTGCTCCAGTATAGTTATGCGGCGTGTCTCGTGGGGACAAAGTTTCATAGTTTTTTTTTTTAAACTCGCCGTTGTTTTGAGGGGCAGCGACAACGGTGCATCCGTGCGTGCGATGCAAGAAATTTGGTCTTTCTATCATGTCTGCCTGCCACGTGTCGGCACGACTAACATATCCTACACTGCCGCTTTGTGCGCTGTGTCTGTTTTTGCGCCAGTAACGGTTAGAGCGTCGACGGGACGAACTGAAAAATCATCCAACACTCGCGTGTATGCAGTGGCCATTTCGTTGGAGGGATTCCCTTTAAAGACGTTTCGTCCGCATCGTACGTGTCGATGATCTTCCGGACCAGTATGACTGTACTTCACGAAGAAAGATTCGGACGGTACTAAAAGTGACAAATGTGAATCTAAAGAAAACTACATGGATGCTTGGAATCACTGGGCAATCGACGCCTCGGTATGGCAGTTCAGTTGTTGTGCTTTCTTTATTTGATCATCCTCCTTTCGGACATGGAAATCGCCTTTCTTTACGTATGGGGTTGCCGGCAGGCTGTAGGTGACTGCAAAATGAAACGCCGGGATCGCTTTTGAAGAGACGTTTTTAAAAGAAATAAAAAAATTTTAATTTTTAAAATAAAAAACTAGTTTTATTCTTTAAGTTTAAATCAAATATAAATCATATGTATATATTATTTAAAATATTTAACCAAACAAAGACATTTGTTTTCAACTAGTCTTTTTGAGAACGGGAAATGGATTCTTCAATCCCCCAATCACTGAAAACAGTGTAGAAGGAAGAGTCACTGTAAATTTAATTATATCGTAAGATGCAGAATAATTGAAAAATGTTTTCTTGATATAAACTAAGTGTTACTAAAACAAAAAGAGCTATTCGCGACTCCAGCGATCTATAGGGGGTGCGCTGGTCAGGCGAAATGGCGGATGAAAGGAGGTCGTTTTCGTCATTCAGCAAGTGGTCCGCTTGCTGAACGGCCATAAATGTCTTTCACTGCAGCGTAAAATTGGTGTTACATATGAAAGCAAAGCGATTTTTTTTGACGGTAGAAACCTTCTTCTAGTTAGTGCGTAGAGATGACACGGCAGAAGCATAAAAATAATTACTGGAAACGATGTTTGTTTCCATGCTGCCTACGAGAACCAAGCAGCGATAGCAGACAACGGAGTTAAAACGACCTTCTCTTCCAAGCTTCTCGGCGTTGCTGCTATGCGGCGTCGGGTTCGCTGGAGTCGCCAAAAGTTAGTTACAACTTACAACTCAAGAAGGTAGGGCGAGGGAAAGAAAGACTGGAGAGGAGAGGGGGAAACATCCTCCTCTCTCCAGTGTTCCGTCTGCTTCTTCCTTCCCGGCCTTTCTTTCCCTCGCCCTACATTCTTAAGCTGTAACTTACCATAAACTTTTTTTTTCTTTTTTTTAGAAAGCTTTATTTGCTGTTATGCAAAACAAAAAGAGAATATCTCCGAAGTATGTATGAAAATGCCGAGGAAACAGCTATTTCCCCACAAATTGTTTTCTATCAAGCTTCGTGCACACGATGCCACGGGTGACATATTGCTTCTGAGGCCGGTTCCACACAAAATATTAAAACGCTCTAAGCCGCACCAAAAGTGAAAAACAAAACAAAACAAAACAATATTCAACGACGTGAATGTGTGGTCATTGAACTCGTCCATAGTTTGGTTAACGACCATGTCTATCTTTTGGTTTTACAATGCGCAAGGTGGTGGCATAATTTCATAAAAAAAGAAAGTGGCAGGCTCGTGTAAGACGCAACATATATACTCATTGTGATCAATGTAAGATCAACGTTACGTGTACAACTATCTCTGTCTATGCCTTCCCCCTCAGTTTCTTCCTTTGTCGGTCTGTGTGCGTGTGCGCGCGCGCACACACGTTTTTGTTTGTTTCCTTGGCATTTTGTCTTGCTCGCATAAAGGCTGAACTCCATGGAGCGAATCGTACGACGAATAACTGACGAACGCCACCCGACGGGATGCTCTCTTTGCGCGCGACATAGCAGCCACTGTGCTAATCCCACGCGCGGAGCAAAAGCCGCCGGGCAAAATTCGTCAATTTTTCGCAGCATATTCGTCCCATGGAGTTCAGCCTTAAGATGCCACGTAATTAACGAAAGAAGTGGAAGATAGAAACAAAGCTCACCTCTCCGATTAGCGCAGAAGAGCGCAGGATTTTGCTCGAGTTCATGATCTAAATCATGATTGAAATCAAAATCAAAATGGTAATTTAAATCAAAATTTTAATAGTGATCAAAATAAAAAACAATTAGCGATATATAATGCGATTTAAGTCAGCATTTAAATAGTGATTTTAAGAGGGATTTGCGCGAAAGGATGCGCACACGCTTCCTTTGGGTTTAAATCCTAAATTCATTAGGATTTAAACAAGAATATAAATCGCTATGCAACTTGTGATTTATACCAACATTTAATTCAAGATTCAAGAAGCCGAGTGGACTAACGCGTCTCAGCTCGGAGCGTGGAGCGAAAGCTTGCGCCGCAGAACTTCCTGGGTTCGATCCCCACCCGCCGCCCGTTTCGATCTGGATGAGTTTTGTACAGGCACGCGCTCGTGTAATCACTACTGCGTGGTGCACGTTAAACACCCAAGGTTAGCGGTTTCTACTGCACTGGCTAAATTTCTCATCTACAGCTAAGAGACAAGTCACCCGTTGAGGCGTACTAGCATCAAGGCTCTCTAATTATAAAGAGAAAACAATTTTGTTTTGTCATTTCGCCGAATATAAAGGCGTTCCGCGATAAAAGGCAAAATGAAGTATGGCTGAATCCACTGGTTCTGTAGGTTGAACGAAGAGTTTTTGGGGCGTTTGATAGTAGGCTCATGGTATAAATGACGCGGTTTTTATTTTTTTTTTCACCCGAGCGTTACTATTATCGGCGTTTACTCAGCAATTGTTTGCCGACCAAGTGGGCAGTAACAACAAAACTCACACAGCCGCTGAAATGCCGAGCATTCACAGAATAGCCTCGATGATAACTCAGTTTTCTTTCGCTAGATAGCACTGGTGGCCTTCGAAGCCACTCGCTCGCCTAGGCTTTTTCGTATCGTCCACGACTGTACGCGAGCCGGTACACGCACACACACGAGCAGAAAGAGGGGACAGAGAGAAACAGATACAATAGCATGATGCGTCAAGGTAGCCCTGGCATCTGCCATTATGTTCGGTTTGTCTTACACCATCTTGCCTCGCTCTTTCCCCAGATCGAGTCGCAACTTTGCATATTTTGAAACGATCGAAAACAAAGACAATGGTCACAGCGGAGCAGTGTGCACTAAACCGACGGCAAGAAGTCAGCTGGAATCTTAGAGGAGACTTAAAATAGGAGCAGAAGTTGTTTTCCCATGGTTTTATGCAGTCTTATCGAGTCAAAATAAGCTAAAAGTTTGACATATTCAGGTATTACACCAAACAAAAATTGCTTCACTGAGTAAAAGAGCAAGAAGCCTTTGTTCTAGGAAAGCGTAAGCCGTGAGATAAAAATGAAAAAAAAGTTCTTAATTAAGTTGTATTTCGCGGCATCATGTATAGTTTACGGTAACTTACTAATAATTCCCACCGTCTTCAGTGATTGCGGCCATTGAAACGCAAATCTACCATATTGGGGTTTCCTAAACTGTGGGTCTCAACCCCGAGGTGGGTCGCGGTAGGTTTAGCTTGCCAAGCAGATGGGGAAATGGAAAAAAAAAGATGCAAAACTTGGCTTTTCTTTCGTGGCATCAATGAAAACGAAGTACAAAACACGAAGCCGTGCTCCAACAAACTCGCTTACTTTAGCCATTGGGAATAGTCATTCCTGTTGGCAGGCATTTGTTTACGTTGGTTTCTTGTGAAGCTGATTCACTCTGAGGATATTAACTATAAGATAAAATTTCAGCGCGAAGTCTTATTTTGTAGTCTTGGTGGGTCGCAGGGGAGCAAAGTTTCAGAAGCACTGCATTATGTTTAACGAGGATCTAGCGACAAAAGAAGTGCCATTTTGAGACCAAGTAATTTAAATTAAAAAAAAAATATAATTTACAAGGGAATAAGTGTGATTTAAACCAGATAAGTATAAAAAGATGCTGCAACTAAAAGAAGCATTAGGAACTAAGTGATTCAAATAAAATAAATCTAGTTCACACAAAAAGTGTGATTGAGGTAAAATATAGTTTATTTATATTTCTTAAAGAAAAAATGTCTCTCTCCTGGCTGCAATGTTTTTTTTCGGGATGGGTGAGTGGTGAATTTTCGAACTTTATCTTCCCCGAATTAAAGGGAAGCTGGAGAGGTCCTTGAATTCAAACAAACAGTAAAGGTTGTAATGTAGACACCTTATAAATGGGGTGTCTTAAGTTTTCTTTCGAACTTAGTAGCTGCGATACGTATCGGAAATACAATTTAAATAGAGGCAAAAAGTCTTTGGAAATACAAATACAGGAATACATTTTAGGGAGGGCAGGAATACAAACACAGAAATACTGATACTGCAATACATTTTTCACATTTGTTTGAGACGCCTAACTGAGATGAAGCTTGAAGTTTGAAGTTGAAGTTTTGGATCCCGAAATTACTTTACCATAGGCTTGGCACTTTGCCTTGAAGGTAGTGGTTTCGGACGACGAGAAGTCTTCAATGGGCTCAAAAAAACGTTCCATCAAGGACTTACCGCTATCCCTTCTTTGACATCCTGTCTGACGAGGAATGCGAAAAGACTTCGACCTCTAAATAAATTCTATGTCACCCCCCGCAGGGGGCACCTGTGAAAGCAGGTGTTTGGAGAGTGGCGTCTCCACGGACCCCGAGCCATGCGGGTTCGCCCGCCCACGTCTGGCTGTGCGTGGCTTTCCCGTGTCCGGGGAAAAGGGCATCCTGGTGGTTGAGCCGAGCCCGGGGTAGGTTTGGACCCTTCGGGGCCCCCCGGGTGAGGCAATACACCACTTCGGCCCCCGCTTCTCGTAGACGGGAGTCCTGGTAAGGCCCGGCCAGGATGATTCAGTCTAGTCGCCTTTTCTTCTACTATCCCCTCCAATCTTTCACCTTTACCTTTTCTGTTTCTTTTACTTCTCTCTCATTTCTCTTACTCCTTTTTCACCCCTCTTTGGCGGCAAGGGCTAACCTTGGGTGGCAATAGACCTCTGTCTTGACCCACACTTGGGTATTGGGGAGGAGGGGCGACCGTGACGCCCCAAGCGGTTAACTTTAGAACTACACGGATGGGGACAACAAATACAATGATTCAGCGCTCGGCCGACATAACCGAACGCGGCGTCAGCGTTCGGCTGGAGTTCGTGTTCTCCGGTGAGGGGGAGGAGGGGCTCTTTTGTTTCCACTCCGGCCTGCGTGAACAATGCAGCATGCACGGTCCCAGCTCCGCACAAAAGCCGAAGTGGGTCAAGCTCGCATTCTTTGAGGATAGATCCGGCACTTAACGTCGCTTCATCGATTGTTAGTATTTTTTTACATTAAACTGTGCCCCGCGCTCTATTGTAAAAGATGACATTGACATGCCCATAAGGCCTGTGGGCATCTGCGCAGGCCTTGTGTTGAGTAAACAACGAGGATGGGGACAACAAAGGGGACAGAGCGCCCCCTATAGTTCGATCTCCTGCCCAATAGTTTCCCGGCAGCACTGTTAGCGTAACGTCTCCAGCCAAGCCCTTCTTGTTATGGTGCGTTACCTAACCCCTTGTTGGGCTCGGTGGTGGGCGGTGCACCGCGGATTCTGAACACTCTTTGCCCTCCTATGGCGCCCCACCCCTCTAAACCCCATTCAAGGCACGCCCTTAAAAGGCGCTGCCTTAAACACAAAACCATCGAAAAAGAATCTAAGGAAGAAACCTTTACAAAGTTTTTTGTCATTCATTCGCTGGATGAACAGAAATCGGTTGCAAAGCTCTCACCCTTTGTTGTAGCTAAAGTTCTCGAGCACCTTGTAGGGTTCTCCTAAAAGGCTAAGAAGCTCCACTGTGGAGACCTCCTTGTGGAGGTAGAAACACAAAAACAAAGTGAAGCACTCTCCAAGATGACCAACATTGTTGACTTGAAAGTGTCGGTGAGCCCTCACCGTACACTTAACACCATTCGTGGTGTCCTCTCTGAGGATGACTTCCTTCATACCAGTGAGGATGAACTTCTTGAGGGCCTCGAAGGCTCTGGTGTCGTCGCCGTCAAACGAATAATGTTTAAAAAGAATGGTTAAGAAATTCCCTCCAAGCATGTTATTTTGACTTTCGAGAGGCACACTCTACCAGAGACAATTAAAGCAGGGTACCTTAATTGCCGCATCCGCCCTTATGTCCCTAACCCACAGCGGTGCTTCCGTTGTAAGCGTTTTGGCCACGGATCACGCAGCTGTCGCGGAAGGAAGACATGTGCAAAGTGTGGAAGTCAAGGCCATGTCTCCGACATTTGCGAGGCTGTGGCCCATTGCGCTAACTGCGGTGGACCACACCCCGCTTACTACCGCAGCTGTCCTTTCTTTCAGCAAGAAAAATATCTTCTTGCCCTTAAAGTCAAATAAAATATCACATACATAGAAGCAAATAAGCGTTTTTCCTTTTTGTCAAAGGGTAGTTATGCTGAGGCGGTGCGCAGGGGTGCTGCACCGCGCTCGGAGTCAAGGGCCACCCAGGTCTCTCCCGAGATCTTGGTGGCCGACCTTAGGGCCCCGGCTCCCCGACCGGGGCAGCAGCAGCTTCCTCCAGTCCCTGGTGGTGGCACGCAGGCTGCCCCTCGATCCAAGGACAGGCCGGCTGCAGCCGTGCCTGCTCCCTCTCCTAAGTTCCCTTCTAGGGAGAGGGAGCGAGTTTCTCGCTCCTGCTCGCTGGAGAGGGCCCCCCGACCGAAGGAGCAGCATGGTACCCATGCAGCTCCTGTGAAAGGAGGTGTCAAAACGAGCTTGGGTGACCCCTTGCCCTGCTCGTCCGCCACTCCTTCATCCGGTCATGGCCGTGGTTTTCCCCCGCGCGTGCCAGGCCGGACCAACTCCGTCATAATCCATCCATCAGACACTTCCCAGGACATGGCGATACCAACTGATGCTGACAGTCAGTCTACTCCTGGGTCCGACCAGGATGGTATGGAATGTGAGACAGCTTCTCGTAAATCTAAAAAGAAGCAACCTGTAGTAGCGCCCAAGTGATGGTCCCGATAGCTGCCGTATTGTGGTCACATCTTCCCCCTTGCTCGAGTTGGCTCTCCATAGTTTTATTTAATTCGGTAGGTTTTATCTTCTTATATTTACATATTTACACACTTTTTAATAGATGATGAAGTTACATTTTATGCAATGGAACTGTCGCGGTATTTTAAGAAATATTGATGATGTCAATCATTTCATGGAGGAGCTTCGACCCATCGCTCTTGCCTTGCAAGAAACCCATCTTCACTCTAATTCTTTTAACATTTTAAGACGTCATCAGGCTTTCAGGAAAGACCGTCTCGCTTCCACTCCTTCTGGTGGGGTTGCAGTAGTGGTGCAGAGTGGAGTTGCTTGCTCTCAAGTTCCAATTCGCACACCTCTGGAGGCTGTTGCAGTGCGTCTCCTCGTGAACCGCCTTGTAACGCTTGTTTCTTTATACTTACCACCAAATGTTCCTTTGAATCTTCAAGAGCTGCAGGGACTTGTAGGACAGCTTCCTCAACCGTTTTTAATTTTGGGTGATTTTAACGCTCATCATCCCATGTGGGGTAGTACCCGTCAAGACTCCCGGGGTGGTGTTATTGAACGTCTTTTATTGTCTTCTGGGCTGTGTCTTCTTAACGGGAAAGAGCCAGCTGTTTTTAGTGAGGCACACAACTCATTCACGTCTATTGATCTTTCTATCGCTTCACCTTCATTACTTCCTTGCTTTTCATGGAAGGTTCTCCGTAACCCTTTTGGAAGTGATCATTATCCTATTGTTTTAGAAAGTACCGTTCCATTGCCTAATCTTTTAAAGCGTGTCCCTAGGTGGAAGTTAGACAAGGCTGACTGGACGCTTTTTAATTTTCACTCCACTTTAGATCCTTCGATTCTTTCTTCTATGTCCCCCGAGAACGCTACACTTTATGTTACTGCGCAGATACTAAGGGCTGCTCAGCGCTCTATTCCACAAACATCTGGTAATGTGCCAAAAAAATGCAAACCTTGGTGGAACAAGGAGTGTGCCACAACCCTGGCAGATCAAGACAGGGCCTGGGAAAGATTTCGTAGATATCCCACTTCACACAACCTTGTAGAGTTCAAGCGCCGAAAAGCCAAGGCCCGTTGGACTAGGAAGCGGGCAAAACGGAAGTCTTGGATGAAGTACTTGTCTTCTCTAACTAGTTTTGTCCCTGCCAAAGAGGCCTGGGACAGATATAGGAAAGTAAATGGGGATTATAGGTGCTTTGCCATCCCAACGTTTAATGCTCCTTGTTCGTCATTAAAAGACATAGCTAACATCCTCGGGGAACATTTTTATAATTCATCTAGCTCAGCCAACTACAGTGCTAACTTCGCTCAGCTTAAGCCCGTGCGGAGCAACAAAATTTAGTCGTAACTGGAGGAACGGCAGCCTCTTATAATCGGCCATTTACGTGATATGAACTTAAGATGGCCCTCAATGTAAAGAAGCTATCTGCTCCTGGGCCCGATGGGCTTCACTATGAAATGCTTCGTAACCTCTCCACGGAATCCCTTGAAAATCTTCTTTTTTTCTCTTTAATTCTTTATGGAAAAAGGCTTGTTTACCTCAGGCTTGGAGGCATGCACATATTATTCCCCTTCTAAAACCTAATAAAGATCCTTCACAGCCATCAAGTTACCGCCCAATCGCATTGACGAGCTGCCTCGGAAAAACGTTTGAAAGGCTGATAAACAGGCGACTGGTGTATGTATTGAAACAACAGAGAGCCTTTGATAACAACCAGTGTGGATTCCGCCGAGGTCGTTCTACTCTCGATCACTTGGTACGGTTGGAAACTGTGATACGTGAGGCATTTGTAAACCGGCAGCCCTGTGTTGCAGTTTTTTTCGATTTGGAGAAGGCATACGATACAGCGTGGAGACATGGAATTCTTCAAGATCTGTATGCATGTAACATCCGTGGCCGTATGCTGCAATGCATAAGAGAATATCTAACAAACAGGACTTTTCAAGTTCGTCTTGGCTCCAACCTATCTGATTCCTACGTGCAAGAAAATGGAGTTCCTCAAGGAGGAGTCTTGAGCGTTACTTTATTTGTGCTAAAAATTAATTCAATTGCACGATTGCTACCTCCTTCTGTTTCATATTCTCTTTACGCTGATGATATACAGATCTCGTATTCTTCTTGTAACCTTTCCAGCTGTGAGTGCCAATTGCAGATAGCCATAAACAAACTTTCCAAGTGGGCTGACGAGAACGGGTTTCGGTTCTCTGCATCCAAAACAGTCTGTGTGCCCTTCTCTTTGCGTCGTGGGCTGTCATTGGACCCATCGCTGGAACTAAATGGAAATTCTGTACCTGTCAGGAAAGAGCACAGATTTCTTGGTGTGATATTTGATAAAAAGCTTAATTTTATTTCACACCTGAAAGCTTTAAAAACTAAATGTCTTCAGTCTATGAATCTTTTGAAAGTTCTATCTCACAAGTCGTGGGGTTCTGACAGAAAATGTATTCTACGGTTGTACAACGCCCTTGTAAGATCTCGTCTTGACTATGGTGCTGTAGTGTATGGATCGGCCCGGCCATCTGCCCTCAAAATGTTGGACCCAGTTCACCACCTCGGGTTGAGACTAGCAACTGGTGCTTTCCGGACGTCCCCTGTCTCCAGTTTATATGCAGAAGCTAATGAGCTATCACTGAACAAACGACGTGCATTTCTTAGCCTAACGTATGCTTTTAAGATTCTGGCTGACCCTCAACACCCCACTTACTCTTCCCTTACGAGGTCGAGGTTTTCCTGTCTTTTTAACAACAAGCCAAGCATCGCGACACCATTAAGCTCCCGCATTGAAGGACTTTGCACTTCACTGCATCTTTCATTGGACCAGGTCGGCCTCATTCGAAATGACCACGACCGTATTCCACCCTGGAAGACACTGCCAGTTGCCTGTGACTGGTCGCTCACAAAATTGAACAAACATGGCATTTCCCATGCTGTAATACCGCAAGAGTTTTGTGAAGAACAAATTAGGTATGATGGTTATCTTCATGTTTACACAGATGGCGCCAAGACTTCATCTTTTGTTGGCTGCGCTGTGTATTCCGAACACTTCTCTAAAGTTTAGCGACTTAATTCGTTTGCCAGCATGTTTACTGCAGAACTCTATGCAATATCAATGGCAATAGACTACATTCTACATAAGAAAATAACTAGGGCTGTTTTGTTTGTTGATTCTCAGAGTGTGATTGTTGCAGTTTTCTCTGTTAAAGACACTAAAAACATGCTTGTACAACAAATTCAGAGTAAACTCAACACTGCTCTACATGACGGTCAAAGCATAATATTTTGTTGGGTACCTAGTCACGTTGGCATAGAGGGCAACGAGAGGGCCGACAGGCTTGCAGGGTCTGTGGGAAACCTTGTCCAATCGTCTTCCTGTTTACCACATCAGGATATAAAGCCTTTAGTAAAGTCATCACTTTTTCGTTGCTGGCAGATCGTGCAGGCAGTGTCATTTGGAATTTTTGAGAACAGTGGACTACCCGAAGCATCCTGGAACACATGTCTTATATTCTGTTACGGTTGAAAAAACGATACGGTGGCATCCCTGTTGTGAAGGTCCTTCCTGCCGACCCTCCACCACCGACGCATAGATTGGAGTCCTCAGATTTCGTCTAGCATAATCCAAACAGAGACCTAGTGGATTGCGACCTGAGATTGCCGGCACAGGTGCGATCTCTCCGAGAAACAGCGCGCTCGAGACGAGTCGCAGGTGTACGAAGTCTGGGTCGGCACAGCGAGGCCACGTCTGGCCTCCTTCCTTGGTTTCAGGTCACCAGAGCAGCAAGTCACATTCGCGTCGGCTGATGATGTACCCTTGAGCCGTGCAATATCACGGGCGCAGCCGCAGACGCATTCGAATCTGTGTTGAACTTTACTGCGTGAGTCATCCTACTATTTCAAGTCAACCACCATCAGGCTCGTGCTGCAACGGACTGTGATTCAGCTTTGCCGGCTGGGTGTACTGTATACGCTATTACGAGAGCCGGTTAGCAACGGGCATTGGATGCCAGCAAATAATGACTCAAGAAATCCCTACCTAAGGACCGGCGGCAGAAGATGCTCTGACTCCACTCCTGGCACGCCACCTGGTTCGAGTCCCAGACTACGCAACACTTCTCAGCAGAGAGAATAGGACGCATAGAAAAATAGACTGGAGAATCGGAAGTAACCTTGGTCAACATATTAACAATGCCCCAGCATCTCCTTGACTCTGATGCCCTGAGAAGTAAAAAAAAAAAAAAGAAATGCGTTCGGACTTGTATTTTTTTTTTTTTCGGGGGAGGGGGGGGGGTATTTCTCAAGAAATGTAACGAAATACATTTCATCCTGATTGTATTGCGATACAAAGAAAAATTCCAAATGTATTTCGATACAGGAATACATATACTGGTGAAAAAATGTATCCGCGATACAGAAATACAGATACGAAATGCATTTGTGAAGTACTATCGCGATACTGCCCAACCCTGGTTATCTCTGGGGTAGATCTTTTCCACGCTAATTAGTCATTACATTCACATATGAACAACGCTTATTTCACATTTGCACACGTATTATATACTTTAACTTATACAAGAAATTAGAACACAAATGACACACACGCGACGACACACTAATTCAATCGGCACCACCAAAGGCTACCCATGCACCTTTTATACTGATCAAATGAAAGGATTCGTTTGGTCAGTGACCATCTCAACCATGAACGATGTTACAAATATGGTGCTGCTTTCGCGCCAATATTGTTATCCAATATTGTTGATCACCTTTCCAATGAGTGTATCTGTTACTAATAAGTTACGGTAGACACAGTAGTTATTTGTGACAGTCTATAAAACTGCATCCCCGTAGGCTCCCAGAAGCCATGTTCTCGCTTCCCCGCATAGACTGCCCCCCTTTGCGCATGCGCGTCTCCATGGCAACCGCATCGTCTCTTGCGAAAAAAACAACAACAAAACACCCATAGATTATAAGGAATACAAAAGAGAAGAAAACAGAATTAACCTTTTTTGTCTTTGGAAACGTTTTTACCCCTTGCTAAGTGGCTGTTTCCATCCCAGATAAACCAAGAAGAAAATATAAAAGCCTTCAAGGCACGTTCCAAAGATTGCAAAGGGGAAGGACGTCAGGACAACGGTCAAAAGCCGCATGGCCAGTGCATCAACAATGGCGGCGCTCGAGTCAGCGCGGGACGCCTTTTTTGGAGGTCGATACGGGGCAGTGACGTCCGTGACGTCACTGCCGGAAACGTAAAACAAGCAAAAATATTTTTTTATTTACGTTTCTCGGAGAGTTTGTTGCGGGTTGTTGTGTCCAGTGTTGGGGCGGTGGGAGGCGGCGGTTGCGGTGTGTTATTATGGCAGTGCCATGCGCTAAAGAACAAAAGCCAGATTCACGAAACTATTTTACTCCAAAAATGTACGTATGACTACAGCTCCGGAATCGTCTTTCTACGATCAAATCAACATGACCGACAACGTCGCCCAGTTACTTGGTCGCGACGACCAACGGACATTTATTTTTCTACGTGCTCTTCTCGCGGGTCCCGTATTCAAGCAGCAAGAAAAAAGAAGGAAGTACTCGAAACCGGCCACGTCGAACAAAAACCATGGAGCCACAAACACCCGGGAAAAGGTACAACGGCAACGACGCCACCAACCGAGCGAGCTCGAGGCCTAGCAGGCACTCCCAGCGTTGCCGGCGTTGCTCCGACGGTCCTTGGCCAAGACCTCTGTCCACGACCGACCGGCTAGCTTGCTGAATGGAATACGCGCCCGCGCGACCCTTGTGGACCCTTTTCGTATTATAGTTCGATCGCTGACCTCAATTTTAGATTAAGGGGTCATTCTCTTCCCCTTGTCATCTCCTTTTCCGAGGCAGCGGTGACGAACGCTGTCGTCGATTCTATCTCCTTGTTTTGTGTGATATGGAGCTCAAATAAACGCCGTATGGATTACTTTCGCAACACGGTATGTACACTTTGTTATTAGTGGGCCATTTCCATTCTGACACGCTTGTCGCCGCGGAGGCGCGTTCACGCTCAATTGTTTCCGATAGTCGTGGGAGCTACGCAATGCCGGTCCCACCTTTCTTTGCCGAGTGTCGCGTCAGTATCGACTGGTACTCGTAAAAGATCGGTCCCGAAGCACTTCGGTCAAACGTGCCCGTCCGCTCCGAGCGTGCACAGGTATTTACGTGGCTCTTGCTGACACTCTCGTAGTTGAAACGTATCTTTTTTAACGTAGGCTCGCTCCTGCATCCCCGAGGCCACGAAAAACGCCGCGGCGATTTGTTTCCATCTACGTCGCTTTGCAAACGACTGGCACGGGCCGTTTTTTACCAACTATGACCACTATGACAGTTGTGTTGACTTCGGAGGAACGAGCTGGGAGCATAATCTGGAGGAGTACGCGAAGTGAAGAGGTGAAGATGTCAAGGTAACAAAATATCTGCAAAGTGCTCTATTTTGACTAAAACCGGACATGACGTCACAGACGTCAAACTACCACTCGGCTACTTCGCTCTGCCCCGTATCGACCTCCGCAAAAGGCGTCCCAGTCAGCGCTGGCTTTTACGAGGTTAACGAGGTGCTGGAACAGAGGCTGCGATCGTAATGAAGTCAGCTCCAACTAATAAACATGCCCCCTCCTGCAATTTTTGATGCTACGATTGTCTGTGGATACCTACCCCTGCGTTCCCAAACAGTAAATGCGTCGCTAACGCAGGCCATCGGCGATGCAGCAGACGCCGGCATCTTGTCCGCGCGTCTTTTGCTCCCGCGTTTTTTTGCTCCCGCGCGCCTCTCGCTCCTTTTGATCCCGTGCTTTTGCCCCCGCGGCTGTTTCTGGTCCCCCGCGCCTCTCGGTCAGTCTCGGTCAAGTGCAGTTAGTCCTGACTCCTCAGCATTTGCGCACGGTACCTTGCTTGAACCAGATGGTCTCTTCGGGGAGCAAATATAAGTTCAGAGGACAAAATGCTGCCGTTAGTCCTTTGAGACCATCTTTTTTCTTGAGCCGCTCGTTGCGGCGCGACGAGGGTAGGAAAGCACTAGAGCGGAGAGAAAAACTAGAAAAAGTGACTTCATCAGCAGGGTAGGATAATCCTTGCCATACCCTCCTCTAAACTCACAAAGCCCGGCAGTTCGACGAGGGAGCCATAGAGTGCCCGGTCGCAGATTTGGAGCGCGAGCTTCTGGTAGCACAGAGCATCAACGAGCCATTTCTCTGGGAGCGCGGACGTCAGCGCACAGCTTTTGCAATGGCAAGGACCCGAAGCAAACTTGTTCGCTCGGAAGAAGTGTGCTTCGGCGTCTCGCCGCAGCGGGGCGCCAGTCACGTGGCTCTCCTCTCATCTTTTGACTGCCGCTCTACCTTTTCCATTTCGCCGGCCGCTTCTTGTGGCGGTTTGCCAGGCTTTGTCAGTATATAGGAGGCATGCTCTTGCTCATCACTAAGCTGGCTCGGGAAGGCCGACGATGACGTCACGACGCTCTGGACAGATGACAGGCACAAGAGAGGATCGCCGCACGCCCGGCAGCAATCGCTGCACGTATTTTTCAAAATAAATGTGCCTTACGTTCACTTCTGCCCAAGATAAGTGCGATAACTGAACTCACGGGATAAGCAGCTATAGAAGTCCGTTCCTAACTCAGATTTTTTTACAGCGGAGCTGTTAAGGGCTAGGTTCCCCAGGATCGTGTCCGTGTATGTCGTCATAAACCTACCTGGACAGATACCGCCATCTATAAGTGACGGCGGCAAGCACACAACCATCGTTTTCGCCGTCGCTCGTAGCTGGCGGTAACCTTTCCAGCTATAATAGAATAATGGATAGTTGGGCGCGTTGGTGAGAATTCATCGTAGGAAACAGCGCTAAAAACAGACGACGACGAAGAAGAAGCACACAGAGTATCGAGTACAGCTCTGCTGATCTTCCTTGTTCACGAGAGTGGAAAAGCTGAACGTTTTTTTCTTTAAAAGTACTTCAGCTTCCTCTTAAAAGACGGATCTTAAAAAATTACACTTATAGCAGATACATTTTTTGTCATGCGTGGATCTTATTTACCCAATGTCGATTTATTTTTCATCTCATTTCAGTCGGTTAATTTGAGATTTTATCGACAGGGAATTGATCTGAGTGCTGTGATTTCGTTTAATCTATAATATGAAAATTTTATTGAGAATGTACCCGTGGCTATGTCCATAACATTGCGTTTATTGAAATAACAGTTAAAGCGCTGGCCTGCAGATGAATCCTACTGAAAAATCCCACATTATGTATTTTCATTTTTTAAGCCTCTTTTCCTTCTCTCTCTCGCTTTTTTTCACGCAACCAAACTCGTTTATGATAAGGAAATCACGCGTACCACAGTGTCGCTGAAAAGAACCAAACAAGTATGATTGTTTACACTCTATATATATAAAAAACACCATTTTCAGACATGGCCAGATCGGGAGGTTCCGAAAGTAGACGCGTGTGCACACCACGAAAACTGTCACGACTCACATAGCTTTTCGCTTGGAAGTCTGTTGTTCGCTTGCGAATTCGCTGAACGCGGGTATTTTTTTATATCAAACAACTCTTGAAGCGTAGAAGTTCTAGGCACATAAAACAAACGTTTCGCTTGCAATAAAGCACATAAAATATTCCTTCGCTGCATAAGGCATTTCCTGCTGTAATTCGTTCGACTCAATATACCTTTTTCCCAATTACCTAAGCATCAAAAAGGATGCCGGGAACGTAGGTACACGCTCTGCGCATGCTGGCGTCATTAGCTCTTACTGTTCGAAAGCAAAAATCTTAAGGAAATAGCACTTCGCACGCGCATTTCACAGACGCTTTATTTTGGTTATCGAATTCGAATTTTTTTCTATAGGGAAGGCGAGCACGTGCACCGCGTGTGCCTAAGCTCCCAACATTCTCTTTGATGCTTGGGTAATTTAGCAAAAGTCTATTCGGTAAAGCTGTGCGATTATGCTTTCATGATAACGATAAGAGTAAACATTTTCCTCTTGATGTTGTCCAGAGAGAAGTTGTTCTTATTGTGGGGTTGGGCAAATGGGATGATGGCAACCCGGATTGCGCATTGGCCGACGGATTGCGCATTGGCCGACGGAGATTGTAGAGAAGCACAGGGACACCCCGGGTGAAGGTTACCAGTAGATGTAGTATGTACAATTTGTATAATACTATATTTAAATTCGGTACAGACGCTAACTCGAAATTCCGTGAGTGCTAGCACTCCTTTGTTTTGTGTTTTACCCTAGGACAGTATGGTTTAAACTAACGTCGCGAAAGTAACGGATTACTTTTTGACGTAAGGGTTACTTCTTTTTGTGGAAGGGTAATCGTGACTGAAATTAGTTACAATTTAGACTTAGGTAATTGTGAATGTTGTTCCTTACTTTTTTTGTCAAGTATACAGGTCTGGCGTCTGACACCCTCCGATGCTCAGCGTAGACTGTCTCTCCATCCACATGGAAACAGTCAATTTTTCCCGAATTCTTCCTTTGTCTCCGACTGCGTTCGCAAGGGAAATGTTTTCCACACCTCGCTCGGTGCTTTCCTTGTCCCCTCCCCTCACCCTTTCTGGTTAGGTGGGGGAATACGCGAATCACTAGGGTCGGGACATACGTCATTCAAGCTTCGGGATACCCCCTGAAGCAACAGAAGGCGGTTCCGTCCGCGACCCGGCCCTACCCTGCTTATATTTGCCAAAGCCTCATTCTTTTGACCCTGCTCCAAACAGAAATACACACTAATGGCGAATTCGCGTGGTTCTTTCTGCGCGCTCTCGAGCGCTCTTTCCAGAGCGCGTGAAATCGGGCGGTTGAAAGAGAGTGCTGTCGCCTGATCGGGTGGTTCATTCCGAGGGCGCCTCTCCCTCTCAGAGCGCTCCCTGGCACTCTGTCTGTAGCCGCGGAGTGCGGAGTGGCGCAGGCGTCACGTGGAACTTGGACGGTGATCACGTGGTTTTGTTGACGATGGCCGGCAGTGGTCTGTGGTGGTGTGCGGCTAACGGCATGACGGCGATAGCTATGTGGTTCTACAAAGTACTTGTGCATTCGACGGTGCGAGGATTACGACGGACGGGACGACGTTCGCTTGCGACCGTAACAGGAAAAATCGACGTGTGAAGTATTCCCAGTGCTTTCCCGAGATCGTTCATCTCACGGCGGTGAATCCGCTAAGCCTAACCGACGACGAAACGGCTCGCAGAGCTCGCCGCTGTTTTACCGGGTTTTGTGGTCGCTTCAAGAAATTTTCAGATTTGGTAAAAGTGCGTTCAAAGGTTTGTGTTGTAAAAACAAAAAAAAATAAATAAAGCGAGAGCCGAATATAATGCACTATGATTTGTGTCACATTGCGATGCTTGCACGATATTTCGCCGTGAGAAAAATGCGGTTTATTAACCATTTTATATTTGCCTGCAGCTGCTCTGTTGTATGCATGACCGCTATCGCAGCGCGTTCACTGTCGAAAACGCGATGAGTGGACAACTGTTTCCAACCTTCCAACCTTTTGGACACACTTTCAGACGACTCAGAAAGTGTGTCCAAAAGCGCACCGTGATAAGTCGGTTGATTGCAAGGAAGGGGTGGTCTATGAAATACCACTGGAATGCGGTTTCAAGTATGTAGGACAAACGGCAAGGTGTGTAAATGATAGATTGGTAGAGCACAAACGAAATGTAAAAATAAACGCACCCAATTCAGAAATTGCTAAACACATTAGTGAGTGTAACGATTGTACGGCACATTGGTCGCAAACTGACATTATTCACAGAGAGCGCAACAACACTAAGAGGCTCATAAAAGAGACAGTTCGTATCAAATCCATCGGCAATTGTATCAGCCATGCTTCGATGCAACTCGGAAGTAGTTCCAAAAAGTTTCTTAAAATGTAAAGTTTTTTTTTTTTTTTTTTTTTTTAATAGTTGTAAGTAAACGTGCAATGAGTCATTTTGCGGGCAGGGGTTCAGTTGGGTCTTATCAGTTCTCGTTTAGATAAAGCACTGCCTTTCCAGACTCCGGTTGGAAAGGGAGGAGGTCTGTGTGTTTGTTTTGGTGTGTTTGCTTTTTTGTTCAAGGTCGTAAGCTTTCCTTTTGGGATTGAGGTCACCGTTTACGGTTGAGGTGAAGACCAGTGTGGGTAGGATTGTATAGATAACAAAGGTTGACCTTGTGACGTCGGTGGTGGCGGTTGGGTTGTGGGTATATAAGAAATTGAGGAAATAAACGCAGTAGCTGAGTTTGAGACGTTCGTTTCCCCTGTCTTTCTTCTTCGACCAAGTTTCCCTACATTTACCACAGTCTCGGGTTTTCTACATCATGATCAACATCCACCAGCTCGCCTGCGCACTCACTGTTTTTTCATTGTTTCCAACCGTTGGCTTTCGTTCCGTTCTGCAAAAATCAAGCGCGGCAAATCGCATACTGCTGTTTTCTTTTTTTTTTACATGCCGATGCGTAAAACAATTTACGTCACAGCCGTTATTTTATCACATTGCGAGCGTAAATTTTGCTCAATCGTCCACTGTACGCTGTAAGATCGTGTTGTTTTTAATGCATTACCAATGTCAAGAAATTTTAATTCCGTGACTGGTCTGAGAATCTCGGGGCGCTCTGAAGCCAGCAGTTGTGATCGGCTGAAAAGGATCCCGAGTTGCTCTGGCGGCGAGGAAGGGGCGCTCTGCTGAATCGAGGTCAGAGGCGAGAGGCGACCACCCGAATTCACCATAAGATGTTTTTGAGCCGAAAGAGAGTTAATTAATTTAATTCACTCTCTTTACTTTAAGCCGGGTGGGCTAAAGCGTACTCCCAGCTCGACGCGCGTGGAGCGAAAACTCGCGCTGCAGAGCCCAGGGATCCTGGGTTCGAGCCCCACCCCTGCCCGGTTCGATGTGGATGAGCATCGTACCGGCTTGCGGTCGTGTATCACTACTGCGTGGTGCACGTTAAAGACCCCAGGCTAGCAGTCGTACTGCACTGGCTACATTGCTCATCTACAGTGTAATCCAGTGTCGCCCCATCCTGGCAGACCGACCTTACGCTGTATAAACATTAAACGTCCAATTCGACTTTGATTTCACTTTTGCCAGTTACGCTTGCATTAGACTTAAACATCGAAAATCAAGTAGAAACTACACTGGGCGAAGAGTTTCCGCTGGTAAACATTAAATCACGCAACCAAAAAAAAAAAACAAAAAAAAAACAAACGGAGGAAGTATTTGGTTTTGTTCCGTGATCCCTTACTCTACGTCACGATCGAGCGATCGCCGCACTCTAAATGGTCTGGCTTCGGACTATAATAGGTACCCTATGGTGTACCAAATCAAATCAAATCAAGTTTCTTTGTTGTCACATTTTACAATGTAGCGTACAAGGAGGTGAATAGACAAACATTAGCCTGACCATGGTGGCAGAAACCGGGAAGCACATAATAGGGAGTTTTAGGGAACCATTGTCGCACATCCGATACGGTATACGATGGGCCCTCCTGTACAAACTGGGCATATGCGAGTCGGTATAGCGCATGCGCAGTTAGTACCGAAGGGCCTGTCGCACCGTATCGGAATAACGGTTCCCTAAAACTCCCTAATGCCTGCGAATGAGCTGGTCGCATGATGGGTGTGACGTCATACGACGTACTGGTGTCGCTGAGTCACGGGACCGCGCTTGGCCCTCAAACGACGTCACAGAGTCAAGCGATGTCACGTGACGTCAAGATGTCACGTGATGTAATGACGCCATGTGACGTCGCGTGACGACACGGGAGGTTATTACGTGACGCGACATCCCAACGTCATGTATTCCTTGACGATTATTTGCCCGGTTTTAAAGAGCGCTCCGTCGAGTCTAATTGGATTCTGTTCAAAAACTGTGTTACAATGTTGACTGAAACATGCATACCATCTAGGAAAATTCAATGCAATACTAACGCACCTTGGTTTAACGCTAACCTCAGGCGGCTATGAAACAGGAAGAAAAGACTGTTTCGCGCTGCCAAGCGACTGTCCTCTGAGGCACGCTGGACAGCGTACCATAATGCAAATAATGAGTACACAGTGCAACTATTAGCGAAACTAAGACACATTTCTTTAATTATACCCTACCTACCATGTTAGCGAAAAATCCCAAACAATTCTGGAGTATCGTCAATCCTAACATTCAGTCTAGCATTGTCCTGCGTTCTTTTGATGGCGTAGATATACCAGTTTTCGAAAGTGCTACTGTATTAAACGATGCTTTTAGTATGTCCTTCAGGGCCACCAATGTTAATCAATTGCCAGCATTGCCCGTTCATACCTTCTTGCCAATGGACCCTGTAACCGAATCCCGGACAAAAGCTCACCGGACAAAAGCTCACCGGACAGAAGCTCACCGGACAAAAGCTCACCGGACAAAAGCTCACCCATTTTTTCACAGACCCGGACAAAAGCTCACCCATTTTTTCACAGACCCGGACAAAAGCTCACTCATTTTTTCACAGACCCGGACAAAAGCTCACCACGAGAAAATTTTATGTTGGTCTTAAAGGGATGCTGAACCGAAAAACATAATCTAAATTCTTTGTCGTTTTGATATTTACAGCACACGAATGGCTCTTAAATGACGGTACTTGAAACAATAAAGTAGTCTAAATTATATGATTTATGTAAATAAATATTCTAAGGTGCACCTGGTGAGTTTTTTGAAAGCTCGTTTCGTGACGACAACAAACTTGTAGTACGCAGAACGCGGCTATGGTGAGCCATCAAAGTTGGCTCGGTTGGCTCCGACCTACCTCGTTGGCTCCGGCGTGCGCTCACGCCGCGTGGTGGCACGACGAAACGGAAATGCGACGTGCGAACCCCGTCCCGAAACGATGAGATATATTTTTAAAAGAAATGCAATTTTATCTGATAACTTTGTCGAACAGTGTTCATCATGTCGTTTTTGACACGACACCTATGCGGCGCCGAACGGCCTAGCGAGCGTCGCGAGCAAGCGGCATCTTGGCGGCATCAAACATCAGCGCTGTCGAAGTCTCCGTGGTCGCCGTCGTCATGGCCAAATTATCAGGACGGGAAAGAAATCGCCAAATTCCGAGAAACCCACAGACCAAAGTCGCCGCCGTCGCTACGACGCAGGTGCAGAAGTGGGCTGGGGGTGGCAGGGTGCAGGGTGGCTGGCAGGTAGTGCGCAGCTAACTTGGCTGGATTAGTTGGCAAACTTCCAACGCGACGGGCATCAAAGCGCAACTTTCTTCCACGCTGTGGCGCGTCGGCAGCTCGACTTGTACACGTCAGTTCCGTTGCAGTTTGTTGACGTCAGTTCCGTTGCGAGTAATCCCAGAGGGCCTCGCGCGCATCGGAGGCTTCTGGCGCTTCTGGCTCAATCAGCGGTCGTCATTCCAAGAAATATAATAATCCGATCTCCATCCCTTTACATGAATAGCATTTTTAGGTATAGTGCGGTCCCGGGAAGCTTGTCCGGGGCTTATTTCGGCAACTTCAGATATCGGTTCAGCATCCCTTTAACACGAGTGCGGACAACTTAGGTGCATGCGTGCGACACAAAAAGGAAACGATAAATTAAATCTGACAGGCGCATGGTTTGTTGATTTTAATACAAACAAGTTTATTTATCGATTGGTTAGGAGCGAATGCAGTCCCCTACTAGCTCCAGCAGTCTTGGTAGATCTCGATGTACATGCAAGCCCTCGCAAATATTTCTAAAATTATTCTGCAGGCGCAGAGCGGTTTTTCGCACCCGCTTTACTGTGGGCTCATTTCTCCGGGGTTGTGTCAATGCCGTGGCAACGAGCGCCTGATTTTGCTGTAGGCATTCAATCAGCCTCAAGACGCTTGGATGGGCTTGGCCGACGAGCTTCTGGAACCCGGTACTCCATCCTTCGCAGGTGTTATTCATCCGGTCTTTATCTTGAAGAGTGGCGTCGTACATATTCCACCGTAACGGGGGAAACTCCGGTCGTCGTCGGCGCAGAGTCAGGCGAAGGGAAGAATTCGCTCTGGGTGCCGCCGCAGATGGAACAGAAGCATAACGGAAGCGGCCGTTGACATACGTGCAATCAAAATAGTCCAGCAGGTAGCCGATGTCCCCGGTAGACTTTTCCCTGGTGGTTAGTTCTTGTGGAACAAGCTGTGGTGGAAGGAACGCGAGCCTGTCTAAAATCCCGCACAGTTTTCTAAATTGGCCTTCTGTCTTGTACTTTTCCAAAAGGCCCAACTCCCGTTCTTTCAAAGTATATTTAAAAATTTGCAACTCAATGGTGGATGGGGTACAAGTTCTCCTAAACATTGTCCAATGTCCATCGCGTCCGCACTTTATTTCAGCCCGTGTTTCGCCCGGGTAGCAAAAAAAAAAAAAAAGAAAATCGAGGTGAGCTTTTGTCTGGGTCTGTCGAAAAATGGGTGAGCTTTTGTCCGGGTCTGTCAAAAAACGGGTGAGCTTTTGTCCGGTGAGCTTTTGTCCGGTGAGCTTCTGTCCGGTGAGCTTTTGTCCGGTGAGCTTTTGTCCGGTTACCCCTGTGACCATAGATGCAATTGGTGTGGCTGGCGTTATTAATAATATGAAACTTTCATCCGGTGCCGGAATCGATGGAATTAACACCAAGTTCTTAAAAAATTTTGACGTCAAACTTTTGAACGTTGTTACCGCTGCAATATTTTATAGTCATTAACCGCTATGATAATAGTTAGGTTCATTAGTAGGGCATTTCGTAGTAAGACATTATTAGTACCGTAATATTAAAACAAACAACGTAAGTTTAAATGTTCAGATGTCAATATTACTGAAACGTAATACTAATACGAAGAGTTTATACTGTGGGGGTCATTAGTCGGTTGTAATAACGGCATATTTTGCTAATTCACGTCGGTTGACAGCAAACAATAACACTAAAATGTTTATAATTTTATTGATTCACTGCTCTGAATACATTATAATTAGGGCTCCGTGTTTCCGGATAAATGCGAAAAAAATCCGAAGAACACTCGCCGGTAAATTTTCCGTCAATTCAGATTTATCCGAAAAACTCCGAATTTCGAGGTCACAGCGACAGAACAAACAGCGAAAAAGACGTAGTTTTACAACTTATCTTTATAAGAGCACAAGGTCAGTGTTTCCGAGGAGATTCCACTTCAGTTTCTTCATAATAGAACTACTGACAAAAGGGGTTTGCCTTTTACTTCGAATTTCAAAGAATTGGGAATCTAACAAAATTAAACTACGATAATCCCCGAATCCATAGCGAAAAATAAATTCCGAAAGACACCCTCCGAATTTCACGAGAAATGAACACCGAAAACACGGAATCCTTTAATGAAAATCTGCCCGCAGACGCCATACAGGCTATCGGACGGAGCTCCATGTAAAATGTCGTCTGCGGTATCCAAATGCCTTCAGAATGTTGGGCACCAAATATACAATTTGGATTGAACACTGATAAGAACAAAAATGACTCTTTCTTTTGGGTTCGGTGACCGAGTGGGCTAGCGCACACCACCCCACCCCTGCCCGTTTCGATCTGGATGAGCATCGTACCGGAGTGCGGTCGTGTATCACTGCTGCGTGGTGCACGTTAAAAACCCCAGGCTAGCGGTTGCACTGCACTGGCTAAATTGCTTATCTGTCAGCTAACTTCAGGCTGTATAAACATACACACAACACATTTTGCTCTTTTCTATACGTATATTGAAATACAAAAATAGCGCTTTGAAATTACCTTGTGGAATGCCTTCTAATGCCACAATAGAGGAAGTCAATACCTCGTGATATGTGCAAATAACAGTTTGTATTTTCCTTTTACAATTTTACCTTGCCGTTGTTCACTACGTCTCTGCTGTCGGTGGGACTCAGATGATACGAGGGCAACTTCAAACGGCTTCCCCCGAGCCCATGGAAGCGAATGTCATGTTCAATGAATGTCAATAAATGTTCCCGCGTAGCCGAACACAATTAACATACGGAATGAATATCATTTGCAGATATTGACAATACTTTTTCCTCTGTGAAAGGAATGCAAGTCAGAAGGAAGTTTTAACGAAGCGTTCTTGCGCGCCAAACCAATAGCAATGTATTGGTGGCGGAATATCGGATGTCGCTCTCGGAATCCAAAAATCATAAACTAAAGCTTCCTATATATATATTATCTCCGATAGCGATACCGAATAAGAATACAATGAATGCGCCCAGGCGCTTTTCAGAGTTTTGTGTATCGTTATCGAAATACCGAAAACGATTTCTAAAGTTCTCTACTAGGACGTTTTAGTAGATTATTCTGGTAGATTTGATAACAATACTCGGTACAGATATGACACATACGTCAAAGTGCTGGCGAAGTATTGTGCATGGTTATCAACGTTATGGGAAGGATCTACAAAAACTCCCTATTGTGAAACTAATTCGACTTACCGCTGGTGTATGAGTCACCTCACGGAGTTATCGGCTGGCGGGACTCACCCACATTAAACTTTATCCCAGCGGCTGCTCCTGTTCTAGGATACAAAACCACTTGTTCGCTATATGAACATAAACAAGATATATCCCCTTCAGACATGGCATACACATTTGTGTACACGACTTTGCGAAGTTATTTACTCTTTAAATGCGGGCTTGTATCGCTGAAGACACGCCGTACACGATTGTGTACACCTTATGGAGCGGGTTGGTGGCGCCATCTGCCGTTGCTGTTTTGAACTGCGACGAATAACACCGTTGCAAGATGGACGCCCCCACGTTCTACGGCGACGCGGGTGAGTGGCTCCGAAAAAATAAATCTTTGCTTAATTGCATGTTTTCGGACGAGACTTGCTGCATGCCTATGCATTCCTAGGATGCTAATAAACGTAACACAGTAGTTTGAAATATTAGGATGCAGTAATTGCTTCTCTAACTGATTAGTGAATTTCGCGTACACATGTGTGCACAGCGTGCCGCTATGGCCATTGTTCAGAAATGTGCTTCGACGGAAATATTAGTGCTTAGTGCCGTTAGCATTTTTGCAAGAAGCTTTTCATTGGAAATTCATACATTCTAGTGACAATGTGTTGTTTTCTTCCAATTCAAACATCCGAAATCATGCGAGAAATCGCACGAACGTCGACAATGCCACAGCACAGAGGTTGCTAATGCAAATTGCCGATGGAAATGCATCTGACGTCGGCCTCTTTGATGACGAGGACGGAGAGCCTCAGCCTCGTCGATCTGTGAGTACAGGCGCTTTAAATATTTGAATGGTATTGTTAACTGCTTAGCTAAGTTAAAGAGAATGCGCTTTGTCATTTAGGTTGACCCTCTGGACAACGAGGCAGGACCTTCGGGGCTGCAACAGCCCGTTCCTGCTCCAGAGGAAAACTATGAAGCGGAAGAAGCGCGAAATCGAAAGGTGCGGAGTGTTTGGACAAACAGCAATTTCGAGCCCCTGGACACGACATTTCACGAAAACCACATGATTTTAGAGGAGGTGGCCGAGCCATGGGAATACTTTCGAAGGTATTTTCCGGACTCACTCTTTGAAGAGTTTGCGTGGTGCACGAACATTTACGGACTGCAGACATTGGGAACAAATCTCGGAACTACTCCGGAGGAAATGAAAGCATTCTTCGGGATGATGATGATCATGGGGACGCTCAAGTTTCCCCGCATACGTATGTACTGGATGCTGGCAACGCAGATCCACAGCGTATCGGAGGCGATGGGGGTCAACAGATTTTTCAAGCTCCGGTCAGCTTTGCACGTCACAGAGACATCTTCACACCGGGTTCCAACTGATAAGTTTTGGAAGGTGCGCCCAGTGCCATGGATGCTGTCAGACAGAGGTGTCTGGAACTTGCTCCATCTGAGAACAACAGCATCGATGAACAGATGATCCCCTTTACGGGTAGAGTGTCGGCCAAGCAATTTCTGTAAAACAAGCCTAACCCTGAAGGTGTCAAAGTGTTCGTCCGTTGCAGCTCAGATGGCAGGGCAAACGACTTCGAGCTGTACCAGGGAAAAGGAACGGGGACATCGCTCGAGCACAAGCACCTCGGGCTTGGTGGCTCAATTGTGATGAGGCTAGTGGAACACTTGCAAAAGTTCAGGAACTTTAAGTGTTTCTTTGACAACTACAGTAAGGTTCTTGGTAGGTTGTAGACGGTGGTTCCTCCTCGATGGTGTGGAAGAGGATGGCTTGCGTTACACGGTGGCGGTGGTGTAGCAGTTCGGGCCACACACCTATTTACGCAAATACTTCTTTGCAACGGTTTAATAAAAGACACTTTAGAATACGAGTTACAGAAATACAAACATCGACAACCCGAGCCCCGGGCTTGGCCGCCGTTAGAGAGTGGCTCCTTTCCCTCCAGCGGTACCGAACCAAAGACCACTCGCTTTGTCTCGCATGTGTTCTTATTGACAGCAGCCTGTCCCTCTTTCCCATCTTCGCGTGGGAGTCAACGTTTTCATCCGGCGCTCGGAGCCCAGGGCCAGGCGGCGCCAGACGTGGGAGGCGCAGACGAGTCTTGCCCTCAGACACAACAAATCACCCCTGGCATTCCGAACACCGGCTGGAGGGATAGGTGCCAACAGACGAAGCACAGCGCCCAAGACACTTCTAGGAGAGTGATCGACACTTGTCACTGGGAAGCTACAAACGACTCTCGAAGCAAACATAACACCATGTGGTGGCACTGGTCGAGCTACCAGAGAAAAACACTAAACCGCAGAGCCTCCCCAGCTGCAGGCAGCCGAGCGGGGCAACGCGACCCAGCCCGCCGCGCCGCGGCCTCTTCCCGAATCCCGAGTAACGGGACACCGCCACCGCAAAGGAGGGGTCTCCCCGACCCGCGCTCAAACTTCTCCCTTCCAGAGGTCGTAAACATCCCCGAGCGAACCCCCACACGTCTACTCCACGACTGTTCGCGCAGATCCTCCAGACGAAGTAAGACAACAAATAAAAAGGTTCCGGAACCTTACAACTTCTTTACATCGGTTCCACTACTCCGAGAACTCAAGGCCGTCGATATCTGGGCCGTTGGTACTCTCCGGGCGAACAGGCTGCAGGGATGTGCACTTAAAAGTGAAGAAGAAATGAGGCAAGAAGGACTAGGGAGCCTGAACGCAAAAGTCGCGGGAGAGGGCGATGTAATCATCGTGAGATGGCAAGACAATGGAATTGTGAACGTTGCTTCAACATTCGTGGGTATAGGTGAGGCTACAACTGTAAGGCAATGGAGTGAATTCACGAAGAAACATGTGGAAATCACCTGCCCAGCGTTGATAAAAGAGTACAACGCCTTCATGGGAGGAGTGGACAAGATGGACTTCCTGGTCTCCTTGTACCCCCTCAGCTCCAGGACCAAGAAATGGACGGTACGGGTGATCTCTCACTTCGCTTCATTAACTCTTGTGAACAGTTGGCAAGAGTACCTCAAAGATGCGCAAGAGAACCACATCCAACCTAGGAAGGTGCTGGACATGCTGGGCTTCCAGAAAAATGTTGGACTGGCACTGATTCTGTGCAACAAGCCCAGCTCCAAGAAACGTGGCCGCCCAAGTCTCGACCAAGCAGCCGACCCTCCAAAAAAAGTGCACTACGCGGAACCGCGGCCCGTGAACGCAGTCCGCTATGATGGGCTGAACCACTGGCCAGCGCACGCGACGCAGAAGTTTGCCCAGCGCTGCAAGCTCGAAGGCTGCACCTCAAGGACCCGAATCCGCTGCCGAAAATGCAAAGTCTTTCTCTGTCTCTCTGCCACCAATGACTGCTTTTATGCCTTCCACCACAAGTAAATTCGTTTGTGTTTCCACCTGCTTTGGTAAAAGAAAAGCCTTCAAATAAACTTCATATTTTATGAATTAAATAAAAAAGCCCTTGTTGATTCATCAATTGTCTCTCCAGTTCATTTGTAGTGGCTGAGACATCATGCACAAAAAAACGTGTACATGACAAAAAAAACGGCATGATAAAAAAAAATATAACGTGTTTAATGTTACATGTAGGTACCCTTTATGTAAAAAAAATGCTTGATATACAATTTTCTTACGATTATTTTAAAATCCTGCCCCACCCATTAAAGACAAAAAATCTTCGTTAAAAATCTTTTCTTAATTCTTGCTCGCGTGAACCACGAACATGTCCGTTATAAGCTGTGGATCCCCAGCTGGTTTCTCAGTCCACATCTTGTTAATAATATCCGTCACGTCAGTCTTGAATTGTTTCTTTGATTCCTCCGGCAGCAAGGGCAGAACGGGATCTAGTGAAAGTTCGAGTTCTGAAATAAAGAAGTTACAAATGCTCGATTATGTTGAGAGAGACAGGTCAGTACAAAATGCGCGACAGACTTGAAAAAGAGACGGACATCCGAGCGACACCGCCTACCTAAGATTCGGTTTCATTTCTAACAAACGCCGTGTGATGGCGCTACATGACAAAAAGGGCCGGGCGAATGAGCTCGCTTTTGCGTGGGCCACACCTCCGACCATAGATAGCTAAGTCGCCAAAGTCCTGGCCCACAATCTCAAGCAGGTGGGTTCAAATTCTGCATGGAGACTGAAGTATTTTTATATGATTCCCTATGTCGGCTCTTCGGCGTCGGCTTTTTTTGTTATAACTGATCACTGCAGCTGGCCGTTACAGCCGGCTGTTAATTACTGGATATAAGTGAGTTTTAGCATTGCGTATACGGGAGCGAACGCAAGCCCTGTGCGTTTGCGTTAGCGTTGAGTGTTCCACACTGCGCGTGCCCGGAGCCCAAACTGCGGCCTTGGATTGGCGCATGGCAACTTTGCGCATGCGCATGGTGGAGAACGCAACACTAACGCAAACGCACAGCGCTTGCGTTTGCTCGTGTACACAATACTAAAACTCATTATAGCCCGACGTCTTCAGCGTGGCCACCAGAGGTGGTTGGCGCTAGCTACGCTAGCCCCTGCGCGCCGGAGATGCTCCTTTCTACAGTCCGACGCACATCGTCGCAGGGACTGTGAAGCGCATGCGCATAAACGTTCTATCACTTCGACAGACAACGCCGACATTGCTTGCAGATCACCAGAAGTGCCACTGCAGGCCGCTATCGCTCCCAGGCTCCGGGACTCCGGGTGCGACTGCGTAAGTGCGGCGAGCCAGGCGAGCGTGCGTGGAGCATTCTGGTCGGGCTAGCCTGTCGTGACCAATTCGCGACGGCGCCGCCGAAGCGCGCTTGCCGCCGCCGGTCGCAATGGCTACGCCAAGGCACCGGACTGTAGAGTGCCGGCTCTTCGACAACGTAACGGAACCATGGCGCGAGTACGCGCGCGCCCGCTTTACGTCGGATTGTATCGAGCCTTTTACAGCTGGCCTTTCCAATAAACGTTACAGAAGGTCGTGAAAATCGGCTAATAAAACACAGACTGCATAAAGAAAAAAGAAGCGAGGCCCAGTGTTTTTACACTTTTAGAGGACGTCTAACGGTAAACGAGATATCCGCGAACAAGGCTGGATGTCGCAGACATTTTCTTTATACCCTGTTGGAGGTTAAAAAAAGCAGGATAATTGCTCCTCCGACAAACCCTCCGCTATTTCCACTTTAAAGGCCGACCTACAAAACCACCTTCTGCCGGGAAGGACACCGGTTCCCAGTTTTAATCGCTCCCTTTCTTCTCGCACTTCCCCCGCCCTCCCCCCCCCCCCCCTAGAGCGGGTTTCTGAGCACTGCTATGCGTACACGTTCCTCCAGATTGGGAACAAAACCTCGTTCTTGGGTAAGTCGAAATTCGGCTTCAGATTAAGTTCCCTATGAATAGGGGGGGGGGGGGGGGGCGGGGGGGAAGGGGGTGCTAAGAATTGGAACGTTTCGTTAGATTAAGGTTAAGTTCGCGAGTTTTAATGAAACAATCTGCCGCATAATCTGTGGATGAAATAAAGCAAACGAGTGAAAATACCCACATCGAACTTCGTGTCGTGTCACCACGATCACATTTAGTGCAGTTTGTTTTTGACTAGTTCTCGGTCAGATACTTCCCAATCTCTTAAAGTCGGCGGTTGAAATAGCCGATAATAAAAAGCCCGAATGCCTGAATGCCTACTAAATTCGGGTAAAAATATATATATATATATAAAAAAAACGCGGTTTCTTTTGTCGTTTCCTCAAAATGTAACGAGTTCTTCCACTTCCATGGATGTAAGAAGATTACGGCATTTCTCCGTTCCTCCTAAAGGCCCGTTCACACTCTTGCGACCTCTTAAAGGGAAGCTGAAGAGCTTTTCGAAAAAAATGAGTTAAGGGTTGATCCTGACGTGTTTGTGCCTGCTGAGTCCAAATGTCACAACCGTTCGACCCAAAATAATCCCTCAACGCGAAAAAAAGCGAAGAAATCAGAAGCGATCGCCGCAGCGGCACGCCATTGGCTAGTGACGCGTGACGCTCCACTACGTCATAAAAGGACCATCTCGATTCTCGCTTGCTCCGTCGCTTGCGGAAGTAGCCGGGCGCCGGGTCTTCTGCTCTTGTATATCGGGTTCGGCTTCTGATTTTTCGAAATCTTTCGGTGAATCCGAAAGAGGAATGTGTCCAAACGACCCTAGACGTGACAAAGTACGCGTTCCAGCCGTTGGCAAAGTAGGAAAATGACCCCCCGCAGTAATAAACGCAGACTCGAGGAACCGCTTGCGCGGGCGCCGACATAGCCGGCTTCATACCATCAGGAACGTACTGACTGCTACTTATTGTAACCTAAAACGTTGACAATAAACGGAGTGCTTTTGACGGGACGCCTCAAGCCGGATTAGCGTGACCCTCCCCAAAACGGTCGCCCGAGGACAAGAATTCTGCACACATCGGCCTTCGTGCTTGCCAGCTGCTGGACGCGTAAGCGTGCAGGCTGCATTGTTCTGAAGTGGTTTCAACTTTGAAGGGATAGTATAATCGGCTTCGAGCGACGGGAGAGCTTCCGCTGAGATGAGACGGGTGATAAAAAAGGGTCACCGTTCTGCCACCTCCATGTCCTTGCGCACTATGCGAATAACTGCGCAGAAGGTTCATCCCTGTGATAGCGGTACCCTCCGCTGTGTTTAGTTTGTTTGCCACAAACTATTACGCCATTATAGCTTTAGAAAAATCGGAGATGTGTGCCCGGCAGCCCTTAATTTGATGCCAAAATGATGTCAAAATCGTGAAAGCTTCCTGGGCCTCTATATTTGCATAATTCTACCAAGATTTGTTGACTGCATCACACCACCACCAAGCATTATCATCGTCCGATCGCATTTCTATGGCACAAAGAATAATTGCATAACACAATCTTTATACGAAAAACACTGCGTAACTTGTAAAAAAAGAACTCAATTCAGAAGAGAAGGTCACATGCTTTGTATTTCCAAAAAGCTCTCCTGAAGAGAATATGAACCTTTGGAAGGAAAATTTAACAAAATTTATGTTTACGTTTAAAAAATATGTGACCTCAAATAATGTCAGCAACTGTAAAAAAAATGTTTATGCTAAAACAAGTTGCACCGTGAAAGTCGCATTATGAATTGCATGACCACTTATTAGAGCAAGCCCTCCTCTCCCAAGTGACTGGGTAGCCGAGTAGATAAAAGACAAAAGAAAAAAATCTTGGGCTACCCAAGATTGTTTTCTTTTGTTTCCCAGATTTCCCGGACCGGAGTCGGTCCGGAAAATATGGTCACTTCAGCAATATAAGAAACCAACTCCAAAACACTAATATAAGGCGGTTAACACAAGAGAGCCAGTAGAAACCCGCTACTCGGCTAAATGATCGCGGCTTTTCTAGCACACTGCACAATTCTAACTCCGTTTCACCTTATGTTGTACCGCAGCGAAGGCAAGAAGCGCGAGCTCATATAGCGTTGGCAGCTGCCCTTAGTGCACGAGAGCTTGTGCCGCCGAGATGTGCCCTAGAGCAAGGAGCTCGCGCTTGTAGCCTTCCCTGCGGTACAACACAAGGTGAAACAGAGTATAATAACATAATAGCTTTTTTCTAGAACAGTCGACCTACAATTCCTACCTAGTTACGTTTCCCCCTTTGCTTGTGACTTTTAATGCGCTGAATTGCCTTCTTACCTTCAAAGATGGTCGACAGAGAGTCGGGTTCAGGCGAGACTTCTTCAGACCCAAACCCATACGTATATAGTTTTCATATGCGCCGTCCGAAACACGTTTCGAACAATAAACGGTGTACTGCTCAAACCCACCCACCCCTTTTCCTCTTTTTCTTTGAGCCTTTTCATTCATGTCAGTAGGAGAATGTGTGGTTTTCTTCTTTTTCTTTTTTTAAGCAGACAGATGGGATGGCATCTAAAGCTCGGTGACGAAGTGGAAAAGACGGTAAGCGGGAAGAACAACTGCGACGAGCGCTGTTCGTGAAAGCTGGCGGCTACACATGAGTACGGCATCCTGCAACAGCACTAGTCAGTTGGTTCGGTGCCACGAGAATTCTGCAAACACGTGAACAAACAAGAGAACAATCAACACGTCATGCGATTGAGTGAATAGCATGACCGGTCAACGGATCAAAGCAAGCGCTATGCAGCGGCAGAATGACGACGGCTCGAAAAGTCACTAGAGCAGCCTACGAGGAAAGCGCGGCCAGCCGCGGCGGGGTCCCCCAGTCGGTCCTTTTGTGACGCCGGCTGACGGGCTTCCTCCTCTCTCCCCTTTCCCTCTGCTTCGGAGAGGCGTGGCTTCGGTGCTACTTTGAAGGCGCTTTTCCGGTTAATCCGCGCAGAAAATAACCAAACGAATACGCTATTCGTGATTGCTGAGGCCTCATTAACTAGGCTTAGGTGTTTTTATTCATATTTAAAACCGCTTCAGCTTCCCTGTTAAACCTCTTGAAACGAGAGGACTCAGTGGCGCCATCTATCGGGTTGCAGTGTAAACTTGACGGTTCGGCATATTTTCTATTTCTCCCGCGCATTATCCTTTCTTTCTTGGCTTGAAAAACTTTTGGAAACGTTATAAACGAGGCTTTGTCATAGGTATTACGCACATTCGACCTCGGAAATGCCGCAAAACCGTCGCTCTTATGAAATGCAGTTCCACGATCACCGCATAGAAGGCGCCATCTATGCGGTGATCGTGGAACTGCATTTCACAAGAGCGACGGTTTTGCGGCATTTCCGAGGTCGAATGTGCGTAATACCTATGACAAAGCCTCGTTTATAACGTTTCCAAAAGTTTTTCAAGCCAAGAAAGAAAGGATAATGCGCGGGAGAAATAGAAAATATGCCGAACCGTCAAGTTTACACTGCAACCCGATAGATGGCGCCACTGAGTCCTCTCGTTTCAAGAGGTTTAACAGGTCGCAAGGAACCAAGATTTAAGAGGTCGCAAGAGTGTGAACGGGCCTTAAAAGGAATGCGTTCGAGGAACGTCGTTCCTTGGAAGGCCGTTCCGTACAGCACTGTCTCTGAATTACTTCCCGCACAAAGGAGAAGGGTCTCTCCTTTTCTCGAATGGAAAGGAGGAATTGAGGGAGAGTTTCCTCCTTTCTGGCTGCTCGTAGACCTTTAACAGAGCGAAAGCTGGACCGGAGGCGAGAAGCCACTCGCCTCCTCTAGGGCGTTTCTTCAGCTGAAGTGGAAAGAGGGAAGAGCTTTTCGGGAAGAGCTTTTCCTGCTCTCTTAAAATGCAGCAAACTATGGAACTTTGCAGCGGCAATCTCGAACGAAGCGACTTACAGCGCTCGTCCCTGGTCTTGAGAGTTTACGTCAGTGTTGCCCGATTGCACTGGGCTATGGGTATTCTCGTCAATTGCGTGTGGCAGTCTGCGTAGGCGCGATTCCAGACGCTGGTGGCCGTTAAATTAACGCGTTTCATTGTTTCTTTTGTGTTTTATGAAGAATATAATTTATCGAGGCATTGAAAAATCATTGTATCATTTTTGACAACAAAAACAAGCGCATGAAAGCTATATTTTGGTGAGTCCCCGCACGACAGAACAAATACAACTGGAATGTTTCTTTCATTTCACGTTGAGCGTTTTTACGGCACGATACACTCAGCCGTGCCAATCTAGAAATGTCTTAACTGTCGAAAATATTTGACCATACAGGATAGCCGAAACGCTGGGGTAGTCCTCGCTCACAACATGAAATTCAACGAGTCTCATCAATCGAACAACATATATTGTACGTACCCCACAGTGCCGCGTTATCCGAACAGGATTTGAGGAAGGTTTCAATTAACACAGCATATTCAATATACAGTGTCGACGATAATCACTTTACGACGATCGGACGGAATCTGGCTTGTCTTGGGGCACGTTTTGAAAACATCTGCTTTTTTGCACAGCGCCAAATCAAATGAAAGAATGTGTCTATTCCGTCCCCATACCCCTGACCAGACCCTATGAGCTATTTTTTTAGAAGACCGGGAACATAGCCGGGATGGCTGTTAGCAGATTATTCCAATGAAAATAATCGTCGAAGAAAATCATTGACATTCGCTGTCTTCTCTCCTTTCCTACGAAGCCCGGCCAGGCTACGAGCCCTGGTATTTCCTGGTTTTCACAGTGGGAGATAACATAAAAAGGATAAGCATCCTGAACAGGAAATAAAGTAAAACATTTTCAAGAAAAGCCGGCGAACTCCGAATGCACAATGCATGTGACGAGTCGCGCTGACCGGGTTTCCACAGCTCAGGCGGGTGGCAGAAAATTCTGGCTGATGGAGGCCGCTCGAGTCGCAAGATGGCGGCTGCCAGAGAGCTCTTTTTGCAAAGGTCTATAGACTTTTTTTCACAAGGGCACCGATATTTTGAATTGTCGCCACTTCCAGTATAGGCGAAAACATCGTTTTGCCGTATCCGCGCTAATAGAAGACATTTAGGATATTATCGTAGCCGTTAGATATTCTCGTTTTTCCTCCTCTACTTTTTTTTTAACTTTACAGGTTGAAACCTTTTTGTTATTTTTTCGTCGGCCACACCGGATACGCCTTGTAGGTGGCTGAGGACGAGAGTAGACGATAAAGGTCTGTAGTAGGGGACAACTTTTCTTGGGCACACGTGCCATCTGGCATTTTGAGCGCTGATCAAAGCTGTGCCCACGCTCTCCCGCTCTTTCCAGAAAAGCCAAGAAAACGTTTCCGAGTATATGTGGAGCGCAAGTTCGCGTGCTTCTTGCAGAGGGGTTGCGAGGAAGTCAGAACGCCGAGCTATTATTGCTATTATTGGCTGATTGAAAAACAAACAAACAGTGGTCTACCCACTATCCTTTCAATCAGAGCGAATCAGCTCGGCGTCGTTCTGATGTCACCGCAACTCCTGTGCAAGAATCAGACGACTTGCTTTCCGCATAGGCAGTATCAGTCCACGCATACGCATCGAAATGAGAAACCGTGCAAGACTAGTCACAAAAACCTACTGATGAATTCGTTCGGATCAGAGCCGTTTCGGTCTTGGGATAGCACCTGGCACGTGCGCGGCTTGAGATTCGCATTCTCCAGGACCCTCAGCATGTACGAGTTAAGTCCCGAGACATCTTCTATGTCATGGCTTGGTGGAATGAAGCGCTCCAGAACCTAGAAGAAAACAAAGCAGCATTAAAGGTACGGTTCCGTGTTTTCAGTAAGTACCGATAAACCCCAAAACTTTACCCACGAATCCTTGTAAATATATCAGCTTGAACTATAGAATTAACTTGAACACGAAGAAATGAAGGACAGGAGAGGACAAAGAGCTGACTGTCAACGGTGTTTTAGTGTAAACTTCTACCTTGCCCGTTTGCTTCTCCATTTAGAGTCCGAAGTAGAGCACGATAAACCAATTACATAAATAAACCTATTGCACTAATAAAGATCCCTACCGATATTTACACTTATAGAAATGATACAGAACAAGTACACAGAATTCCTTAACAAACTATTGTTTTTTTTTAAACTAACCCGCCACAAGCTCGTGCTGTTGTTGTTCGGGGCGTGACATTTCTTAGGTGTTGTCTTTCTTTTTTGTGAACGGTGATTGATGGGGTGCTGACGCATTCTTCCGCGTGTTACTCGATAGCGAGCGCCTCGAGCATCTCATGTGCATGAGAATTCTGTACTGCACTGGCATGTCCTGCAATAAGCTGCCAGATGTCCTGCCGCTGTTCCCTTAGCTCACGGGCTCTGTCGTTGATACATCGGCCCGTTTGGCCGATGTAGAATTTACCGCATAAAAGGGGAATGTGGTACACCACTCCTGTTGTGCATGGGATATACTGCGTTCTGTGGGCCGCGTTGCAGGAGTTTGTCTTTCTTCTTCGGTTCACTTCACTGCACATAGAGTAACCTCTGTTGGGCGCGGAGCATACTACTTGAACGTCATTCGGGCGGCAATCTTCTTCAACTTGTGCGTAATCCCGCGATTGTAGGTAGCACTGCGATCTTTCTTCGAGTTTTGTCTGCGTTTTGTTCTCCGGCCTTGCACGCTTCAAGTTTTTGCAGATGTTCTCACACACAAGTACCATGAGACTTGTAGGATATCCTGATTCTCGTAGTCATGATATCTGTTTTTCGAAGCTTTGCCCTATTTGATGTTTACACGATTTGTGGAGGGCAGAGATTAAAGTCGTGCTGGCGATGCTTCTCTTAATGGTTCTTGAGTGTCCTGATGTGAACGACAGAAAGCCTTTTGCTGATCGGGGTTCGTACCTCTAGCACACGTGTCCTTGATTGAAAATCAGAGTGAGGTCTAGAAATTTTATATTTTTGTCCACAGGTGATTCATGCGTGAAAACCAGGTCAGCGCAACTTTCTTGGGAGCATCCAAGAACTGTATTTCTGCATCCGTTTCTCTGGTCATCTACCTGCGTGGAACTAAGTATTAAGAAGTCGTCCACATATTGGAAAATAGCCCTGACGCTTGTATCTTTCAGATTGTTTGCGATGATCTTGCCGCATGCCGCCAGGTACAAATCACATAGCTGCGACGCCACCCGAGATCCAGTGCAAACTCCGCTCTTTTGCACCAACTGTCGGTCTTGATGTTCTAGCTACCACAGTCGCGTTTAGATATACACCTAATAGTTCTAAAAAGGTGTCGACATTTATTCCAGCGGCGTTCTGAAATGCTGTGGTGCTTTGCTTATTGATGGTAGAGCGGAGAATTGTCATCAGGTTCGTGTGTGGAATCGAATAGTACATGTATTGAAAAACCAGATGTGACACCGGCTCCATTTTCTTGAAGAAATGCAATCAGTTGTTCCGAATTTTTGATTTTGTACCGATCGTCTAATTGTATCAAGGACAGGCGATTGGACAGCAGCGTCGACAGATGGATTTGCCAGGTTTCTTTTTCCGACACAATGGCCCGAAACGGTTTGCCGTTTTTGTGGGTTTTCACTGAGAAAAAAACTTGCAGTTGTCCTCCCTTTGTTTTTCTTACTTTTGTGCAGAGACTGTTCAGGTTGTTATTATAAAGAAGCTTTAGGGCTGCATGATTAGCTTTTTCTTGTTTCTTTTTGCGTCCACATGAATGAAGTTCTTTGCAACGGCGGCGGAAGCTTTCACTTTGTATGTGTTTGAATCTAGGACAACAAACCCGCCTTCCTTGTCAGAAACGCATAAATTGAGATCTTTGTTAATTTGCTCCTGTATTGTGAAACTAAAGGTGATACTTGCTGTTGCTGAGCTTCTTTGGCTCGCGATGCAATCGATTCGATTATCTGTAATGCGTTTTGAACTTCAGCCTTGGATGCAATATTTCTGACAATGGCCACCTTGCCAATGGGTTGCAGCCGAGGTGGCAAAGCAAACTTTGGTCCTTGTTCAAGTATTTTCCTTGTCTTATCTGAGATGGCGACGTCTCCGATGACCTGGAGGGTCCGCTTTTTTGGATGTTCTTTGTCTTTCCTTGTCAGGTGCTGTTTCAAATATGGAAGGTACCAATCAGTTCACACAGTTTCTGTCGTATATGTTATGTTAGGACTTCAATGATTGAGACTAGGATCATGTCCATTCCATAAGCGTTGTGCCCGAAATCCTGCTTCGATCTCACGAGCTCCCCCAACACTTCTTTATTTACGAGTGCGTATGTCAGGAACATCACATTTTTACCCCCTTAATTAAGCAACCACTAAAGGTAATTACAGGTTTGCAAAACGCTTTGGTGGGTGTCGGATTCGCGCAGGATACCGCCCCTCTTTGAGATGTTCATCAGTCATGTCTCTCGTCACGTCGCTCGACCCCGACCTGGTTGTTGGAGTCTGTGTTTCGATGTCCTCGACCTCGACAATGACCGCTGGCGCTCCAGGGTTAGGACGCGTTTGTTGGTTGTTGGCCACTGAAGTCTCTTCCGATGATGTCGGGACACACACCGGTTTGTACATGCGAGTACTGTCTGGTGACTGTTCTCGTTGAGGCTGAGCCGGGATCAGCTGATCCTGATGGCGTCTCCATATCCTGGCGGGGGACACCTGTACCTGGAAGGATACCGGTCCTGTTTGAGAAACGACAGTACCACGCGTTAACTTTTACGATCCTCGATAGTTCCTCGCGTAGACGTCGTCACCCTCTGACAGAGTGCACTCATGTTCCGGCCTCGCCCTTTGTTGTTTGAACTGATACCTCGCCACTGTGTCCGAAATGGTGGGCTTCAGAAGATCTAGTCTGGTTCGTAGCTTTCTCCGCAGCATTAGATTGGCCGGAGACTCGTTGGTTGTTGGATGAGTCATGTTTCTGTAGGATAGCAGAAACCTTGAAACCTTGGTGTCAATAGACGCCCCAGAAGTTGTCTTCTTTAAGTAGTTCTTCATGGTCTGGATGAATCGTTCTGCCAATCCGTTAGTTGACGGGTGGTACGGTGCAGACGTAACGTGCAAAATACCTTTTGTCTTGACAAAGGTCTTGAACTCTTGAGACACGAACTGTGGCCCATTGTCTGATACAATGCTGACAGGCAGTCCAAAGCGTGCGAAACACTGGTGCAGGCATTTTATCACGGCTTCGGACGTCGTTGAGTTCAACAAAAAAACCTCTGGCCATTTCGAGTGTGCATCGACCAGCACGAAGAACATCTTGTTCATGAATGGCCCAGCCAGGTCTATAAGGACTCTCTCCCACGGGCGTGTTGGCCAACTCCACGGATGTAATGGTGCCTGTGCTGGGCTATTTCGTTGCACTTGACACTGCTTACATGTTCCCACTTCGTCCTCTATGTCTTTGTCGATGGAGGTCCACCACACATAGCTTCTAGCTATTTCCTTCGTTCGAACGATACCGAAGTGATCGCTGTGCAGCTCTTTAAGGACTCTCTCTTGCAAAGTTAGTGACACAATTACCCGTAGGCCCCACATTAGGCAGCCTTGATGAACCGATAGTTCCAACCGACGTGTGAAGAATGGTATCATTTCTTCTGCGCATTTTTCACTTCCCCAGCTCTTGAGCACCTTCTCCAAGACTTGGCTTAGGACAGGATCATGAGACGTCGCCTTTGCAATATCTGTGCTCTTCACTGGGATGTTGCTGAAATAGTCGCAGTAGAACACGTAGGTTTCATCTACGACGAGTTCGTCGGAAGTCTTCGCAGCTTGCGGAAGTCTTGAAAGACAATCGGCGTTGGCGTTGTCCTTAGACGAACGATAAAGGATGTTGTATCGATGTCCTGCCAATCTGCAAGCCCATCTTTGAAGGCGTGCTGCCGTCATCGTCGGAACTCCAGTCGTCGGTCCCAAAATCTTTTGAAGTGGAGCATGGTCAGTTATTAATGTAAAGGGGTACCCATACAGATAGTAATGAAACCTTTTTACGCCAAAAACAATGGCAAGTGCCTCTTTTTCCAGCTGCGAGTAGTTCTTCTCATGCGTAGACAGTGTTCGTGAGACGAACGATACGGGTCTTTTTATCCCGTCTTTCATGATGTGGGACAACACCGCTCCTACGCCGTACGCTGAGGCGTCGCATGCCAACACGATCGGAAGAGTTGGGTCAAAGTAAATCAGCACTGGTGCTGACGTCACCTTCTCTTTCAGAGTCTTGAAGGCCTCTGTACATTCTTCGTTCCAATTCCACTGGACATCCTTGTGCAGCAGGCGGTTCAAAGGACTCAAGATGGTTGCCAAGTTTGGGATGAACTTGCCATTGTAGTTTGCTAACCCCAAAAAGGAGCGCAACTCTGCGTCGTTCTTTGGCTCGGGTGCATCTCGTAGAGCAGCCACCTTGTCATCCAGTGTCCGTAGTCCCTCGCTGCTGATGACATGGCCTAGGTAGGACACCTCCTTTTTGAAAAACTCGCACTTCTCCTTTTGAAGTCGGATGCCGTTCTTTTTAAAGGGATACTACAACGAAATTTCGGCGCTCATTTTTTGGTCTATATATGTTCAAAGGAGCAGTATCACATCGAACATATCAATATCTTGTTAAAAAAGTATCGAAAAGGAATTTTAAAACGAATTAAACGATTAGCAAAGAGCACCTGGTGGATGTCGCTAACGCCTCGCTTGTAATGCCCGTCTAGGAACCTTGACAGCTAGTGACGGTGAGTGTCTCGCCTCCGGCCACGACGAGAGGAGAGGGGAAGGAGGAACTCCCCTCTTCCCGAGAATGCCTTTTGTGTGTCGCAGAAGTCGCTATTGTCCCCCTACAAGATTATAGAAGATTAACCCGTCACTCAAAATTCGTACAAAAGTAGCCGCTTCGGTGCCTGGAACTACTAGGCCATCCTCTCGACGTCAGCCTCGCCGTAGCTTTGCTCGTCCCGAGACGACCTACGTCAAAATTGCGTTGGATGTCACGTGGTCTCCGCTGGGCCTTCTCCGAGCGCTTGCCAGAGTGGGCCGTTTATAACGAAAAATACAGCCACCAGGCTCAAAATACAAATGTGCGATTGTCATTTACGGATATTGTGGATCATATTCAACCTATTGTTAAACACGACGGGAATGTTTCATATTTCGTTGAAGTATCCCTTTAAAGCGTATGAGAACATCTTGCAGGTTCTTTAGGTGCTCCGCTTTTGTTCTTCCTGTTACGAGGATATCGTCAATGTAACAGGTGGTGTGCGTCAGGCCTTGTAGTACCTGATCCATCGTTCGTTGAAATATTGCTGGAGCTGAGGCTACGCCAAAAGGAAGCCTGCTGACTTGAAAAAGCCCCAAATGCGTGTTCAAGGTTAAGTACTTCTTTGAATCTTCGTGCATTTGAACTTGTAAGTACGCTTTAGCTAGGTCAAGTTTAGTGAATAGCTGCCCTCCCGCCAGCGTTGCAAAAAGCTCTTCGATTCTGGGTAAAGGATAACGGTCCACATCGATCACGAGATTCACGGTGGACTTGTAATCCCCGCAGATCCGGATCTCGCCGTTCTTCTTGACGACTGGGACAATTGGAGAAGCAAACTCACTTGTTTCAACCGAAGTCAAGATGCCTCTTTCTTGTAGAGCCAGCAGTTCCTTGGCCACAGCATCCCTTAATGCGTGCGGTACTGGCCTCGCTTTTTGAAATGGTGGAGACATACCTTGTTTCAGTTTGAGTTTTGCTTCAACCCCTTTTACGCATCCCAGATCATCTGAGAATATTTCCTTATACTCATTCATCAGACCTTCAATCTCCTGCCTTCCTATCTCTTCCGAACAGTGTATTGCTTTGATGTTTGCCCAGTCCAACTTCATGACTCTTAGCAAGTCACGTCCAAGAAGAGGTGGTCCCTTGAAATCGACCACTTTCATCTTCAGGTTGGACTCCCTGTCTTCATGCATCACCGTCACTTGTACTTCCCCCAGCGGCTTAATCTTCCCTCCGTTATATGCCTTCAAGACGACATTACTTCGTTGCTTTTTCAGGTGCGAAAACTTAGCCGGGTACTCTTGTAATGGCAAAACCGATACGGCTGCTCCTGTGTCTATTTCCATTCTCAAGGGAATTCCACTGACCGATGGCGTTATTTCTAACGGATCGTTTCGCGCGCTTCGTAGCTCGTGCATTTCTATCTCTTCGTCAGAATCCTCTACAGTTACAGCCTTCATCTTTTTCTTTTCGTTATGCTTACTGAAGGGTTTAGACGCTTGTCCTTGCCACTGTGGAGCTGAGCCTTTACAGACTCTTTGCAGGTGCCCTACTTTTCCGCATCTTCTGCATTCCAAGCCCTTCCAGCGGCAGTTGACCGACTCGTGATTCTTGTAACCACAATGTGAACAACCTTCTCTTTCTAAAGGTTTGCTTCTTACCTTAAGAACTTCTGCGCTGGACGACCCTGAGTCGTGTAGACTTTTCGCACTGGAGGATGCGGCTTGCATTGCTACCGACATTTCAAGCGCTCTCTTGAAAGTCAAATCCTCTTCTGAAAGCAGCCTTTTCTGTATGCTGTTATTGCATAAGCCACATACAAAGCGGTCTCGCAAAGTTTCACTCAGCGCTGTTCCAAATTCGCAGGTTTGAGCCAACTTTTTCAGTGCTGCGACATACTCAAGGATGGTTTCGCTGTCCTGCTGGTCCCTCTTGTGAAAGCGGAAGCGTTCAGCAATCACAATTGGCTTCGGTGACAGATGCGCCCGGAGTATCTCGACAAGTTCCAAATAGGTCTTACTTGACGGGGATTCCGGCGCTACGAGGCTCTTGAGTAGCGCGTAGGTCTTTCCGCCGATGATGCTCAGGAATGCCGCCACTCGTCTCGGTTCCTTCACGTCGTTGGCGATGAAGAATTGGCTGATTCTTTCGGCATACGTTGGCCAGTCCCCTTCCGCTTCATCGAAGGGCTCGATGCTTCCCAGCGTTGACATGGCCCTTGTCGTAGCACTGAGCGGCTTCCTTGAAGTCAGTCCTAGACGAAATACCTCGTCGCCAGTTTATGTTAGGACTTCAATGATTGAGACTAGGATCATGTCCATTCCATAAGCGTTGTGCCCCGAGATCCTGCTTTGATCTCACGAGCCCCCCCAACACCTCTTCTTTATTTACGAGTGCGTATGTCAGGTAATTGCCATTGTCAGGTAATTCATAAAAACGTTGTAGTCTTTTGTCGGGCGGGATTTTATTTGTGCAGCGTTACACTAAGAAGCGGGTATTCTACGTTTTGAACTTGACCGCGTTTTCAAAGTTCGATGGCGTGGAGTACCAAGTTCCTTTTAGAACAAGCAAAGGAGCCGGAACAAACACTTGTTAGAGTTGATAAGGCAGGGCACTTAGAAGTATGGTACTGTCGCAATTATCTAATCGTAATTCCAGCGGTCTGCATTTGGTCCCCTTTTTCCTGTTGCACACTTTGGCCGCCAGGCCGCAGCAATTTTCCCTCACGCAACCGCCACCGCTGCACACCACGAATCGGGAGCGGTCATAGGGACTGCTTATTGCTTCCACGCGTTGCTACTCTTCTGATTTCCAGAGGAGCCGCCGCAGTCAGACATGAAGCCACCCTCACCGATTTCTGAGGTCACTGACAGTCTGGCAGCCATACGCCAGCACTGGTCTACCCGCCGAACAATTCAAAGATTAAGCAATATTACGAGTCCTCTGGAAATATTTCGCTCTCCAGGGTCAGAAACATTGCCAATTGCCATTAGTTTGTTTGTTTGTTTGAGGAAGGATTACCCTACATATACTGAGGTCAGGCGATCCGCGATTTGCCGACTCACTCCTGACAGTGGAAGTTAAATTCGAGATTTCATTGTTCTTACACTCTAAGAGACAAAAAAAAAAACAGAAAAAAATGTAGCAATGGCGCATTTTTCTCCTTTCTATTGACGCGACGCCAAGCGGACGCGAGAAGAAGAGAGGAACGAGACGTTTTCTCCTTCTCCGGGCAGACGGGAGGAAAGTTCCGCCCTCCCGCAACATCTTCTTTCAGTTTCGTTTTTCCAGCACGTCGAGCGCGTTGTTCAATGAATGTTGTTCAGTTGATTGAACCCTACAGGCAGCGAAGGCCGCCTGTAATTACGTCTCTCGGTTGAAATATGCAAAGCATCTCGGTCGCATTAACGCTTTAAAAGCTAATTTTGCCACGCGAACAAACGAAGCAGTTAGAAACAGCGAAAACGTTCCGCAGCAATGCCGGCAGCGCTATGTACACTGGGCTAAGATGGCCGCTTCCGAATTGCGGAACAACGTGACGACGTTTACGGCGTTATGAAAATCGCGGGAACTGCGTCCAAAACAGGCAGGTTTTGCTACCGGGTGCCATGCGTTCCTTCAGTGCTCCGTTCGGCTCCGTTTTCTGATGCCGAGTGCCAACTGACCATAAACCTTGTTTTGTATTTCCGCGTGTCAGCAACATAGCAGTAACATCGCCATGGCTGTGTTGCGCGTTGTGAACGAAGACTGGAACTGTTGCCGATGTGACCGCGTGTTCGCGAATCAGTGGTGTAAGAGCAAGATGAGATGACGCTAATGGTCGGGCATTGATGCCGTTAATTGGACCGTGATCGGAGGGAACGGGGTGTCGCACGTTGACATTCTTCTTCACATTGAAGAATTCAAGACCGCTTGAGGGATTACGGTGCAATCGATCGACCTGCGGACAGTCACGTTGGAACGCTGGTCTGAACCATAGCTCCTATCGTACAGTGGCAAATGTGACTATTGTCTGCGATGTCCTTTGTCCCCTCCCCGAGAGCGATTGCGCACTGGGAAAACGATTGAGCAGTCTTGAAATATGACGAAAAGTACTTATTTTTACACTTTGGAATTATAGCATTAAAGAGAAACTCCGCTCAATTCCAAAAAAATTACGCTTATATGTGATTCCATTTCCCAAAGCACTACTAAACAGCTCTACGTCGTCAGATTCGCGAAATGTGGAATATTATTTGTGTAATCTTAGTTTAAACATCAGCAGATACCGAAACCGAAACTTCGGTTGCGTCAGGCAACATTGGTCTCGTGTCGTCAGAGTCATGGCCGCGTCACGTCGAACCACGTGGTCTTGTGACGTTCGTGGGGGCGAGGTACAGGACACATGACGCAGGCGCAGGCAGCTTTGGATGGCGTAAACGGTGACGGTCCGGGGGAGAGGGGAAGGGGAGAAGACGAAAGAGGAGAGGGGGAGCGGAGAAACCGGACATGGGGAGCAAGTTGGGACAGGTCGGGGGAAACGATCGAGTCCGAGCAAGAAGACGCGCCGAGAAAAGCGCCAGGGAGCGTGCTGGAGAGAGCGCGGAAAACAACTCATCAGAGAAACACAACGGAAAGGCCACCCGCTGGCGTCAGCACCCCAGGCCCCCGAGCCCTGAGAAGCCCGGATCGCCTCAACCGCAAGGCCACCCGCTAGCGTCAGCGCTCCAAGCCCCAGAACCCTGTGAACCCGACCAGAGGAACACAACGGCCGCCCGCTGGCGTCAGCGCCAAATGCCCCCGAACTCTCCGAGCCCTGAGAAGCCCGGATCGTCTCAATCGCAAGGCCACCCGCTAGCGTCAGCGCTCCAAGCCCCTGAACCCCGTGAGCCCCGGAGCCAACTTTCCCAGGCACCAGCACAGTGACGGACAGCCCGGCACACCACCACTTCAGAACGCCACGACGGTCGGTGAGCTGCGGGCGGCACCAGCACCGACTCCTATTATTATTAAACAGTAAATATCGTTTTCTTCTCGTCTCTCCTCACCCAGCCTGGGCCCACCACAGCGCGTTTGTGCCTCCCCTACGGAAATCGTCACAGTCTCAAAGGTCACGTGATCATCTATGCGACGGCGAGTGAACGTAGAGCAAAGCGACTGCTCTGCAATATTCGCCAATGTTGTTTGCTACAACATCGTGTGGAAACTTGTGAAAGACAACTCCCGGGCTGGTGAACTGGTAATTCGAGCAGGCCGCAACGCAACATCGTGAGCCGATGGATCTTTCGACATTCATCGCAGCTAAGCATCGGAGATGCGGCCCGCGCTCGTATCGTAAACAAAACGTCCTCCTCAAGCTAGAGCGGCGGCGAGACGAAACAGACTGCTTCCAGCTCTCAGCTCCGGGAAGCGCGCAGGGCAGCGCAAACTAGCGTATCCGTGTTACGGTGATCACGTGGACGCCGTTGAGCCAACACCGGGAGGAGAAACTCATGACGTCATCGTTCAATTTCGCTCTTAAAAGTAAAAACAAACAAAACGTGAGAGTGAAGTAGTCATGCCTCTGACGTAGCGGCTTAATGTTGGCTGCTCCAACTCCGTGCCGTTGACTGCTCTGATGATTGCGCTTTACGTCGCACGCTAGAGTTGGCAGATTTCGGCGACTTGGCTCCTTTGGAAGTTTGCTGGCCTGTTTATTAAATATATAGACGGAATTAGATCGTAATATTTGACATGTGGTCTTCCTATATGATACTGAAGAGGGCTGCGTAGTTTTTTGAATATCAAAAATAAAACGGAGTTGCCCTTTAAGAAAAAATGGTAGGTAAAATCGAAAAAAAGAAGAAGAGAGAACGATTCTATATTTTGGTATTTTCAATATAGGACGCTTCCTGCAGAAACTGTCCTTTAACTATATAGGGCGCTGGGATGAGCGCTAGAAGTTTTCGAGCTCACCACGGCGTAGCTCTGTACACAACAGCTGCAGCAAGTCGCGACTTTGAATGCACTCATGTTGGTCGAAAGGCGATTTCTCTGCCCGTGAAACATCGCTTGCAGCTGAGTGGATTAATCTCCACAGAGAGTAATTCAACACGAGAATAGACGATATGAGAAATGCACAGCGCCATCTTGTGAGACGCTGAAGAACATGTTCCGCCTCACCAGTTGGCTTCGGCGCTGGCATAAGCAAGGGTGCGAAATTGTAGTTCGGAAGAATCCTTCGCTCGCACAAGCACTTGCGCGGAGAAAGCTCTTTCGAAAACCATGCACCCGCGCCCGCACCTTTTCCAGCACTCGAAGTTAAATTTCGAGATGAAGTGTACGCCCGCCATGTTGGTTACAGCGAGAAACTGGCGACCGGCAGGGCGACGAGCACGAAACGCTTGAAGCTTTTTTTCATGATACTTTCTGGTTCATTGCTCATTGACTAATCACGTTACCTAACCCTTCATCAATCCCGTATCACTCGTAACAAACATTCGCGTCACTTACAAGAGTTTTCGTTCAATAAAAATTGTTTTAAGTATTCATTTTTTCCACGTACGGTGCGGGACTGGAATCTGTTGCCGGAACATGTCGTTTCTTCCACCGATCTTGAATTATTCCTTTTCCAGCTGGACGCATCCTAACTATTGTTTATTCTTGATTTGCACTGTTTTTTGGTGTTCCTTGCATTGTGCTTCGTTGCCGTATTGTTTTACCAGTTGCTTTTACAAGTGTAACTCGTTGCCACGCGTGTCAAAGTCCTAATCAGGACTGACAGTATGTCAAATAAATAAATAAACACGCGCAAGGAAGAGCGTAAAAGAATACTAGCACTAAGCTCGCGTTGCATTACGTGAGGACACCGACATATATACTAATTTATTGCCCCGCTAAATTTAGCGAAGAAGCTGACTTGGTGTGTAGGTCTGTGACGTCCCGTAATACAACACTGCGCATTCAGCTCCTCCTACATTTTAGCGGTGAAACTGACGTCACGTGACCTCAACACCAATTCACTTTCCCCGCTAAATTTAGCAGGGAAACTGAATTGGTGTTGAGATCACGTGGCATCGGGACGTGTCCCTGCCATTCTAGGCCTGGAGACGGTTGCCATCGTGGGAACCTCCATTATTAAGTATTTGCACACTCTTGTTATTTTTAACGGTAGTGGCCCGACGGCAGCTTCGAAGTCTGGTGGTGTAATTTCTGATTTTTTTTTCAATCGTAGACAGGCTGCCCCGTCACGTCAATTCTGTTTTTTTTACAAATCGGGTCAAATGATATTTGCCGTTTACCGCCTTTCCAGTGCGCTATTTTATTTTTATTTAATAACCTTATTTTACACATTCGGCAAAAACGACTGGACGTGACTATAATTATCTCTGGCGTTCCTCCCCGGTTGGAGGATAATTTTAGGCACCGTGGACCAGGCTACATACGATGGATTAACGAAAAAATCTTTGAATTAAACATTTGTTGAGGGAGTTCTCTTTTATTTACGAAAATGTAGTATTCTTAAATCACCGTTCTTTTTTTGAGACCCCTCAGCGTTTTTTGTCTTTCGATGGGTTACAGCTAAGTAGGGAGGGTATAGCTGAATTGACCAACCGTTTCAAAAATGTTTTAGTTACCCACTTGCTTTGCAAGTGTCCCTTTACACCTAGGTCCCCTGAATTCGAAGATGTTGCCCAAAGGAGGAGGGAACCTAGTGGGCAGGTTTCAGGGGGTGTTCCTCTTTCGGTGGGCACGTCTTCAGATTCTGTTCTATTATCGTTGCCGGAGTCATTCCCACAATTTTCGCGTCAGAGTGTGAGCGGTGGCTCCGCACGAAATAGAAATCCCTTAGCGGGTCGTTTTCGAGGCGCTCCACAAAATAAACGCCGACGTTCGTCGGATTCAGATTGACTCCCACAGGCTTTTCTCCAAACCTTTTTTAATCTTCGCGTTTGTTTTGATAAATTAATTCGATTTGAATTCCATAAACTATTTTTGCAAAACTGCCGCACACAAAAAAAGGTTCCAAAGGGTTTTTATAACACATATACAGCTCCAACCATACAGTTGTCCCATGTAAATGTGCACACATGGGATCGCGCCATTTTTAATTTTAGAATGTCTTTACTGGACATTACCATAGCAGTCAATCGAAAACATTCGTGCTTTAGAGTTACAGATCGATATTATTTTAAAAACTTCCCCTGATTTGCCCTTAATAATGTTAAAAGAATTGCAGCATTACATACATAAAAAGGAACGAGAAGTAACTAATACTAAACGACGTAAGGCACTTAGAGATAATGTGCTCTTGGATTTTTTCTCGCCCCTAATAGAAAAATGAAAAAAACTTTTTTTCACGCCTAATTAATAGAACACAGCATGCTAACACATGTAACTGGGAACATTCTACAGATATGGGTGGAGAAAAGTCCGAAATATTCAATTATTCTTCCTATGTACTTTCTAAACACGAAGACTTACTTTGAAGAAGGGATTAAAGTTTTGCCCGACTCCCCGCAACAATAGTGATGATTTTGAATCGCACAAATGAATAAATGAATTTGTACGGAAATTGCACTGTAAGGTTTAGTCAAAGGAGCTCCTTATCAAGAGCCTTTATATAAACGCAAATCCTTTTGGATTCCACCGTTGAATAAACAAAATGTTAATGTCATAATATACATAGATGCGGTCCAGAAAGATGTTTTATCGGCTTATAAAAAACAAAGACCACTTAAAAATGATTTAACTTATAAAGATAGACAATGCTTAAAAAACCTCACTGATAACAGAGATATCATAATAGCCCAGGCTGACAAAGGTGGAGGTATATGTATAGTTAACACAGCCGACTATGTATCGGAAGCCATTAAACAACTGAACGACACTAAGTTCTGTAAAAAACTAGATTATAATCCAACACTTAAGTTTCGAGAGACAATAAAAAACCAATTAAACTACCTAGTAGATAATAATAAAATAGAGAAAAATATTTCTAGGTATCTCATTCAAGAAAATCCGAGACCAGGACAGTTCTATATGTTAATGAAAGTACACAAGCAAAATCACCAAGCAAGACCAATTATTTCTGGAATAGGTACAAATACAGAAAACATTTCAGACTTTATTGACGAACAAAATAAAAGTACTGCAGCCGGTGCCCCGTCCTACGTAATAGACTCCTCTCATTTTCTCAGTTTGATTAATGACATCCAAATATATTTTAGGGCTAATAGTACGTTGCTGGTGACAATGGACGTAGTGTCTCTTTACACTAATATACCGCATGATGAAGGTATTGAAGCAGTTCTGAATATTGTTAACGAAATCGAGCTCACTGTTACTAAAACCGTCTTAAATATTTTTATGCACTTAGCTTTAGAGCTTAATAACTTCACATTTATGAATGAGCACTATTTACAAATACATGGCGCAGCAATGGGATCACGTTTCTCTCCCTCCTATGCAAATATATATATGATGTCTTTAGAGGAGCGGCTACTTAACTCCTTTCCGCATAAACCACTTTTTTATAAACGTTTCCTCGACGACATATTTATAATTTGGAATAATGGGGAAGATAAACTCTTTGAATTTATTAATTTTGCAAACAAATTTAATCCACATATTAAATTTACATATAAATACTCCGATACAGAAATAGAGTTTCTAGATATTAAGATAAGACTTACTGAAAATGGTTTGAAAACAACTTTATATCGAAAACCTACAGATAGACGTCAATTTCTACATTATAAAAGCTGTCATCCAATACAAAACAAAAAAGGTATACCATACAGCCAAATGCTACGATTAAGACGCTTATGTTCAGAAGATAAGGATTTTGATATAAAAGACAGAGCACTAGGAGAGGATTTCATTAACCGTGGATACCCCTTACCGTTAATAAATAATTCAATATCAAAAAGTCGAGCGATCTCTCGGAACGCGTGTTTAGTAGAGCGACCGAAAAGAAATAACCATGAATTACGACTAATCTTAAATTACCAGTCAAAACTTCCAAACATAAACAATATTCTTAGACGACACATGAATATTTTACACTGTTATCTCTCGACTGTTATCTGTCGCGGGATAACAGTTATCAAGGCTGTTATCCCTCGACCACCTGGTATAGCGTTTAGGAAACCACGTAATTTATTGGATTTTTTAGACAGCCCCGAAACTCTATCGGACGTAGCCTGGTCCCTCTTGGTTGCATAAAATGCAATAATAACCAATGCAGTTTATGTATTGATATAATTATAACTAACTCTATTCGTAGCACAGCAAATAACTTTAATCGGAAAATAAATGGTACTTTTGATTGTAATACGGAAAATGTTATTTATTTGATTCAATGTAAAAAAAATGCCTAATTCAATACATAGGAGAAACTAAAACAAGCATAAGAAAACGCATGAATCTACATAAAAGTCACATACGTAAACACGTTGCCGGACCAGTTTCTCGTCACTTAAACTCCGCGGGACATAACAGACTTTCTGATTTTAATTTTATTATACTTCTTGGGTGCTTTCGAACCACCAGAGATCGAAAAAATAAAAAAATCTGAATTTATTTATAAATTTAATACTTTAGAACCGAAGGGCCTTAACAGTTCGAAATGGTCATTGCCGTCTTTTTTTATGGACATTTAATTGAGATCTTCTAATCGGTGTCGCACCGTGGCTTTTTTTTTCTTCTCGCGTCATCGTTTAATGTGACACGAGCAAACGCTTTTCATTGGGCCTCTCATTGGCTTCACATGACACCAGGTATAGTTGGCTTAGGTCTACCACATGCCCCAAAAACTGGTTTTGTGATAATAATGGCGTTAATAATATTATATTTAATTACTTCAATATTATTTACTGCTTTTTTATCGGGATATATTAAACTTTTAGGCGAGAATTTAGTTGACTAGGTACCCGCTAAACGGTAAGCATTTTTCCAATTACTTCTTCTTTGCGGCCGTTTTTTCTTTGATTGAAAGAAAAGGAAAACGAAGTGTTCTTGTTTGGACTGACGGAGAGCCTACCAGGCTCGAAACGTATCTGCAGATCACTTTTTTGGCGACTTTGGACGACCATCTCCTTAAAGGGCAAATATTTTGTGAATATATATATATATATATATTCACAAAATATTTGCAAAATATTTCTGGAGCACAAACGAGCACGTACCACGTGACACTAAGCGTCGTACCGCGTTCCACGCGGCGGCGTGTGTTTCCAGAACACCTCCAATTGGATACATTTCGTTTCTTGTGCATTAATAAGACAGATAGGAAACGCCAGAAAGCCAAGTGAAAAAAAAGGAGTGGTGTAGAGGTTAGCACACCCGACCGGACATTGGGAGGCCCAGAGTTCAAATCCTGGCTCCGCCAATTTTTGGCTTTCGGCGGGTTCCTGAAAACTTTGATTCTTTGATTCATTAGATTAAGTACGGTTCATTCATCTGCATATGTTTGTTTATATATATATATATATATATATGTGTGTTGTGGAGATCGGGAGATCTGGCTGCATTCTCCCGCGCCGACCCACTTGGCCCCAATTTCCGGCCTCCGAGATACGTCATGCCTCGGGGGAGCGGCGGTGACCTCGCGCAGCTCAAGGTCCGGCTGGACCGCTCCCCTAAGCCAACGGACGTCACGCGACTGGCTTCCCAAGACAAAGGGGCGAAGGCTTGAAAAGGGGAAGCCGGACAAAGGAAGGCTCTCTTTTGGACGGCAGCTCTCTCGCACGGCAGCTCTGGGACGGTCAAGCTCTTCGACGGCGGACAGCGCGCAGCGGTGGCGAGAGACGAGGACGCTGGCGCGGGGCAGCGCGGGCGCGACGTTGAGTGGCGGACTCGACGAACGGACCGGACGGCGACCCTAGACGACGACGTCCCCATGACGCGGTGCGGACGACTACCGCTGGGACTTGGAGCAGCTGCGGGGCAGTGGATCTCCCCCCGACCACGCTGATGACCGTTCCCCGATCCCGAAACCCCCCAAGGCAATGAGTGAGTGAATAAACCCTTTTGCCGAGAGCGAAGTATTGCTGTGTCATATTCATCCGGTAACAGGGTCTGAGGGAATCGGGGTTAGAAGCCCGCAATGTATATATATATATATATACGTATATATACATATATATATATATATATGTTATGTACGCAGGAGTACAAGGTCTACATTTGTACATATAGATATTTCTTCCTCAAATTTCTTAGCACGGTATATCGCAAAATCAAAATACCTCAGGAGCTGCACTCTAATTTTGGATTACAGAGGTTTGTAAACGTCTTTCATTTTTTTAGGTTTGCAATTTGTTTGCATTTGTGAATCAGTTCACAACACTCAAAGCTAAAATGAAAGTCTTTACAAAAAATATCGAATGTGTGAAGTAATATATTATAGTCAAAGCTAATGGCTTACAAATCTTAGATTGAACGATTTGTGCAGAGAAGAAACTTTTCTTGCCTTGCGCGCTCTGTTAAATCGTAAAACAAGAATGTATGCGCGTTTTATCGTGAACATTTTTTTTTCTGTGAGTATACAGAGGCTTCTACTTCAACGCAGCAAAAGGGTCGCGGGTATTCTGACGGCGCCCAGAATCAGATAAGAGACTTCGAAGCTGCTTTGAAACTGCACGAGAAGAAAAAGTGGCGTTGCTGTTTTCTTTCTGTGTGCAGACACCAACTTTTTAACAGCCTTATAGGTGTAAAAAAGGTGTTTTATTTACTCAAACCCACGGCTACACCTCTTGAGCGCCCTAATTGAAGTAATAGACCCTTTTCAATAGAACAAAAATTACAGGAGGACACTTAAGACTGCTTACGTGTAGGAATGCGAAAGCATTCCTATACGCGGCGCATTCCTACAAGCAGCGCGCCACGTCTTTAGCACACAGCGCTCCGGCGTCCCCCCGCCTCCCGCTACGCCGCCAGCAGTTCGGTTGTTTCCTTAGCAACGATGACGCCGTTGCTATGGAGACACACGCGCTCCGGCGGCGACATCCCACTCCCCCACTGCGCAGGCTTGGCGAGCCCCGCCGACTCCACGGCTTCCGTGACGATGCATCTGCGTTGCCGTACTTTTCTTTGTGTTTTACTTCTGAGGCGCGACCGCTTCGACCTTGAGCGGCTGCGCCGGGTACCGTGACGGAGCATCTGATATGATGCGTCGCAGCCAATGGGAAACCGGGTGCCATTTCGACGCTACAGGCGGTGACAGACAACGCCGGCTTCGCTCCATGGGACAGTTAATTATTAAAATTGGGTGCTGTTGCGTTGAACAGGCTTCATTTAAACAGGACGCGGAGAAGGGTGCTGCTGCGATACAGTTTGGCGAAGTGGCATAGACATAACATGGGACATAACATAAGCACTTTCGATGCAGTCTATTATCCGACTGCATCGAATAATCGAATAACGGCACCGAATCGAGTAATGAATATACACTTATTGAACTCTGACAATACTAAGCATTATACGAAATATTAGTAAAAACAAAGCAGTGATCTTGAGACTTTCATAATTGTCGAGAAAGCTGCCTGTGAAAATGTATCCTTGAATTGTCGACCATACAAGACTGTGAAGCAGTCGACTGGTCCGTTTATGACTCTGCTCTCCCTCGTCTCCTTTGTTGAGACTGTCACCCATGACGACACCCTTTCAGCATAAGGGTGTTGCTAAACACTTTAATGTCTGGACAGTAAACCGAGCTTACTAAGCGTTCCACGCGTGCTCGACGCAGCCACAACTGTAGTTCACAGGAGGCAGGTGCCAGTGCAGAAGACAGCCCGTGCAACCTCGAGCTCTGCTCGCGCAGCCCGCTATATTCAGCGAGGAAACTGACGTCACGTGACATCATGATCACCTGACACTTAGTTTCAGCTATATTTAGCCAAAAAATCCCAGCAAAGAAACCGTTATTTTTTTAGTGCCGTTTCATTACATTAGTTCAGCAATCCAAAAGCCCAGAATAGAAGACACAGATGAGCGGATGAACTCACTTCTTTGTACGGCTTCCACCGGTCCACCTCCATAATCCTCCTCCACACCTTGTGCAGAGTGAGGCGAGCCCCGAACAGCAGCAAGCACTCGCCTTCGTCGGTCATCAAGTCGGCCACATTGCGGAGAGCGGTGGTGAGGTCCCCCGCCCATTGCAGGGCGAAGAACGAATAGACACGGTCAAACTTGCCGTACCTCTCGACAAGTCCCGAGACGTCGCATTCAATGTCGTGCACCTCGTACGCAATCTGCGGATGCGCGAAGTTCTCCTTGGCGTACTCCACCATCTCTCTGGAGAGGTCCGTGGCCACGATCCTGCGGCAGGGCTGGCAGCGCGGCAGCAGGTCTTGTCGCGTGAAGTCTCCCGTCCCGCAGCCCACGTCGATGAACTGCTGGCTGCAGTTTGGTCTGCTACCGAATGATTCATGCAGCAAATCGAGTGTTTCGATGTTGATGGCTCGCTGCAGTTTGTTGGCGCTGACGTAGATCTGGGGTGCAATCGACGGTTTATTCGGGTGTTTGTCGGCAGTGTTAGCATCGGAAGAAGGATTGGACATGTTGCTGCGAAAATGTCTCCAACTGCGAAGAAAGGCAATTTTAATTGCTTCGGTTGAAACCCTTGAGATGGAACCGTAATACGGATGTATTGGTATTGACTTACTACGTAAAATGGAAATAAAAGCCTGTTTTAGTAATAAACTGATTAATTTTTTCCAGTACTATACGGCGGGAACTCTTACGAAAATGTGGCTCTAAAAACAACGAGCAATATAGGCGCGAGAGCACCAGAAGTATGTTTCTTGAATACCGGGTAAACATTACATAACGATAAACAGTCGTGTCATACTAAGCACTGTAACAAAAAAAAAGAAAGACTTATAAATGAGCGATTATATACAAGACAACGAGAGAAGACTTCCATATATATGAACTTTTTTTTTGCACTAAGTTTATGCCACATTGTAAATCTCGATTTAGCGTGTGACGAGGGCTAGCATGCAAGTCTGCGATTTTGACCAAATGTTTTCTACGAGATAAGCAAGACCATAGCTCGAAAAAAAGTATCACAATATTTTATAAGCAAAAATTAAGTACTACAACATGCTTAAATCGCGCCTGAAATACTCAGACAACGCGAAAATTATGTTTTCACAACGATGACAAATAATTTTCACAATATACACCTCCCCGAGTCATATATGCGAATCTCACGTTTAGACAGACTTCTCAAGACGCAAGGAGAAAAAAAAAATGAAAGCCGTTTACAACTCCCTGTGAGGCCTCATTCCCACAGCCGGCGTTTCGCCCCGTCCCGGCGAAAGCGCCGTGGGCGCCGCGCCAAAAACGGGACCGTGCGGGGACCATGCGGGGACGGAGGAGTGTTCGAACCAGCGACGACGACGGAGCTGCCGGCGATTGCTGTTGGCTGTGTCTCCTTATATTGGGCGGTAGCTTGCGCCACCTAGCGTAGAAATCTTTCTGCACCTTTCAAATTTCGCGTCGAACGTTTGTATCCCGTAAAACTGTATAACCTATTATTTCGTGCGCAATTTCACACTTCTCTCGATCTCTACTACCGATCTTGTAATCCCGTATTTGTGGCTGCTTTGTGGCGGCGTTGCCCCATGTTTAAATGTAGCGGACTATCGGCGTCAATGGGCGCAACCACAACTGTTTTGTTCCTTGGAGCTTGCGTTTGGGTCGCCGATAACGATCTTGCATGTTTCAAAACATTTTATTTGGTTCCACGTTTCGAAACAAAAACGACAAGACCCACCGCGAGCACGTTTCACATCAATCACTCCTTACGCCGCATTTCGTCCCCGATGATCGACGACCGTATTTTCTTTCTTCGGCTGTTTCCTTAAAATCGCATTTACGTCTATTGCGAAGGAACCGATGTGGTCTCACCATTTCGAGCAGCAGCTCAGCGGTAAATCCAAATCTCTGTATGTCCGTTGTTCAAGAGCCGTAAACATCACACAATGCGACCGTCGTCTCGCTGGCCTCCCTCCTTCTTCCCGAAAAGAGCTTTGTTGGCTTCGTTGTTAGGGCGTTAGGGCACAGTACGGTCAATTCCCCCCGCCGCGGCCGTGCCCATAGTCACCCAACTTTTGAGAATCCGCCAGATTCAGCGAAAGTTTCCTATTTTGTGATTGGCCGTCCCTCGATGGGGCGGGGCGGCGGCGTTGCCGGTCTCGCGCCGGTGCCGGGGACGTTGGACATTCTCGTTCGGCTCATTTCGACTCCGGCGCCCCGATTTCGGTCGGAAACCGGTCCCAACACCCTCTCCCCGGGCGAAAAGGACGGCCGGCATTTTCGCCGGGCCGGGGGAAAAAACGGCTGTGTGAAAAAGGCCTAACGCCGAATTCCTCCCCCCCTCCTCACCTCCTCATCCTGTTTGCTACTCCTCCCTCCGAGCGGCGTCGCCGTCGCCTCACGTGACCCCTGTGAGGCCACGTGACGATGACGATGATGTCATCAGTGACGTCACTGATGACGTCATCATCCCTAATGATGTCATTGGCATCGGCACTGATGGCGTCATCGGCATCGTCATCGTCATCGTCACTGAGGACGTCATCGGCATCGTCAGCGTCAGTGATGACGTCATCAGTGACGTCACTGATGATGTCATCGGCCTCGGCATCGTCATCGTCACTGATGACGTCATCAGTGACGTCACGCGCCCCATGATGCACCGCGCGGTTACGCCGACAGCGACGCCGCTCAAGCCGAAAACGGGCGCAAAAGAGCTGCGCTCTAAAATGTAGAGCACCAATAAAAGTTAAAAATGCTCGCTAACACTTTAGAGCGGCTATTCTATGGGACTTCATGTGACACTAAAGCTGCACCAATCTCTCCATGTAAAAATCTATTGATAAAACGAAATACCCAGGGAAATGCAAATAAAATCAGCGGAGCCCCCAGTCTTTGCTTGTTACCTCAATGATGTCGTGATATTTACCGAGGACCAGTGTATTCTCGGGCACAGACATATTTTCGCGAGTGGCGACTTTTTCTTTAGACTGTCTCAGAAATAGCTACCAAACCCGACTGACTCAGACTTCAATTTACATTGTTCAAAAAGTGTCCTTATGGTAATTCTTGCAATACTAACATTAAAATATCGTCTCTCTCAAGCCGCCGCGAGTTGCAGAAGAACAAATAAACGCATTACCAGGAGTCGGCTGGGACACGAAACACTGCGTCGCCTCTTGTGCTACAGCTCACTTAAAACGCTTCGACAGCCATTCCAGTAGAAAGCTTGCGTGTCGTTAACGAATCACAGCTTTGCACGGCATGGAAACTCTCCATACAGTAGATTTTGTACCGTGTGATGTTTAAAAAAGCGGATATGGTTTACAGACAGCAGCTGTTACCACAAGATACGGGTGATTCACCCTTGGGTGCAGGCAGGTGGAGAAAATTTTCACGATTCGGCTCATGTAGACGCGTGCACGAAGTTTAGTACACGGACGCATAAGGCCATGATCAGAATATGTAGGTCAAAACAATGTAAGGCTCCGGTTCGGCTGCGGGTCCAGTTCTAGTTTAATTCTGGTTCAGTTCCGCGAGGGAGGAGGGATTCGAACCGGTCGGAACCGCGGAATTTTTAACAATTGCTTTGTCATGTTTTTGGCGTTAGGCGCTGCTACCGCCCTGGAACAAATAGCTTTTTTTTTTACTTTTTTTTAACACAGATTGTGTTTTATGGGTCGTTTTCTATGAGTACGAACGTTATGAACGAGTGACACGCTGGGAGCGCTACACAATCCAGTTTCAGCGGGGAAATGGAGGTCGTGGCTTGACGTCACGTGACCTCAACACCAATCCAGCTTCCCCGTTAAATTTAGCAGGGAAAGCACTAAAAGGGTGATGGAGAGGAGGAGGAGGGAGAGGAAAGAGTGAGGAAGTGGGGGAGGGAAGAAAGAAAGAAAACAAGGGTTGGGAAAAGGGAATTAAAACGAAAATATATAAAAAATAAATAAAAATTAGAAAATAATTTTGCGTGATTTGTTCAGGACACATTCTGTGCTCCCTGGTCGTTGTCTGCATGATCAACCTTGTGTAACTTCTTTCATCACTAGCTGAACAATCCCCTTTTACTTTTAGAATTCAAATCAAGCACGTGTACTTTTGCACTAAGCCGCCAGCAGTGTCTTAGTTTCAAACGTAAAAAAAAAAAGAAAATTGCATTTTTCATGTTTAAGTTAGATGATCGTTTACCTCAATCCAACTTTTCATATGTTTCAATGTATTGAAACCAAGTGCAGTTTCTGCAGATTTATTAGCAGTATCAGTTTTAATGAGGCGAAAACAAAAAAGCGCAAGAAACTTGAATTTTTGACTAATGCTGTAAATACAGAGCATTTTATATGCTGTACAAACTCGAGAAATGCTTGGCATTTTTCCATATTTACTGCGAAAGACGGCTCACGAAAAAAAGTAATATTTTAAAGTGTCACAAGAATCTAAGTCAAGATTTTTCAATATATAATTTAAGGAAACCCCCCCGTATCAATAAGGACGTTGCTTTTTGTGTCGAACATTATTAACTCTAAGCACCGCGGTATGAGCTAACAATCAAACAAAGGAGGTACAAACATTCTCTACAGCGGGTTGAAGAACGGAGAAACAACCTTCGCTTGATGTCCACTTTCATTTTCCATCTCTGCCTACCTTCCACAAAAAAAAAAAAAGAAGCTTATGCTAAATATTTAAAACATCGGTTATCTGAGTACACATCTCGGAGTAGGTTGAGGCCTTTGGCGGAGATGTCGATACATATATCCTCTCAGACACTGTGTCTTGATTTCCATAAGCACTAATTTTCATTATCTAAGTGAGAGCTAAAATGAATAAAATAAAATTTGTCGCTCTACCTGCACCTCCAAACGGTATAACACCTATAAACCAATTAAAAATAAATAAATAGGGTCTAATACGACCAAAAAAGTAAATTTTGTTCTAAAAGCCAATCAACAAAAAAGCGGGGAGGCAGCGAAACTACTAAATCATAAGCATGCACTTAAAGTAATTGTGTTGTATATATCTTTTTAGACAGCGGCAAGTCGGCCCTAGTGGGTGTCTGACGTACGGTGGGCCACCTGGACGGATTCTGGTTGGTGTAAGAATTCTTTACGTGGCACAGGGGTTCCATGGACTCTCAAAGAGCCTAGATTCAAGGAAGGAGGCACTCAAACCCCGGAGAGCGCTTAGGATTTATTGGCGGACACCGGCGCGCCGAGACTGATTGCTAGTGCGCATGCGCGCGCTGCGGTGCGGAGAGGAGGATAGTGGCCGAAGAGACTGAGCCAAGCTTGTAGACGCTTGCAGACAATCGACGCCATCCCCTCCTCCTCGCAGCTTGTATTCCAAACGCGGCCCATAATCCCCGTGATTCCGGACATCTAGGCACACTGGCAGGGATCGTCCTGGTGGCAGATATCACAGGGGCCTTCCAGATGGCGCAGCATGTACCGAACTAGGACATATACATACCAGGAGATTGATAAAACATAATTTGTTTTTGTTCAGACAACCGACGGGTGGTACAGTTGTCTAGGAGGCCGTCACAAAAATCATAAGTATGCCAGACAAGGCGCGCAGTCTTATATAGAGAGCATACATTGGGAAGTATGGGAGAGCAAATGAGGAGGGGTGATGGGTCCAAAGCGGGCTGGGCGTGTCCCAGGACGTCTTCGCAAATTCGAATGTGGCCAGCCAGAAGCTGCGAATAACACCCTTGCGGTTGCCGCGAGAAACAAAATGAATAAGTGCGTCGGTGTAACTCTCGGTGACTGAAAATATGGTGCATGTGATTTTTTCGATCACCGTCATGCAAAACAGAAATCTAGCAGAACCATCGACGTAATCCGTACGCCAGGTGTCGAGGGCCGGAAATCTGCCGTCCGAGCGGTCAGACTCCGACCGAGCAAAGCAGAGTTCGAGCGGCACATTCGATTCTCACATCTTTTTGCATGATCATAATCGAAACATCACGTGCACCCTACTTTTAACCATGAAGAGTTACTACATTTCATTCTTAGGCCCTTATTAAAAGTGTTTCTCGCTACCACCGCTAGGGGATTACTTTCGACTTCTGGTTGGCCAAGAGAGCATGTCAAGCCCTCTCTTTTGGCGTCTGGTGCACGCCCTGGCTCTGCCCGCTCCTCCCATTCACCAAACTCTTTTTATATACGGCTCTGACAAGGCGACGACCCTCCTCCCCCACCCCTTCCTCGGTCGCATCATTCAGCAAGCCTACCCAAAAAGAATGTCAAAAGAGAGAGAGAAAAAAAAAACAAAAAAAAAAAACGTGGCCGGGACAAATCAAATATTGATATTTCGGAACATGTCATTATAAACCGAAAGGTCTCGGCAGGCCATCACGCGAAGGGGCTGACTTCCTCGTGGCCTTGGGATTCGACGCGGACGGTGAACCATTTCTTGTTCTTTTGTAAAAAGATAGTTTTAATAAATGAAGGAGAGAAGATAAGAGGAATGGTGGTTAAGGCAAGAGGGAGAAGGGGGAGAGTAAATCTGAATAAATTGGCATGAACAAGTTTTAATGTAGCGCTAATAATAATATTTTTCTAGGTTGCGCAAGTCACCACCAGAATTGAAACGGCGTCATACGTCAATGTATTCATCCATCCATCCAGCCACGCGCTCAGTCTTTCGCGTTTCATTGGGGCGCGAATGAACGTAGGAACTAGAGATCTTATACTCAGCTCAAAGTGTAGAATAAAATCTGAGATATTATTTTTGTGAATGGCCTGGCTGAATGGCAACGCCCAGCCTCTCTACTGGCTTCGCTCCTTTCATTCCAAGAAGGTTCATACAAGGGTGGCGTACCAACAGCATCTTCATCGTTTCCAACTTGCTTGAGTTAAAAGGTTAATGTTAGTTAACGAAAAGGTCTTTACGGCAGTGTCTTGTTATTACCTAAGGCTCTGCACTAAAAACATTTTCCAAGATTTCGAGTCAGTTTATGCAGGTTTGAGTAATTTATTAGAACTTAAAAAAAAAGAAAGCTCTCAAAGTTACTACAGGCTGTCACAAAAAAATTTACACGGTTTTTATTACCGCAAAAATAAACTAGGCATCGCCGTACGCTCATTCTCCGCCCGAAGGTAGCGCTAGAGGTCACAACCAGATGCCAAAGTTTCAGCCCGATCCGATGCCTTATTCAAAAGTTATAAGTGATTTTCTGAAAATTTTAATGGAAAAATGGAGCTAATTTTCGCGCGTTTTCGGTTTCTAGTGCCATAGAGCCCCATGTATTCAAAAACTTCGTCGGCCGCCATTTTTCCATTGAAATTTTCAGACAATCACTTATAACTTTTTAATAAGGTATTGGATCGGACTGAAACTTTGTCATCTGATTGTGACCTCTAGCGCTACCTTTTGGTGGAGAATGAGCGTTCGGCGATGCCGAGTTTATTGTTGAGGTAATAAAAACCTTGTAAATTTTTTTTTGGTGACACCCTGTATATGAAGAAATAATAGCTAGAAATTGTCTCTAAGCTTCTGCTACAATTACCAGAAAATTAACGTACATACGTCTGTACTATAGGTATGCACAAATTAACTTTGTAACCATGTTTGACAGATATCTGTCTGGTTAAGGAGATAAACTGACTGATATGTATTTCTAACTTGTTAAAAAAAAAAAAAAACGTAAACGTCGGGATTTTTTTTTTTATATCAAAGCTTTCATGAGAGCCACACATCAGTCAAAGTACAGTCGTGGAAAATACAAGCTAAAACAACCGTGCCATGATCCAAAAGCCACCGGTGGCGCTGCACCGACGAGCGATGTTGAACTAGCGACCAGAGATAGCACGCGGAGGGTATTGCTGTGTCATGCTATCTGACTAAGCCTGATCAGGGTTCGGAACTGCGCATCGTTGCTGCGCACGTCTCCTACTGTGTTTGTTTATAGTTATCATCACATTTGCCTGTTCATACATCGAAAAAATATTTCACTGGCTCAGGCATTACGCGTCCAGGCAATGTAGATTACGGAAAGCGTGAACAGGCGGTAGCAAAGATTAAAGGCGAGTCGGTCTCGCCAGCCAGTTTGGGTTACGTCACCGCTGCCGCAATGCATCGAGGGAACTTGCACGGCCGTTCGATTAGGACTCCCCTTGGGAGCGGCCTGCCGTATGCTTCACTCCGCCGGTGAGAGCGATAGTTCTACTTTACCCCGCAGCACCAGCCGTGGCGCTCGTTATCGGCGAGCGAGGAGCAGTCCGCCCAACCCGGCCTGGTGTGGCTATTTAGATTGTTTTTTCGTCAAGCGGCAAGTCTCAATTGAAACGAGTGCCAGATTGCATGAGGGATGTGACAAATTTGTGTAGAATGAAAGCACACAATTTTTTCTGCGAGGAGCTCACTCAGCTGCAGGCTGCGCGTTAGAGCAGCATTCAGCCGGCAGTATGAGCGAATAGTCGTTTAATTGTTCCCGTAAGTGTTGCCCCGTTTCTATTACCAGTTATAGTTGGATATAGCTAGGCCGTATAATTCAGGTTTAAGCGACGCTGGAGCACGCTCGAGCAGTTCCTTTTATTTATCTGTGAAGGACAATAAGAAACGGATTCCTCGTGCATATAACTTCAACAATATAAACTTCATTGTTCACAAACAGATGAAGGGAATCATATAGCTCACAAGCGGAGTACCTTCGGGAAAGAGGCGTCCGCGAAAGCCTCAATATATTCTCTAGAAAACTGTTTAGGTCACCAGCCCAGTTTGCCAAAAGGGTTCTGAGGATCTTCCTGAGAAAGAGCTCGCAGAGCTCTTCACTGTGGTACGGGTCTCTGCAGTTAGTGCACCACATTAGCGGGCAGTCCATAAGGTGTGGAAACACAGCGCTTCAGAGGACCTAGCATATCCGTCCACAACGACGAATCTCTGCCGACTGTAGAGCCCTCTCGACAAAGGTGCAGACGAGCTTGCACAGCCAGACAGCTTCAGGTCGTGCATAGCTGAGTCCTCCTTGGTCAAGGCTAAACACGAACTGATATGCTCTGTCACGTGATGCATTTCCCTTAAGTTGCAGCTTGCATTCAGGACAACGTCACCTGCAAAGTTGAGCGGGTTTTGCTCATTAGCCTTCCTTGCTTCAATATCTCTTGAAATTCGTCGCAGGTTTGTCGCAGTTCTTTCATTCGCTCGTTCAGTCGTTTGGCTTGCATTTGAAGGCGGTGCGCGTTTTCCTTGGCATCTTCCATGTAGCCTGTCAAATTGAATGACGTCTGACATTCCTCCACTTTAAACTCTTTTCGCAGGCAAGGTTCAATAGCCACGCACCCATCAACAGCAGGTCTTATTTCTGCAGGGGACTGCATTTTGCGTCGGTGACTTTTACCGCTCATTCGACGTGGACGCGTTAGATGGCAAACAAACAAGCGTTCTGCGCTTCTTTGAACCTCCTGGTTGCATGTACGACGGATACAATGGGAAATTAGTCGGCACCGCTGTCGGTTGCGGGAACTTCCGCTTCATCCCTACCTTGTAGTCCTCCTCCTTAAAATGAAGGGAGCACACGACGCTCCTGGAGCTTGGTTGCCACTGGCTGCCCTTCTCGCTGCCTTGTCGCGAAATGTTCTTCAACCAGGCATCCCGGAAGTTCCCTCTAGAAGGCAGCTCGTGATAGCAGAGTTCTGGATTTCTCGCAGCATTTGACTTACAAAGCGGAACGCAACAGTTTTTAGGCATCGCGGGCTCTGTGACCCACCTGCACGCTTCAAAAACTGTGGAGAGACGGACAAAAGGCGGCTGTCTACTTCTCTTCTTCTTTCTCATCCATCAGTAGCTATTGTCACAAAACTATACCCTGTTTCATGCTAAGTGTGAAACGCTGTCAAAGCTACTGGCGCGAGCATGGGGCTTGATCTCGTTGATCATTTCCACGCGTTCTCGCGCAAACAAACCATAGCTGAAACCACGCGCTCGCGCAAGTAGCTTTGACAGCTTTGCACATTTAGTATGAAACAGAGTATATAGAAACGCCCGAAAAAACGATCGAAAACACAAACTAGCACAGCACAGGGTGACACTACGATATTTTCTCCGCACAAAGCGGTGCAAAGGTGGGGGGGCAAGCGAGTTTTGTGGCCTTCTGCAACCACGGCAGCGCCTCGGTATCGGCGAAGCAAATGACGGGCAGATCTTTTATCTGGGTCGCGGAGCAAGAGCGCGTTGGGCGCCTTCTCTTGCTTTCAGCTCTCGAGACCACTCGCCGATGTGCAGCGCCCCACGGCACATGCGAGAAGTTCTCCTTTCACGCGCGCTCTTTGTTTTCGGAAAAGAATTGGCAGGCCGCACCAACACTGGGGATCAAGTGGCCGTGGAACTTGAGTCTTTACGCACGTGCGACAATTTTGCTGCAGAGCTCTGCGCGTGCAAAGCCCGAGACGGGACAAGCCGTCTCGGGCTACTGGCGCCTGCCTCCTGTGAACTTACCTTATGGCGGCTTCACGCGGACGCCACGCGACGACATAGCCATAGAGTGCCCGGTTGCAGCTTTGGAGCGTGAGAATCTGGTAGCACAGAGCAGCTTTTGCAGCGGCGCGAGGACCCTAAATACACTTGTTCGCTTGGCCTTTTCCATTTCGGCGGCCACTTCTTGTGGCGATCTGCCAGACTTTGTCTGTATATAGGATGCTATGGCCCAACGCTTAGTGAGATCGGTCTATTACCTCTAAACGCGGAAAAGAAACGACTGAGCCACATATCAATGACGTACCATGGCGCCTTCGCTGGCATGCTATCTAGTTCGAACTTCTTGAATCGAGGCAGCGCCACCGGTATCTTTCGGTCGTTGCTTAGTCGTTGCAGCTTGCATTGTCCACAACTGTACCTAGTTGTCAATTTGCTGTCACTTATGCATACGCGTTTTAAAACTCTATTTACCGTAAAGAACTTTTCATAAAACTACGTTTGTGCCTTAAGAAAAAGTACTACGTAGACTCTAACCAATTCCTTCAATGTGCCCGACGTTTCCAAGCCAGCTTGGCTCCTTTAAGGAGCCGAGCTGGCTTCGAAACGTCGGGCACATTGAAGAAATTGGTTAGAGTCTACGTAGTACTGTTTCTTATTACTTACCTAACCAGGCGGAGTTCCGCCGAAATGTTTACATTTAACGTTTGTGCCTTTGATTAGAATGCAATCAAATGCAAAGGTGCAAGCGAGCTGAACAAGAATGACGAAAATAATCCCTGGAGATTTTCGTCATTCTTGTCCAGCTCGCTTGCACCTTTGCATTTTAATGCATTACAATCATAACCTTAAAATGCAAGCCTTTCACACTTGTCGGTGTTAGATTGGTGACAGCTGATAAAACCTGTTCGCTGTACCGACGTCTAACCCCTGGTTAGCTGGGTTGGTAGAGCGCTCCACTGAAAATGGAGAGGTCCAGGGTTCGATACCCGGACCAGGCGGATTTTTTCGGTCACGCACCAGCCACCTAGCTGTGTTTAGAGATTTGTCTTGGTCCTTTGTCCCTCTTGTTCCCCTTCTCCGGGATTATTTTCGTCATTTCTGCCTTCCTTGCGGTAATTTTTCTCGTTCGTGGGATAGTTTTTGAAAGAGTATGGACCGATTATTCTTGCATGTTTAGACTTCCATGGGACAGGCGTTTCTGGAGGTTTTTTTAAATGGCACGTTTCTGCGTGAAGAAATAGTCGTCTGTAAATACTGGGAGTATTTTGGCGTTTTGATGGTGCCGACATTTCCTGAAAAAGAAACCTCGTCGAGCTTGCCAGGATTCGAACCTGGAATCTCCTGATCTGTAGTCAGAGCGTTCATACTCAGAAGAAAATGAGATATTCTCACACTCCTTGTCTTACATAAGACACTCCCGAACTTCAGTTCGACGTAAGCCCACTGACGTCGAATCAACAGTATCAAATTTTGCAATCGGCTTGATAGCCGAGTGGTAAAACTCACTAAAATAGCTAATGAACGTGTTTTCTAACTACAAAAAAAAAAAAAAAAAACCGTTGGGGTTTTTGTGGCCCTACTGCAAAACCTCGGTGTTTTTTTTTTTGTTTTTTTTTTGTAGTCTTTCCTACGTATTTTATCTGTTGAATAAATTATATCGCACCGTTATCAAGCTTGTCGTAAAAGTTGGGGCCGTCTGTTGGACGTCAGAGCGCTGTACGTCGAACTGAATTTTCGGGGTGCATTATATGGCACAAAAGTGTGTAAGACGACATTTTTTAGTGTTATTTGTTGCGCCACAGGCCTTAATCTGGTCTTTCTCCAAAGCGTTAGTTATTCTTCGTTTCACTTTATCTGCGAGCGAAGCCAAAGCTAGAAGCGCGAGACCAGCGCTTTATGCGTTTCTGCCCAGCTTGCGCGCTCGGGCAAAGCCCGAAGGCACGGAGCTTTCGTGCTCGCGCTTCCAGCTTTGCCTTCGCTCGCACATAAGGTGAAACGAAGTATAGGTCCAAAGTGCTTTCCATTTTCATTGCTTTTCTCTGGTTCACCTGGTAATTTCTAATGTGCCAAACATAAGCCAAAGATGCCACGCATCAACCTAACAACCAGCTGTGAAGCCTAGTTTTGGCACTTGTTTGGCAATTTAAGCCCAAAGTTGCTAGCGAAAAAACGAACAACTAGAAGTGAAGCCTTTCTGACATTTTCTCGGAAACTGAGACCCAAAGAAGCCCGGTGAGTAGCGAACAACCCGGCACTAAAGCTTAACCCTGGCACTTGCTTGGCAATTGAGGGCAACCCAGACTCGGACCAAAGAATATCAAGTTTAGTTATACCCTGGCGGTTTTGGTCTCTTAGGGTACTAAATTGCCAAAAAAAATATATTTTGGCAAAAAACAAAAAGAAGAAGAAAGAAACTGCTATTTGGGGTATTTAGCATTGTGGTAACTCTCCAAGAATTTTCCCAGTTCTTGGGACGTAAACGCAAACAAAACTTCCTGGTTTAGCTTTGTTGTGACCGTTCCACGCAGAAGTCTCAGATTCCGCGTTATTTTTGTCTGCTTGCCCGTTTGTGGCAACCCTGCCCAACAACAGCCTTGGACCATATGTTTGTCTTTTTAGACTTGGGCGAGGTGGCGCAAGCTACCGCCCCTTACAAAGGGTATAGCCATTACCATCCATCCATCCATCCATTCATGGAGCCAGCGAAGAGAGTGCTCGTGCCTTCTTTTCATTCCAGGAATGGCCGTCTGCGCGCTGCCATCTTTGTTTACTGGACTGCGGAACACGTTCTGAGCATGCGTACTAAGTCTCTGTGAAACATCAGACGCGCCGCGCGTGAGTCCGCATCCGAACGAGGATTCGGCACACCTCGCCTAGGTGGAAAGTGATGAAAAGCTGTATACTCGGACGTGCTGACGTGTTTTTCCCCCTGTTTTGAAGAAACACCGGTGTGTACAGATGCCGGATGGCATTTTTTTTTCTTTCAAACATTGCGAAATTAATTGCGGCGGACTTCTCAACGTGGGCCCTTCTGCGCGGCCCGTTGTTTGTCGTCTGCCAAGACGACAGACGGCTGGGTACCCGCCGCGTGTTTGGACAACGGGCTCCCGAAATAGCTAGGGTCGGAATGCCGGGCTCGGATTCCGGCCGGGCCTCCAAGGGGGGAACCACTTGAAGCTTCGGGGACAAGAGGTTCGGACAGGAGGGTGCTTCGAGCTTCGATCGGTATCTGCGCGTACGGAAAGCGGCCGTAGGAACCAGGCCATTTTGGCACGCCTTGCGCAATTTAAATTCCAGGATACATGCCTAACATTGCGCACGCGAACGTCTTTTTATGCCTATGTTTTAGAGCTGAACTCAGTCGCAGTGAAATGTTACAAATGGAGCAAAAACGGCGGCCGTGCATTTCCTACGTCCCCTACCACTTGCTCATCGTCTGCACATCCCTATTGAAAATAAGTCTAAAGGGCCCTTCAAAACTTTTTAAAAGGTTTGAGGGGGCCTTCAAGAATTTTTAACGGGCTTGACGTACCCCTCAAGGGAGTCTAAAGGGTCCATCAAAACGTTTTGATGGGTTTGACGTACCCTTTAAGAAAGTCTAAAGGGCCCGTCGAAACCTTTTGAAAGGTCTAAGGGGGACTTCAAAGATTTCTTAAAAGGTTTGAAGGACCCTTTAAGATTCCTTGGTGCGTTCTGGGCCACATCAGAATCTTTCTTAAAGGGTTTGAAATGCCCTTTAGAAAGTTCTAAGAGGTTTTTTTTAAATGTCTTTGGGGCCTTCAAACACACCCGTCAAACAATTACAAGCAACTCGCAGAAGTTTGTTCAAGTAAAGCCTGGTTCAGACAGTTGCGTTTGACTGCGTTTGACTGCGTTGCGTCTGTGAGAAACCAGCACATCCCTGCTTCTTATATCGCGTGCCAAGATGATTCCTCGAATTGGATTCCACGCTTCATACGAAGCACAGATGTGCCGGTGACTCGCATTCGGTTCTCGACGCAACGCAGTCAAACGCACTCAAACGCAAGAGTCTCAACCGGCCTCAAGAAAAACTGTAGCCTGCCAGTTGTATTTGTATGCAATTTCTAATTCAACATTTTTAGTGCTTAAAATACTAGGCAAAAATTATGACTGCGTGTTGTAATGATGTGATCAATACGGCGACAAAAAAAGGAAGAAAATGAAAGGAGACAAGAATAAAAGGGGAGGAAAGAAAAGGAAGTCGAGGGGAACGAGGAGATTCAAGGCGAAAGCGGACGCATTCGGAAAAGCTTGGCTCCGGAATACGCCGGCAAAGCTGTCATCCATAGAAGTCTGCCGACCTGTCCTCACCGTCAACTCTGAACGGCAAGCCTGGCTCAAGAGCGAACCGGCAAAGCCATCCCAACAACCGGTTGACTAGTCACCATCGGTACGCCGGCAGCTGGAGCCAAACGAGACCGGCTTCTACCACCAGCGTAAACCAGTGCCAACCTTGGCAAGTCGAACTTTGGATGAACGCCCTTTGCTTTTATTTATTTGCTCATAAGTTTCCTTTTTTTTCTTTGCGGGGATTCAGAAAATAGAACAACTGGGTGCAAATATATTTCTTTGATATCTAAAATCAGACGGACCTCTCAGTTTCCTTTCTTTTTACCATAAAAAACCTGACAATAACTGGCGTCCGCGGCAGGAACAGAATTACGAACATGGGTTGATCAGGAACGAGCTCGGCAAAGAGAGGACAGAGTGGCCGAACGAGAAGCTCTCTGACAGAAAGCGGAACTGGAGGAAAGAACGGAGAGAACGCTCCAGCTTAAGCTTAGGGTGATTGAGGCCGAGGGGTCGGCAAGCGACAGGCATGGTGCGGGCGGTGGTGAAGGACCCCATGGAGTTACTGCGTCACAGTACCTCAGTCCCCATAAGCTAATGCCGTCTTTTGACGACCAAAGAGATGACTTGGATGCGTACCTTTGCCTTTGCACTTGATGAAGCCACATGCGCGTGTCAGTAGCCTTGACAGTGTTGTACACTAATTATGAATCGGAGTATAGAGAATTCAATTTCTGAGGGACTAATGGGTCTAAAGGGTTGATGGATCTAAAGGGTTGTTGGGTCTAAAGGGTTTATGGGTCTAAAGGGTTGACGGGTCTAAAGGGTTGGCGGGTCTAAAGGGTTGTTGGGTCTAAAGGGCTGACGGGTCTAAAGGGTTCGAAGGGTTAACAGGGTCCCATAACACATCAAGGCTGATGGGTTATTTTCAATAGGGATTGGTTTGCAAACTCTTTCCCTGATGGCTTGCTGAACGTAAAAACGCAGAGAAAGCTATAATAGAATCTGACGACGAGCAATTGTGCGCATCGTCAGATTCTACAATGGCTTTCTCTGCGGTTTTGCGTTCAGCAAGCAAACAGGGAGAGAGTTTGCAAACCAATGTGCAGACGATGAACAAGCCGGTAGGTGACTTAGGAAATGCATGATTGGGCAGGACAGGGTTGCAGAAACGGGCAAGCAGCCAATAACACAGATTCTGAGAATTCGGCGTGGAACGTGCACAAGAAATCTGAACCTTTAATTTTTGTTTATGGTTAAGTCACCAGAACTGGGAAAATTCTTGGAGAGTTATCAAAATGCTGAATATCCCAAGTAGCGCAGTTTCTTTTTTCTTTTTTGCCAAAATATGGTGTTTGTTTGGCAATTCAGTACCCTGAGAGGCCAAAACCGCCAAGGTATAACTAATCTTGATAAGTAATGATTTGATCAAAATATACAAAGAATGATCACCACCTGGCAGTAAGTTCGCAAACCTGTGTGCAAACGACGAACATCTGGGGGGGGGGGGGGGTGCATAGGAAATGGACGGCCGCAATTTTTGTTTGATATTTAAGATTTCACTGCGTCTTAGATGAACTATTAAAAATAGATAACCATTTTTTTTACGAACCAACATTCACTTAGGCAATTTCAGGTATGTACGTTTGGAATTCAAATTTTGCAAGGCATGGAAAATGCGCTGGTTCTTACGACCGCTACCTCTAAGGACTCACTCGTGGCCTGAAGACTCAAACCTTGTGGACAACACTTTGTGAAAACATAATAATTTCTTATTACCGAAACACGGAATGGGCATTTTCCGGATGTAGTTACACACGCTGCACGTGCTGGCTTTGCAGTATGGGAGGTATTCACTGGACGCCGTATTTGAGGGCGATGTTTAGAGCTCATGCTTAGAACGAGCTTGCATTAGTAGGCTGCTAAGACCGGCAATCTTGATGTTGCGGAATGCACGCTGCAAAATAACCGTGCTAAACATTTTCACACCCTTATTGGTGTAAATGGCATAGGTCACAACTCACTCCCTTATTGGAGTACAAGAACGCCCTAGAAAGAAGGTGTTATTCCTCACACCCTCAAAAACCGGTGAGATTTCTTACACCCTTCACAGAAAGGTGTGATTCTTCTCTACATCATTTTATTAGGGTGTGATGTCAGCAGTACACCCTTCCAAAAAGGTGTACTGCAGCTACAAGAGCATGGTGAAAAAACCCCGAGATTAGTGACAACAACACTGTCTCAAAAAGTTTGGAGACCTGTTCTGTTGTCCCGATTTTCTGTCCCTAGTCTCAGGGTTTTTTTCACCATGATCTTTCACCAGCTCAGCTGCGCAGTAACTCACACTTCATTCAGCTAGAAAACGTAATACAAAATATGTAACACATCCACAGAATAGGGCACAGACCCCCGCAGCACTTCATCAAAAAGTATTTACGGAGAAATGAATGCTAACAAGTTGAAACATGCGCACCACTTTATTTTTTTTAATCTGAAAAAAAAAAACAAAAGAAAACGTGCGTGGATTTTATCCTCTTCTGCCGCGAATTCGCGACAAACCAATGTCTAACCTCAAACGCGAGCATTTGTGACCTAATGTTAAGTTTTCGCGACAAAGCTACAAAATTCTTAAAGGCTTAAAATAAATGCACTCAAACTTTTAGTAAGGCTTTCCTTCGCCTAAACCTACTTCAATGCTTTCTAGCTCTAGTGACGTAAGCAAAACTCGACAGGCTGGCAAAGACGGAACGACCGGGAGTTGCTTGGGGAGTAAGCGGCAGCTCATGTTTGTAAACCGTAAAAGGGTTTATAGAGACGGAACCAGGACTACTATCAGAAGAATGCTTGCAGAGTACTTACAAATAAAACAGCAATCTCATGTAATCCGTGATAGATGTATAATCCGATTCGGGCAGCACAGAACAATTCACAGACACAACGTCGGTGATAAAACGGTCGCTCACATCCAACAGAAGTATCGTGGTCGCCGATGAGCAGCTCTGTCGTGATAGATGCACGATCCGATTCGGGCAGCACAGAACAACTCAAACACAATGTCGAGGTTGAAGGCGGTCGATCACATTCAGCGGAAGTCTCGCGACCGCCGATGAGCAGCTCTTTGTCGAAACGCGTCCAACAAACACAGCACAATAATTCCATGTACTCCGACGAAATAAACGACCATTACCAAAAAGTTAGTATGGACGTATTCCGGCCGTTCAAGACGAAAAATCACCGCTGCGACTGCAACCCACGAAAAACAGGAAAATACACTGACGCCTGACGGGCGCCAACCGGACCTACCTGAGCCCTACAACTCACCATAACTTGGAATACGGCAAAGACTAGGGCCCCAGTGACCCCATCAGCGCGTCAGAGCGAGTCACGTGAAAAATTTTCGTCCAAGCGTTTTTGCCCAACGGAGAGCGGTCACGTGTTTCGCATCACCGCTCTGATTTGCTAGAAGCAGCCTTAGCACACGCTCACAGCCACACGAAGACCCATAAGAAGGTGTGGTGGCTTATCAGAAGACGAGGTCAAAAGGGGGTAGACAAAGCAGCTAATCTCCCTCTGCTGCTTTGTAAAGGCCACCTGCGCTGCCCAGGGAGGGTCGCAAAATGGGACACGTCCGAACTTGCTTCATGCAGATAGCGTGCCTGCTCTGATGCCAACCGCAAAATCACAAAATAAATACACAAAACAAATTCGAACGCCGTCGAAGCATGGGTCAAAGCTAAGACAAAAGAAAGTCAAATTTAGAGTTTTACGTGCCAAACCAACGACGGGCATCTGGCACGCCCCAGCGGAGGACTGAGGGTTAATTTGGACCACCTGGGGATCTTTTGACGTGCAACCGAAAGCTCGGTTACACGGCGCCTTCTCCGCAATAAGCCTTCGTCAGATTGCGGGAACCTCGGCCGGGATTCGAACCCGCCACATGGGTATCCGTAGGCCGGCGCTCTCGCCTCGGAGCCACCAAGGCGGCCAAAGCTAAGACGCTTAGAGTATGAAACAAGAGACGCGGTTTCACGCGTACCAAAAAAAAAACAAAAAACATCGGGACGCTAGATAGTTTGGTGTCACCACGCAGAGATAAGAATCGCGTACCCTAGTGAGGGTGTCATGAATTCGGCACTTTCGATTGTCTTGCGGCATTGTTTCTTCAGAACTACACACAAAAATAAAAATAAGTTGTGCGAGGCCCAGTCAGGTGAGTTTGTAATACGCGAAGTGAGGGTGCCACAGTTTGTTCAAGGCTTCAGCGCAGGATATCTTTCTCGAGTTAAAAGTAAGCAGATTCCGTTTTGCTTATTAATCTTGTTTTTATTTTATTTTTTAACGTCGGATTTCGGGCGGTTAAGAAATAGAAATACCTCGCCGGCATAGCCCATTCACGCAGGACACTCTTGACACTCAACCAAAAACGGCGTCGCGTAGGGTATGTCAGGATGGCGTCGGTGCGACCCATTTCTTTTTTCACAGATATTGGCTGGACCAAAATGGTAACGGCAATATCTTTCAGATTTGATTATATATTGGCGAAATACTGTGTGCTGCCTGGGCTGTATATTGCCGCCCGCAGGGCCGACAAAGCAACGCTCGGTCACTGACATCTAGAAGATTCGCGTTCATTCTCGCACCAGACGTAACATTCCCTCTGCTTTGTTATTCTCGAAAGTGCCAGTTCATCCTCGCCTCGAGCGCGCGACGCTCGAACCTTCATTGCCGAACTTTCGAGATAGTGACGCACGGTAGATAAGCAGATACCCGCGACCTTGTCGAGTCAGTCTCGCTCGCGCTCTGTTTCGCCGCCGAATCGCCGCCTGCTTTTCTGCTGCCTCGACGCTCTTTCCTTACTTATTTTTGGTTGGCACAAGTTCGCCCCTTAAACCTTTATTTTTCAGTCACACTGCTCGTCTTCGTGTCACCCAAAAATAAGTAAGGAAAGAGCGTCGAGGCAGCAGAAAAGCAGGCGGCGATTCGGCGGCGAAACAGAGCGCGACCACCTCTACGTCCGTTCGTGCCACGAATGCCAACGACGCAAGGAACCACCGACGAAGCCGGCAGGTCTCCTGCAACCGATCGCGCCCCCGACTGCACCATTCCAGCAGATTGGAATGGATCTTCTCGGACCTTTCCCACCGTCGACGCAGGGAAACCATTGGATAATCGTGGCAACTGATTATCTCACCAGGTACGCAGAGACAAAAGCACTCCCGTCGGGGACCGCCGTGGAAGTAGCCAAGTTCTTCGTGGAGTCTATCGTCCTCCGACACGGCGCTCCCCAAGTCCTGATTACGGACCGCGGATCCTCGTTCATGGCGCAACTGACACAAGGGATACTCCGCCTGAGCCACACCGACCACCGCCGGACCACGTGCGGCATACCACCCACAGACCAACGGGCTGACGGAGCGACTAAACAAGACCATCGCCGACATGATTTCGATGTACGTGGACGTGGAACACAAGAAGTGGGATGAAGTGTTGCCCTACTTCACGTTTGCGTACAACACGGCGATTCAAGAAACTACCAGCATTACACCTTTTCAGCTGGTGCACGGCAGAAAGGTGACGACGATGCTCGACGCCATGCTGCCCCACTGCCCGACGGACGACGGCACCGACGACGTCCAGCTGGTCACCCAACGAGCAGAAGAAGTACGCCAGCTAGCCCGTCTTCGAATAAAGGACCAGCAACGTGTGGACGCTGGCCGGTACAACCTTCGTCGCCGCGACGTGGAGTTCCAGCCCGGAGACAGGGTATGGGTGTGGACGCCCATTCGCCGCCGCGGCCTCAGCGAGAAACTGTTAAAACGCTACTTCGGACCCTACAAGGTCATCCGCCGCCTTGGGGACTTGAACTACGAGGTGCTCCCCGACGGAACCCGACCATCAGGACGCCGCCAGCCACGACCCGAAGTCGTCCACGTAGTTCGACTCAAGCCGTTCTACGCGCGCTAGGATTACGACACTGCATGTTCATTTCGTTTCACCGTAATTTTTTTTAGCCATTTCTGTTTTTCTTTTCCGTTGCATCGGGACGATGCACTTTTAAAAGGGGGGGATAATGCCGCCCGCAGGGCCGACAAAGCAACGCTCGGTCACTGACATCTAGAAGATTCGCGATCATTCTCGCACCAGACGTAACATTCCCTCTGCTTTGTTATTCTCGAAAGTGCCAGTTCATCCTCGCCTCGTGCGCGCGACGCTCGAACCTTCATTGCCGAACTTTCGAGATAGTGACGCACGGTAGATAAGCAGATACCCGCGACCTTGTCGAGTCACTCTCGCTCGCGCTCTGTTTCGCCGCCGAATCGCCGCCTGCTTTTCTGCTGCCTCGACGCTCTTTCCTTACTTATTTTTGGTTGGCACAAGTTCGCCCCTTAAACCTTTATTTTTCAGTTCACTGCTCGTCTTCGTGTCACCTCCGTTCGTGACAATATTTACACGTCTTCGTTCATCTTTTGCGAGCGGAGATTTTTTTTTTTTTTTTAATTGAAGTTGAACTGATAAAACTGACGCACGCGCGACACGTAATTTTCGGCTTGTGTCGGACGGTGAGTTCGATCGGCGTTGCAAAAACTATTCTCTAGCTCTAGCACCTCCTAATCATACGCGACTTGGTGTGGCGATTAATTATACTGGATGTTTGTACCGCCGTAAATCAGCAACAGTTTCACCGAAGCAATAAATATTAATGCATATGAAATCATGGGTGTATGCGACTGCATCACCATAACGCCCCATTCACACCGTGTGAATGAAGGGCGGAAAATTCGCCCATACACCCTTTTTACACGATTTCAGACACCATCGCTACAAGTGGGGCGTAAAAAAGGTGTGCAAGGGGTGCAAAACCTCAGCACACACTTTTTACACCCTCAGATATTCAAAAATCGTGTAAAAAAAGTGTAAAAAGGGTGTTTGTTTTCTAACTTACACCCTTCTTACACCCTTTTTCCACGATTATGGGTGTCATAATATTTAGTGTGTGGAAGCTCGCCGTCAGCACGTGCTCAGCGGTCGCGCACACAGCTATGGCCACCAGTGAATACTCCCTATCGGGGAGGAGATTGGACAGTCACGCCTCTAGCGGTACGCTTCAGCTGTGGGCACAACAGACCGAATTTTCTTGTTTGTTTTTAATCAGAAAAATCAAAGATGACATTTCGAAGGCCGCTCCTTGTCGACCAAACCACTGGTCAAAGCGAAGCGCTCGTGCTCGGACTGTGCTAGGCGAGGTTCAGTTTCTTTGTTATGCTTTGTTACTAAACACCGGGCTCTGGGGACAACAAGCTCGATAAAGCGCCCCCTATAGTTCGATCTCCTGCCTAATAGCAAAAATCGCCTAGATGCTTCTCTATCCAAGAAATCCTATGCAAAAGAAAGGAAGATATGGCCGCCAGCACTGAAAGAAGAACCGATTTCAGGATAGCTCTTAGTTATGATGTGGGTATATTAACAACCCATTTTATTTTGGAGCATGAAATGGTGTGCGCGCAGCAGCTCAGTGTGACAAACAACACAAATAGAAATGGTAATTGGAGACAGGTAGTTGTGACTATCGTGTGCCACGGGGCCCTTTAAACAGCGGATAATTTTTATATGCAATCGAAGTGCTTAAAAGACATAGTTCATTGACTGTTGCAGTCGCTGCGGGTCGTCACAGTAATCGTTCCATTTTTTCACACAACGAGCACCACTTTGCTATTTACACCGCTGAGAAGAATACATCGACAATCGAAAGCTTGCAAGGCCAAAACCTTCAATCGTTCACATTCATCGTCGTCGTTCTTCTTTTTCTTTCCCCGTTTTTTCCATACCCACGTGCCTGGGCATCTAGCATACTTCTGTCTTTTCTGCTTCTACTCCCTGTTTGTCTAACGCCAACAGAGGTTTATCCGACGTTAGTTGCAACACACTCCCCACCGAATGGGTTCGAACCTCTAAGTTTCAGTTACTTCTATCATATAAAGCAATTGTGCCGGTCGTTTCAGCAACAATCCCCTGTTTAACCGCACGACACATGAACGAATCTTTCCATTCCGACCTAAAAACACTTCTTGAATCCTGCCCATCTTCCACAACAAACGTGGAAGCTGCAAGCAGGACAAGCTGTCTAACCTCAAGGGGTGTGGATTTCTGTTGCTTTCTTTCATAGGCGGATCGGAGCTCTCTCAGATACTCCGATCGCCACGTCTCGCAAAATCTGTTAAAGCTCCTTCCTGCGTCTCCAAAGCTGGCGGAGCACCTCGTGACGAAGCGAAGTCTTTCTCCTCCGCCACCGGAAGCGCCGTCAGCCTTCGTCCCGTGAGGAAGCTTGCAGGAGTGAGCGACTCACCCTCGTCGATCTCATTGTAGACAAATGTGAGAAGCCGTGAATTTACCACGGCTTCAATCTCGCAAAGAACTGTGTGTAATTCTTCTGAGTCCAGACATTTCTTACCGATCACTTTCCTGAGCCCAACTGTTACCGATCGGACGAGTCGCTCGTAGAAGCCTCCCCACCATGGCGCCCGCTCAACAATATAGCGCCACTCAATATTCGCGTTGGCGATGTGGTCTACCACCTATGGGTGTCGGAGCGTCTTCCTGAGTTCGGTCAAGTCTTTGGACGTCCTCTTGAAGGACAGCGCATTGTTCGAGTACACGATGCGACACAAACCTTTTCGCGACACGAACCTTCGGAACGCAAGCAAGAAGCTTTTTGTCGAGACGTCCGGCACCAGCTTCAAGTGCACCGCGCGCGTGACGGCACAGGTAAACAAGGCAATGTATGCCTTATGCGTGAGTTCATTTTCTCGCACGTACATCGGCCCCGCAAAGTCTATGCCGACCACCTCAAAGGGGTCCGCCTGCGTGGTTCTCGTACCCGGCAAAGGTCCCGTTGGAGCACTGGCAGGAGTGGCACTGAACCTCTGGCACGTAACGCAAGCATGCACTACCTTCTTCACTAATTGTCTTTCACGGATGATCCAGTACCTCTCGCGAAGCTGCACGAGAGTGTCTCGTGTCCCCCCGTGCATGATCTGTCGGTGAGCGTCGATTGTCAGCAAGGTGGAATACCGATGTTCGTTGGGCAGCACGATGGGTTCACGTTCATCCCGAGTCAGGTTTGCTGATCGGATACGGCCTTTAATCCGGAGCACTCCATCTTGGTCAATGAATGTTTGGAAATTTCGCAAATCTGAACCAGGCGGCGCTGCCTTTTTTCCAGCGGCACAACGAATCTCGGAGGCAAACGCCGAGCTTTGTGCCTTCTTTATCCAAACGGTTTGTGCTGCTTGGATCTCCTCGGCGCTCAGCGATCCAGTATTTTTGATTGGTGATCGAAGGTTATGGACAAACCGAAGCACCCAGGCTGTTGTTCGGTGTAGTCTCACAGCCGAACTGAATCTCGAGATGTCGATGAACTCCACGGACATGTCTGCAGGTACTAAAGTGACTACAGCTTTCGAAGCTTTCTCCTCGAGCTTGTCGTGGGAAAGCACTCCAACAGTTTCTTCGGGCCATTCGGTTGCTGGAAGCTGTAACCAATTTGGTCCGGTCCACCAGAGCGAAGCAGAAAGCAGTCGATCAGCTTTCAGCCCTCGGGTCATCAGATCTGCGGGATTTTCCTTACCCAGGCAGTGGTGCCATTTTGCGTCCCCTGAGTTTCCTTGTATCTCCAGTACTCGGTTTTTCACGAACATTTTCCATCTGGAGGCCTCTCCTCTTATCCAGTGCAAAGTGATCATCGAGTCCGTTCAAAAGTGAACTTCGTCGATTTGGATGTCGAGGCATGTCTTGACGTACTTCAGTAGTCTCGATCCGATCAAGCTTGCCATGAGCTCCAGTCTCGCCAAGGAAATTTCCTTCAGGGGGGCGACGCGGCACTTAGCGAGCAAGATTGTCGCCTTCTTCGTTCCGCTGTCGTCAGTGTAACAGAGGAAAATAATCGATCCATAGGCAGAAGAGCTGGCGTCCGAGAACACATGCAACTCTCTGTGTCTGATGATTTCGCTCAGTCCGCTGTCGTAGTACCTGGGCATGTTGATCTGACCCAGTTTAGTGAGCTCGTCGCACCAGCTGTCCCAGTCTCCCATCAGTTCACCCGGCAGTGCATCATCTCAACGCAGGTTCCGCTTCCAGATCTCTTGAAACAGGATCTTGGCTCGCACCACGAAAGGAGAGAGGAAACCGAGTAAGTCGTAGAGTCGCGCCGTGGTCTGAAGCACGAATCGCTTGGTGTTTCTGCGTTGGCTTGTAAACTCGACCACCTGTTCTGTTGTAAAAGACAGTTTGTCTTCGTTCGACTTCCACGTTATACCCAGCACTTTCACCACTCCCGTCAGTTGTCCAAGGGCTCTCTCTTCGGATCCGTTGTCCTCCAGCATTTTCTTTAGGACCGCGCTGTTGGAGCCCCACTTATGAAGCTTCATCCCAGCAGCCCCGAATATTTCGGTCGCCTCGGTGTAGAACTTCTAGGCCGCCTCCTCAGTCCTCACTTCCTGTGCCGGTCAAGAGGTCGTCAACATATACTGATTTTTTTCAGTTTTTCTGCTGTTTGTGGGAACTGGCTTTCCATAACTTGGTAATGGTGCTGTAGGGTTGCTCCCAATAGGAAAGGACTGCATGTGGTACCGAAGGTTACCCTTGTCATTCGCCAGACCTCGACTTCTGGGGTAGGTTGATCTGGGTGAGGCGGCTCTTTATACCAGAGAAACCGCAAGGCGTCGCGGTCCTCCTCGTATACACCGATCTGAAGTAAGGCCTTCTCGACGTCTGCAATTAGTGCTACCCGATGTTGCCTAAACCTCAGGAGTAGGGACACCAGGTGTGGACTCAGGTTCGAACCGCCTTCAAGGTTGTCGTTCAATGATCTGGAATTCGGTCTGTGCGAAGAGGCGTCGAACACGATCCTCATTTTTGTCGTGCTGCTACCCTCTCGTAGAACAGCTTGGTGTGGCATATAATAAACACGTCCTTCGGAACCGTTTATGTGTTCAACCTTCTCGGCCATCCCGTTATCTGCGTACAGCCGGATAGCCTGGTCATACCTTCGCATGAGGTCTGGGTTTTTGCTTAGCTTCCTTCGGAGACTTACGAGGCGCATCCATGCCACATCTCGGTTGCATTCTAGGTGCACGTCTGTTTTCCAAGGGAGGCCAACCTCGTACCTTCCCTTCGTCTTGGTGATGCTTGCTTCAAAGTTCAAAGCGTCGCATGATGTCATTATCTGACCGATCTCGGTCCGCCACTTCGACTACTCCCGCACTTTCAAGCTCCCAGAATTTCCTCAAGATTGATGGCTCTTGTTCGTCTGCAGCAGATATGAGCACTTTCACCTGGAACAGTTGACAGTATCGGAAGTCAACTGTGTGGATCGATGTATTGCCCAGCCAAAGGCGGTTTCCACTGCGGTGAGGCTGTTGCTCAGTCTATGGATCCTTCCTGTTATACATTCCCAGTAATGTTCCGATCCCAGTAGTATCGCTACACCGCCACCGTCCAGTCCGTTCAGGTCATCACCTGAAGTAAGCCCAAGTTCTTCCATTTTTTCAATAACGTCCTGCTCAGGGCTAGGGATTTCTTGCTCCGTGATGGAATGTGTCTCGAGGGCGTCGATCTCGTATTTTTTGCCACTGTTTTGGTTGCGCAGAATCACTTGGACTCTGCGGTACGTTCGTTACTTTTTCTTGCCTCCAAACACACCGACAGTCAGGATCTCGGTCCCGAGCAGTTTGCAACCGAGACTCTTTGATAGCTCTTCCGTGATGAAGGAGCGCTGGCTGCCACTGTCAAAAAGAATCCGAGCTCGTTTTTTTCTGTTTTTGCCTTCCACCCACGCAGTAACCGTTTGTAAGAGTACTGTCGGCTTGTTTTCCTTGTTTACATGCAAGCTAACTTGTGCTTAGTCTTTCTTTTGCTTTGCGTTCGATCCGTCGGCAGATCGTCTCGCAGTATAATCTGGGTCGCACATGCTGGATGTATGTCTGCCTCGGCACTTGTTGCAGCAGGGTGTACCTCGACACATCCTTGCCATGTGCCCCACTTTCGTGCACCGAAATCATCTCTGGGCGTTTTGTAGCCTGCGCTTCTCTTCAGCTAGCGTTATCCTTGAGTTGCAGTCGGGTGTTCCATGCTCTTTTGACTTGCAGAAGAAACATTCGAGGCCTTCCACAGCACCATGCAGAGCAGTAGCAGTAGAGGTTCGTGGCTTGTCGGGATTTGTAGCCTTCTTCTTCGCCTCGCGCTTGGTGAAATTGGGTGTACATTTACCACCAACGTCCTCTGGCTGTTTTTTAGATGCCTTTTCCTGGCTCTCCACCTCGATGTGCAGAAACTCGAGGAGAGTCCGAAGTGCTGTCAGATGTGTGCGATTTGTGGTAGGTTCCAAACTTGTCTGTGACACTGGTCCAGATCTACTGGCGGTAACACTCTCGGCTTCCCATTGCAGTCTTCCGGTGGTATTCGATGGTCATTTCTCTTGGGAGCGCTCGAAGGAGCACTGGGTAAAGCATTGAACAGTAGGATTCTTCGCTCACCCCCAGTGCCTTAAGACCCCGGATGCGAGCTTGACGACTATCATACAATCACCGCAGGATTCTGACGTTGCGCTGAGGTGGAACACGTCGTATGTCCATGAGACTCTCCATGTGATCCTGGATTAGCGCTTCTTGATTCCCGAACCGCCGCTGTAGGAGATCGATGGCGTCCGCGTAGCACTCTGCTGTGGGCTGCAGTCCATCGATGGCTGCCGCTCCCTCCCCTGTTAGTGCCGCCTTTAAGTAGTTAAACTTGTCGCATGGTGTCAAGTCAGGGTTGCGGTGGATTGCGGCATCAAACTGGTTCCAGAAAGGCAGCCAGTTTTTCAGCTGTCCGTTGAACATGATCAGTTCCAGCTTTGGAAGTATGACCTTCCTTGATGTTGATGCTGCCAGTCTGTCTCCGTTTTCGTTCAACTGACTGTCACTGGCGGAATGCCCCGATCCCGTCGAGCGCCTTAACTGGCTCTTCAGCTTGGTTAAGTATATGACGATCTTGTCTGCGTACTCAACGACTTGCGCGAATTCCACATCTCCATCTTGTTCCGAAACAAGCGGTTCGATGGCGGAGTCGACGTTGTTGAGTTGGCCCTGAGCTAGTGTCAGACGATCGATGAGCATCTCCAGCTCAGCTACGTTCGGTCCTGGGGCCCTTAGCAACCATTCCGCGTCGTTCATCAGTCGAGTTACTGTGACCGGATGGCCTTGCGCTTTTTCTTGAGGACTTCCATTGTACGTGAAGAGTCACTCACGTTCCAGCTTCAAGTATCCGCAGCGATGTCAATCCCGGGTTTCGGCACCAAATTTTTGTTGCAGTCGCTGCGGGTCGTCACAGTAATCGTTCCATTTTTTCACACAACGAGCAACACTTTACTATTTACACCGCTGAGAATAATACATCGACATTCGAAAGCTTGCAAGGCTAAAACCTTCAATCGTTCACGTTCATCGTCGTCGTTCTTCTTTTTCTTTCCCCGTTTTTTCCGTACCCACGTGCCTGGGCATCTTATCAGACTTCTTTCTTTTCTGCTTCTACTCCCTGTTTGTCTAACGCCAACAGAGGTTTATCCCGACGTTAGTTGTAACACTGACCCAAGGAAATTAAGGTACTTCAGGCAATCACACCTCTAGGTCGAACCTTCCAGCTGAATTGAGTTGCTTGGTCCAGTCTGAAACTTTAGCCAAACTGAAGAATCCGACCAATTTGGAGATTCTAGTTAATCAGAGCCAATTGGAGCGAGCCTTTCAGCCATATTGAACCTTCAGCCGAATGTACAACTCATGCGAATCGACATTACGGACATCTCAGCCCAGCGTACGATCTTCACAGCTCAGCGCCGTACGCAAGAATTCTGGAAAGGCATCGGCCAAAAGCCTATTACTCTAATGGTATGTAGAACATTTCGGAAATAGTTGGAGAGAAATATAGGAAACAGCCAGGCGGCTTGCCGTTGCATTTTACCTGGCAGTGAGGTTGATAGAGAGTGTTTCAGAAAAGAAAGAAGGGGGGGGGGGGGGGGGTGAAGGGCCGCGCACTGCTTCTTCACTAGCTTTTACTTCGAATGTTTAATTTGCTCGCTTCCATCTGAATGAGCATAGTGCTGGCGCGGGATCGTGTATATCTAGTCCTTAACGCACGTTAAAGACCCCAGGCTAGCAGTCATACTGCGCTGACTACGTTTCTCATCTACAGCGTGTAACAATGTCGCCACACTCTAAGACTAAACTCAGGCTGTCTAATCGTCTATCCACTATATGTTCGTTCTGTTAGTTTTTTTTTCTTCTTTTCACCTTCATAACAAATATTTGTTGCTTAATTTGTTTTATTAAAGTAGCAACATTGAAGTTAGTGAGGGAAAATCACTAGACGGAAATCATGATCTATATTGTTTCGATGTTTTTTCTCCATCTTGGGTTGAACCCTTTGAATCGGGCGTCGAATTGCACCGCCTAGCCCCCAAGAAATGTAAGGGTCATGGTGGTGAATGCACAAAAATGGAGAAAAAGCTATAAAAACAAGACAAACATACTGACTGAAACGTGTTAAATTGGCGGTTCTGACTCAGCTGATCAGTTAAAGGAAACTTCCGGTAGGCGACTACCCCCGAAGGCGCGTTCAATGCGCTTAGTTTTGTTCAGTTTCCTCTCCGCCCACGTCACACGTCCGCTTTCAACGGAGGAAAACCCATCAAGCCTGTTTTTATTTGCCTTTCTAGCGCGCTTCGGTTAAGAACGGAAATAGAAACTGTAGGAAAACATCGGTTTACGCGCAGGAAACGGACGACACGGAAAGAGGGCGAATGGGTGCGGAAATAGACACAAAGAGCGACGACTGAATCCGGCGTGAGAGAAACACGTGCCCTTCAATTAGCGCCGACAGCTTGAACGATGTGGTTGCGCACTCAATCTAGTCACGTTTATCAGACCGCTTGAAATAGACTGCCCCAAGGCGAAAGCACTCGTTGCGCGACAGAGCAGGTGCCTTAGGGGCTCTACGGCGAAAGCGTCACGTGTTTCATCCGGCACCCCTTGCCTCCCGACTGTTCGAGAAAAAAAAAAAAAAAGATTACAGCCGTCACCAGAAACAAAATGCATAACAAAAAATAAATCGTTCGACTAGTTCATGATATGTAGTGCCTACTTACGTCGTCTGCGCACACGATTTTGATTACTAATTAGTTCTTTGGCGCCATAAGTCTCACATGTACATTCATATAGGGTGAAGACCAGGCATCTACTCTATTGAAATAGAAGGAATGTTGCGGAGTGTGGGCTCGCAAAACAAGTACCTTACGCGGTTTTCACATCGAATACAAAACCTGTTAATATAACAAAACAGGGAATTACCCGCTGCTCTCCGAGCCAGGCGCGAGTGGATCCACCAGAAGTTCGACGCTTGTTTCAAATGTCGGGCGTCTACTGCGACCCTTAGGGTATTCGGTCGATCTGTTAGTCCACTATTTTGTGTTTTAAGTGGTTGTTGACCACCTTCTTCACAATTAAATCTTTAAAAAAGGATTTGAATATAAGGCATTCACACCTTATCATCTATATTCTAGAACATCAAAATTCTTCCATATCAGAGGGCTTTCCAGAAGAGTTCTCAAGTCTGCATGCGCTCTAATTGCGCAACAGGCAGGCTCTACTGAGATAAGAAGAAAACAATTCAGCGCCTAGGACATTGTTCGGACCAACGGTCGGAAGAGTTAGGAAGCCTGTCCAACGCTCACTTCCGGGACAGGCCGCCTACTTCCGGTGGCCGCCTACCTATTTGCTCGATGCGCCCTGCCTAGTGGAGATCATTACCTGCACTGCGGTCTTATTCTTGGAAGATAATAATTCGTTCTATCAACCTTGCCGAAGCTAGCAGGAAAGGTGTTACGATGGCCTGGAAAGCCTCAGAAATGACACTATTAGGAAAAAAAAAAAAAAAAAACTCCACTAAACATACATATGCAGGTCTGGGCTCATCATAATGACGTCTACGTCGCAGTCGTCTTTTGATGAACGAGGGATATCATCAACAATTTTCTACGTCGTCTATCGGGTGCACTGATTGTATGTATTCACGATTGCATCGTGTGCCTTCTGTTCGAACTCGTGCTCGTGCTGACGCAAGTTTCATCCGAACGCTGACGCAGAAAGTCGTCGCCACGTGGGCGACGCACCAATTCAAGCACAACGGGTTGTTATTTATGGTCGGTGACGGGTTAAGAATGCAGTAGATGATCCACCTCCAGCGAGATCTTTCTGCGTTTAATAATGCTTCGTCACTCGCGCATCCAAATTCCCAGCGAAATGCAACGGACCCGCGCATAAGGCCTGGTTCAGACAGTTGCGTTTGCGTTCGACTGCGATGCGGCTGCGAGAAACCAGGACATCCCAGCTGCTTATATCGCGTGCCAAGATGACTCCTTGAATTGGATTCCACGCTTCATACGAAGCACAGATGTGCCGGTGACTCGCTTTCGGTTCTCGACGCAACGCATCAAGCGCACTCAAACGCAAGTGTCTGAACCGGCCTTACCCCCCATTCACACTGGAAGCGGATCCGCGTTCGCGAAGCGGTTGCGAACGCGGTTGTATAAAGATCTAGTACAATTGCACGCGCATTTGATGTCATCGAATGCGCGTGCAAATGTACTGAATCCTTATACAACCGCGTTCGCAACCGCTTTGCGAACGCGGATCCGCTTCCAGTGTGAATGAGCCCTTAAGCCATATCACCGAGTATTTAGACGCTTTGCACACGTGCCAGATTAGAGCCGCCATTGCTTACCTTCACTTGTCTCACCGAGATACCAAGCCACTGAAGCGGGCTTTGAAAAACCTCCACAAAGGCTAATGCTGAAAAAAAAAACAAAAAAAAAACACAGTCTATTCTAAAATGCCAATAACCTGTCCAGCTGTGGCCATGACGGAGCGAAGTGATCAAAATAAGAGGAAACAATAAGTTGAAGGTCGGTTATGGCGGCGCCCATGCATCACTGACGGCCATAACAGAGTGCTCGGCGGTTTGGTGTGCGCTGACAGCGAGCGCTTGCCAGATTCCTTCAAACCGACAAACGTGTTGTTCGTGGAATAAGATAGGTTGCTTTACGCACAGCTCGTGCTGATGATGATACATCGATACCTTCTATTGGCGATTTTCATCCCGCGTTTCGAATCTACTTTCACGGCTTCCTCTTTAGACCGCCTGGCGCTGTGGATATCTGATTCGCTCGAGGAGGCTGGCGAGCGAACCTGCCTCCACAGTTTTCTGTTCGAGCCGCTAGGTGCCGTCGATATCGCTGGAGCCAATACTCCATTTCAATATTTACAAGTTTTCAGCCCAGAGTGCGATCTCTTCAGCCCAGCACGCGCATGTTCGTCGCTTCGAAAAGCGAGAAAATCACGCGCCATACTCACGAACACGAGAAATGGAGCTGGCCAGGCGCCCTTTTCTGGAAAGGTCTACAGGAGGTGTTGATATCATGCGATACCCCACTGCCAGATACAGTTTGCTACAGGCGTTTGTAAGGACAGCCTCTGGGTGCCGCCATTTTGCTGCTGGTGTGGGTTGATCGTCTAATAGTCAAGGATTGCTGAGGTGTACCGACGGCCTCAGCAAGGCTTGACTATCAGACGATCTACCCAGACCATCAGCAAGATGGCGGCTCCCAGAGGCCGTACTAGCGAACGTCTATAGGGGGTATTCACTGGACGCCATATTTGAGGGCGATGTTTAGAGCGCATGCTCAGAACGAGCTCACATTAATAGGCTGCTAAGACCGTCAATCTTGATGGTGCGGAATGCACGTGGCAAAAGAACTGTGGAAGCTCGCGATCAGCAAGTGCTCAGCAGGTGTGCACACAGATATGGCCGCCAGTGAATACTCCCTATACGGCGTGCAAGTTCGTGTGCTCCTTCCGCACATCGTGCGTTTGTTTACCCCTCAAACGCGTCCAAGTTCTTTTGTTTCGTCCCGACCTCAGCCAATGACGGTTCGCGCCTCCCCTGCAAGTTTTTTTATTTTTTTTTTTTTATTTTATCTTACTATTTGAGTGCCGTGCTGCACGTGTTCCGACGCACCAAAGACGCATTTTTGGAACGCTTGCTCGCCGTATAGTCACGGTCAGAGATAGAAGGCCAGGGCGACTCTCTCGAACGCCCGGCCTCCAGGAAGTGCTCTATGCCTTCGGCCGTGCTTTGTCTGCGCGCGCGAGCGCTCGAGCTGCACGAGACGCGAAAGCGTTGTCGAGGGTAGGAAGCTCGCGCTGATGCCGCGCCAACCGAAGCTCCTCTCTGTCGTTCTTACCTTGTCAATGACTCTGCGCCGAGAAGCTCAGAGAAACGAGGAGACGAGAGAGCGCGAGGAGGCCAGAACGCCGAGCTCTGGTTCGAATGATTAGTGGGTAGGCCTAAAGCTAGCTGCCTTTGTCTCGTCTGCACTCGTCGAAAGCGTTAGAACGTGGAACTCCGGCGTCCGGCGTTTGGCTTTCGCATTAGAACGCGTTCGACGAGTGCAATGGAGACAAAGCTCTAGGCCTACTCACCAATCATCCAAACCAGAACTCGGCGTTCTGACGTCCCTCTCTCAATTTCTCGGCGCATTAATCTCTTTAATGTTGTCGCCTGTTGACTCTTCAAGTTAGTCGCATGCCAGTTAGTGTTACAAAACACATATCGTTTAACATTTTCCGTTGTCCTCCTCGCGTTCACGCAGCCCTGATCGTGCGCCTGTTGACGAGGCGGTTCATCCACGAGTACGACCCGACGCTTGGTACGACGCGTGAGCCCACGAGCCGTACACGACCCCTGCTGACACTTCGGCCCTACCCCCCTTGTTCGCAGAGAGCGTGTACTCCTTTTCTGCAGACTTGGAGGGCGACCAGGTGGACATGAACCTCCTGGACACGGCGGGCAAGGTGAGTCTGCGTGCGGCAACCCGAAAATTTCTCGGCCTGACATAAAAGGAGTGCGAACACAGGCACGAAACATTATTGTAGAACGTGGGCACTTCTTAAGATTCGCAACACCAAAAATGGCGCATGCGCACGACGCGAGTTCCCTGTGGCGGCGGCCAACAGGTGGCACACCTTGGTCCGCTGCTTTTTGTTATCTTCACTAACGACCTCCCGCGAGAAATTTCTAGTAAAAGACGTCTTTTCGCAGATGACTGCGTTATTCATGACACCATATCACCGAAAACCGATAATCTTAAGCTTCAAATTTATCTCACGGAAATTAACGACTGGTGCGAAAAATGGCTGATGTCACTTAACAAATCAATGTGCAAACTAATCCAATGCACTCGTAAAATGTCTTCGCTGACCTTTCACTATGCTATTGACAAAGACGTGATTGAAGCTGTTTGAATATATAAATACCTTGGCATAAGACTTACGCCTAGCCTTGCATGGAAGTCCTACATCGAAGCCATTGCTGCAGAAGCCCCCCCCCCCCCCCCCCCCCCCGACACTCGGATTCATCAGACTTCATCTAAGAAACGCGCCATTTCATGTCCAAAAGATGGCTTACGAAATCTACGTAAAACCTAAATTAGAATATGCTTCCCCCATCTGGAGCCCTCATCAAGTCTACGTAATCAACCATCTAGAGTCAACCCAAAACCGAGGCCCACGATTCATCTTATCAACTTACAACTACTCCACTACTATTTATTCTCTAAAAAGTAAACTTGGACTTGCACCCCTTCAACCCGGAGAAAGCCATTGCCTTCTTCATAATATCTACTACAACTTCTCAGATGTCAAAAACGTCCTCCTCTAAACCCACTTCCCCCTTTTCCAGAATATCATGCCGCCTCTTGTCCAACTAAACGAATCTCCGGTCAAACTAATGAGTTTAACGAATCATTCATTCCTCATGCCATCGCTGAATTGAACCAGCTGCCGTCCTCCATCGTTAGCGTCACTGTTGCAGCGGAGTTTTGTTATATTCTACTAGCCCATTTTAATTGATTACATTTATACCCTGTGCAGTGTTTATTTTTGTATGATTGTTATTGTGTCTGTGTTACTATGGTCAGACTTGTACACGTTAAACGCAGTTCACATATATGCGACCGAGTAAGACCGAGAGAGACCAGACCGGTTTTTAAGCCTCTTGCGACCTCTTAGGACCGGATGCGCTGCAGCGGAGCTGGTCCTAAGACGTCGGAAGAGGCTTGAAAACCAGTCTGGTCTCTCTTGGTCGTACTCGGTTGCAAGAGTGTGAACGGACCTTTACTGAAAAGGTAACCGATTACAATTACAATTGCTTCACTCTAAAAAGTAACCGATAACAATTACAATTACAGCCTCCAAAAAGTAATCGAAAAATTACTTTAAAGTAATTGATTACTTCCCACGTTACTTTTATACAACTTTTTTTTTCATTACGGTAGCACATATACACATTTAGATAGGTGTTCCGCATTTATATATTTCTTCTTTTTTTGTCCTCTACACCTTGTTCAGTTTGAGCCGCAGTTGTCTCTCGAAGTTTGCGTCGGTCATCCGCCAACGAATCATGGTGTCGTGAACAGAGCTCCTAGTTTCGATTGGCACAGTTGATGGAGGGATATTATTCGGGAACTAATATTAGGGACGAAGACATAGTTTTGACAAACCCAATGAAATGTACTGAACAAAAACTAAGAATAAAAATGTTCAAAAGTGATGCCCCCTTAACCAGTCAAAAACTCGTAGGAGCATGCTCATGAATTCGAATACAAACTGTTTCCTGGTTAAAAGCCAAAGGCAGTCCAAAGACACGGACAAGAACGAGAAGGTAGACGAACAACAGCGCTGCTGGAAGTATGTCTGGAAAATAGAGTGGCCAGTAGAACACTATAGCTTGTCACCCAAAGCTGCCGAGCGAAACTTGCTAAGCATCCCAGAAATTAAGGGTGTTATAATTAAATATTTTAAAATTGAGCAGTAAAATGACCAACATAACAAAAAAAAACACGTTACTTTTATGTGCGTACGCAAGTTGGAGTTGGTCGCCCTTGAACATGAAAGAATCTTGAGTAGTGGCCGACAAAGCAAACACACGAACGTCGCGTTGATTTTATCTTTCATTTTTATAACAGCGAGAAGAGCGCGTCACCTCCGCCGTGTGCAAAAAATGTATTGTTAATTGGATAGATCAATTTCCTCTGAAGAGAAGTTGAAACCAACAGGATAGAGAGAGAGAGAAAAAACAAAAATGAAAGACAAAAAAAAAAAAAAAACAGCGGGCCAACAGCGGATGCTATGAGCACTCAGAGTCAATCCAAGGCCGTGTTGGGGCTGTCACGTTACCTTGGATAGGGGGCACAGCGACGCGCGGAAAGCGTATCACGGACTACCTCCACAGAGAGGGATTGGCTAGGATAGCTCGTAGCGTCTGCTGCGTCCGGACGTAAGGTGAAGCCGAGTATAGAAATCTTCTAAATGGCGAATCTTCTATAAAATATTTAAAAAAACTCAATGAGAGGTTAAGGTAAGTTTACGAGGAAGAGAGGAGAAAGCTAACGCAAGCTTGGAGTGGAGAGGAGGTATCTCCTCTCTGTTTCGTTTTGGGTCATTTTGGCGAACAGAACACGCAAACAGCCTTTCGTGCCGGAGTCAGGCTCAAGACTGAGCTCTCGGTTATTAAAGATAAAACGAAATCGGAGAAGAGACGCCTCGTGTACGGGGCGCTCAGGTTACGCGAAGCGGGGAACGGCTCCGCGCGAACGGCGGTTCTCGTTCGCTCTCAGGGACTTTGGAGCTCGCGAGCGTCGGCGACTCCATTTGCTCCATCTCACAAGCTTTCGTCTGCTTCCTCCTCTCCAGCTCGCAGATATTTCTTGACTTGTCGACCGGGTTTGCCCAGAAATGATTGACTCTAACACATCTAAACGCTCTCCCAAAAATAAATAAATAAATAAATAAATAAATAAATAAATAAATAAATAAATAAATAAATAAATAAATAAATAAATAAATAAATAAATAAATAAATAAATAAATAAATAAATAAAATTGAGAAAAATTGTAATCGATTACAGCAAGAAAGTATTTAAATTACAAGGATCGTTACTCGTTAAAGGAAGGAATTGAAGCGTTACAAAATTACTGTAAAATGTCAAATCTGGGGGTTTTACGTGCCAAACCAACGACGGGCATCTGGTACGCCCCAGCGGAGGACTGAGGATTAATTTGGACCACCTGGGGATCTTTTGACGCGCAATCGAAAGCTCGGTTACACGGCGCCTCCTCCGCAATAAGCCTCCGTCAGATTGCGGGCACCTCGGCCGGGATTCGAACCCGCCACATGGGGATCCGTAGGCCAGCGCTCTCGCCTCGGAGCCACCGAGGCGGCTACTGCAAAATGTAATCGATTTCAAGTAATCCATTACATGTAACGCGTTACGTACAAGTCTGGTTCGAACTGCGCTGTCTGAAAGATCTATTACATTGGCGACGAGGCGGATCGACAGACGGGCGAGTCCCGGTCGAGTAAGGCAAAATGTCGGTCGGCAGGATCGGCGAATGTCGTCTCGGCACGAATGCGTCCTGGGATGAATACGTCGAACGGTTAGAGGTGGTCTGCGCTGCAAACAAAATAACCGCGGACGAGAAGAAACGAGTGGTTCAGCTTAGTTGCGTCGAGGACACTTACGGGCTGATCGTGACCTTGGTAGAGCCAGCAAGACCGACGGCGGCAAGCTTTAGGGGGGCGGTGCGGAAGCATATGCATCCAAGGCCTTCGGAGCTGTACACAAGACTCTTATTCTACCGAAGAAACCAAGCTCACGTTGAGGCGGTGTCGGAGTATGTTACGGCACTCCGTAAGCTGGCTGAAGACTGCGGTTTCGGTGACAAACAGCTTCCACTGGACGTCATGATGAGGGACCGGTTCGTATGCGGCATCAAGAACGAAGCGGTTCAACAGCGACTGCTCGCAGAACACGATCTTACGTTCGAGGTAACGTACGACAAGACGCTGACGGCCGAAGCAACGGCGAAGCAGCAGCGCGATATGCGCAAGCAAGCTCAAGACGGAACCAAAGAAAGCGAGGGTCAGATTCAAGCGACACGCATGAAACTGGACACCACGGCGGACGACGTCAGATGCTTCCGCTGCGACGGTAAGACGAACCGCATGTGTGCCGTTTTAGAAAAACTGCTTGTTTCAAATGAAAAAAAGGTTGGACACGTGGCAAAGGCATGTCGTTCAAAAGACGAGAGTCAAACGTCGCGGAAGACAACTGACCTGCGTAAGCGGGAGGGGAAGAACAAGGGCGTCTGTGAAATGAGCGCATTTGTTTCCATATGCGAAGTGCGTGAACAGGCTGAAAAGTTCATGATACAAGTGCAGACTCAAGGGCAGGAAGTCCCGATGGAAGTCGATTCAGGAGCATCTTGCTCGATTGTGAGTGAAGAGACGTTTCGGTTTATCGAGAAGAAGCAAGGTCAGATACCACTTCAAGAAGCCGGCACAAAGCTTGTAATCTGGTCGAATGAAACATTGTCCGTGGTGGGTCGGGTAAATGTGGAAGTGAAAATCAAGGGCTGTAGAGCAGAGCTACCTTTGTTAGTAGTAAAGAAGCGTGGTAACAGTTTAGTCGGACGTAGCTGGTTTGAATCGTGGGGCATCTGTTTGAGTGGAATTCAGCAGCTAAAGGTGGAGAACGTGACATCGCGTTTTGCTGTGGTTTTCGGCAGTGACCTCCCTGGATTTAGCGGACCACCAGTACACATAGAACTTCAAAAGGACGCCCGCCCGGTGTTTCTCAAGAGTTGTCCTGTTCCGCTGGCCCTCAAAGACGACGTGGCCGAGGAAGTGGATCGCCTGGTGCAACAAGGCGTCTGGGAGCCGGTTGAGTACTCAAACTGGGCGACACCGCTGGTAATGGTGAGGAAGAAAAACGGAACCTTGCGTTTATGTGGGGATTATCGTAGTACCGTAAACAAGGCTATTAAAAGCAGCGGGTAACCTTTGCCCACGACCACGGAAATGCTAGCGACGTTGGGGTCGAGTAAAAGTTTTACCAAGCTCGACAGCCTAGATGATGAATCAGCAGAAATGCTGACCGTCAACAAGATTAGAGGACTAGGCAAGGTCCAGTGGCTGCCGTTTGGAATCTTGGTGGCGCCTTGGGTGTTTCAGCGAGTCATCGACACTTTGTTGGCGGGCATTCCGTGGGTGAAGGCTTATCCCGATGATGTCTTGATATCGCATCTGCAAAGCGCACAGCTAAGAGTAAACATAGAAAAGCGTGAATTCAATCAGGCAAGCATTGAATTCCTGGGACACAGAATCGATTCCACAGGCATCCACCCGAGACGAAGCAAGACGGACGCCATTCAGCAAGCGTCATCGCCGACAAGCAAGAATCAGCTTCAAGCTTTCATGGGGTTGCTAAATTTCTACGCCAGTTTCCTCAAGGTGGCAGAAGTGGCAGAACTCCTTTATCGGCAGTTGGACCACGATCAGGAATGGAAATAGACAGGTGAGCACCAGCGGGCGTTTGAAAAGCTGAAGAAGATGCTTAGCTCGGATGCAGTACTTGTGCCCTATGACCCCAAGCGTCCGTTGGTTTTGTGCTGCGACGCGTCTCCTGTCGGGGTAGGGGCCGTGCTGGCGCGTAGGGCTGATGACGGGAAAGAGCAACCCATAGCTTACGCCTCACGAACTCTCGGTGCAAGTGAACGCCACTATGCGCAGATTGACAAAGTGGGTTTAGCAGTCGTCTTCGGAGTGAAAAGATTTCACCAGTACCTGGCCGGAAGAGACTTTACCGTAGTAACGGATCATAAGCCGCTGTTGGGGTTGTTCAACACTGGCAAGCGGGTGCCAGAAGTGCTGTTCCCAGGATGCTTCGCTGGATTTTGTTGTTGGAGGCGTTTAACTAAAGCATTCAGTACAGGCGAGGCGAAGACAACTCCAACGCTGATGCACTCAGTCGCCTGCCGGTCGTGGGAGACGAATACGAGCCACTGCCGCCGCGGGACGTGCTCCTGCTAGAAGCTGTCGAGTACGCTCCACTCCTGGAGGCAGACCTCGCAAGAATGACCAAAGTAGACGGCACCTTATCCAAGGTCAAGGATTGCATCCTCAGTGGCTGGCCGTCGAGGCAACCGGACAATACGTTCGCGCCTTACGAGGTAAGGAAGTCTGAGTTGTCGTTGCATCGTGATTGTTTACTGTGGGGAAACCGTGTGGTCATCCCGCAAGTAGCAGGGGAAGGGTACTTTCAGTTGCTGCATGCAAACCACCCGGGAATGAGTGCCATGAAAGCTTCAGCAAGAGGGCTAATGTGGTGGCCAAAGATGGACAGCCAGATTGAAGAATTTGTGCGGTACCGCCAGCCGTGTCAATGTAACCGCCAAAGCGGCCCCAAGGCTCCGGTGCATTTCTGGGTCAAGCCAGATCCGTCATGGAGTCGTCTACACATAGACGTCGCGGGGCCAGTCAAGGGAGAAGCGTTTCTAATTGTAGTTGATGCGTACAGCAACTGGGCAGAAGTAGAAATCACGCCATCAATGAAGTCTTTAGCTGTCGTCACCAGCTTAAGGAAAATGTTTGAGACGCACGGCGTGCCAGACGTAATCGTCTCTGATAATGGCATGCATTCACTGGTGCTGAATTACAATCGTTCTTGAAATTAAACGGTGTTCGCACAGTGTTCGCAGCACCTTATCATCCCGCCAGTAATGGTAGGGCCGAACGGATGGTAGGAGGAGTCAAAGAAGCGTTGAGGAAAGAGCGGGAAGGCACAACTCAGTGCAAGATTGCGGGGTTCTTGTTTAAACAACACACGATGCAGTATTCTGTCACGGGAAATTTAACGGCGGAATGGATAACGGGGCGAAGGTTGAGTACAGCCTTGGACAGACTTCACCCAGATCGTCAGCTTAAACCTGAGGTTCAGGCGTGGCCAACCAAGTGTTTTGCTGTGGGTGACGCAGTCTACGCAAAGAGTTTCAAACCAGGACCCCAGTGGAAAGGAGCTACCATGGTGGAAGTACGAGGCCCAGTGTCGTACACGGTCCAACTGGACAACGGGGAGCGCCATCACAGACACCGAAACCAGGTGAGACGAGCCTGGAAAGCGCCACAAGGGGACGCCAGCACAAGGGTGGACTAGCACGTCAGGCTTCCACCCACAGCGGGACCCTTGCAGCGGCCGGAGGCGAGCCCGGACTCAGCAACGCAAGCTCCGACTCCACCGCGAAGACCTACACGCATTCGACAACCTGTTGTACGCTATGGCATTAATGATTAGCCAAGCGTTGTTTATTGTTTCATGCAACTAATCGTAAGAGAAAGGAGTGTCATGTAGTGACAATGTATATTCGTTGTTATCGCTATCAGTGCCTCTGATCAACGCAAGCCGCGTTCGCTTATCTTAACATGTGCAGTGTATATAAACGCTCATACGGAAATAAATCGTTGTTCTGTTGCAACTGCGCTGTCTGAAGGATCTATTACATAAATGAAATAAATTAAATGAAAATCCGCGCAGTCAAGCTAAAACGAAGGAAGTTAAGACACGATCGGTGATTGAATATTTGGCTGGGAAGGGCCTAACTCCGGCAGGGATCCACAAAGACATGGGGGCGACGTAGGCACATGATGTGCCATCTTACAGCACAATAAAAAAGTCAGCCGAAAAATTCAATCGAGGACGGGAGATCCTGGAAGACGGCCCCTGCCATGGCAGACCTGCGGAAGTGACCGGGCAAGAAAACATCTACAATGTGCACAATGAGCGAAAGGCAGATAGCAGCGTAAACCTCCGAACCATTGCACAGGTCAGAGGCATCTCCAAAACCACAGTTGAGTGCATCTTGACCCAACATCATGACTTGCACAAGGTTTCCGCCAGATGAGTTCCAAAATTGCACTGGTATGACCAAAAACTCGCACACAACATTCAGGAAAACTTTTGAGCAGCTCATGCCAGATCCCGCAAGCTTATGTGCCCAGTTTGACTGTGAACAAATCTTGGGTTCAACACCTTCCACCTGACAGCAAAACCCAATCTAAGCAGTGGAAGCTCATCGCCTCTCCCCCGCCGAAGAAGGTTCGGTCTGTTTCACCAGCAGGCAAAGTGATGACCAGCTTTTTTTTTTTATTTTTTATTTTTTTTTTTTGGGGGGGGGGGGGGGATTTCGGAAACCGTGTTGTTTAGCGGTTACCTTCAGAAATGACCCAGCATCACCGGGAACTACTAAGAAACCCTGATTCATCGCCTGAGGGATGCCACCTTGGCCAGACGTCGCGGTATGCTCCGGAGGGGGTTTTGTTTCATCAGGACAATGCGCCCCCACACAGCGCTGCAGTGGCTATAGATGCCATCTATTCCTGCGGCTTTCGTGGTCAAACATACCGTGCTCTCCAGATCACGCCTCATCAAACTTTATCTCTTCCCCCAACTGAAAAAATACTTTCTGGTGTTCGCGTTCTTTGGTGATGATGACGTGGTTGATGGTTTGAGCCATTTTTGGGGGACCGGACTTCCCTTTTTTTTTTTTTGTTTCCACGGGGATCCAGGCCTCTAGAGCATCGCTGAGAGAAGTGTATGGACCTAAAGGGGAGGACTATGTCGAAAAATAACATAGGTTCATTCGCCTCTGTCGCCTCCTTCTGTGTCCGGCCGAAAACGTTTGGGACGCCCCTCGTATTAACCGAGATCACACATCAGTCCAAAGAGGACGTCCGAATACTGAATGCAATGCTTTTATTTTTTTATCCGGTGATAAAACGGGAGGGCGGGAATAAAACTGAAAAAAGCAACCAGACGAGTTCCGGCATTCTACAGTACTACACAAACAATTACAAGTTAAAAAAATGTATTTAATTTATTTTCTCTCAGGGCTCAAAGACATGAAAAAAAGGAACACGCTTTTTGTTTGACACTGTACAATTCAAACAAAATTCAAATAAAATAAAAAAACTAAAACTAAAAAGAAAATACATGGTTCGACACAATATACAATTGAATCCAATGCATGCATTAACAATTTGCGAATACATTTCATAGATGATTAACGGTTAGAGATCACATGCTCAGATCGCGACTTGAAAAAGTGGTGAATTGGCACTGGAAGGGAATGTTTTAACAGTTGTTTTTTTCCGTTATTCATTCGATGGGGGACCATCTCCCAATGTTCAACGTAGTGGGTGGGGTGTATGTTTGAACCTTTTTAATCAGAACTGCAAGGCTACTCATAATTTGCGAGTTTCTATTTTTCTTGACATTGAGACTAGTGCTTAACCCATAATTGTTTAAATTATTATGTATGTTTATCATTGCAATCACATGAATAAATCAGGAGTATAAAAGTCATACGGAGCGTTGCAGATGATTCTTAATATTTTCTTTTAAAGAAGGAGTATATTTGTGCAAATTTAAAGACGTGGTCTTGTCCCAGAAAAGGTGACGATATTTCAGGTATGAGTAAAAAAGGAACTTATAGAGGAGTAATTTCACAGATATAGGCAGGAAGAGAACGGCTGCGGTACACCAAATCGACGATGCGAGATAACTTAAAGCTGACGTAATGTATAAGGTTCTCCCATGGCATGTTCTATGTAAAAGCAACAACCAGTGTCTTGAAAGATACGTTTTCAGTATGCATTGTGTTTAATATAAGGCTGTCAGTGTGAGACACATGTTTATTTATCAGTCCAAAAAAAGAAGGATTTTGCTATATTTCTGTCCATTTTCAATAAGTTTTCATGTGCCCCAAATGTTTTAACTTGATAAGGTCATATTTGCGAGAGCTATCAGTAAACTCTGCTCGTCAGCGGTGAAAAATATGGTTGTGTCGTCCGCATAAATAACGAGTTTGGCATATTTACTGTCATGTACGGTTGCGCGGCCGGGGACTACGACCTTGGACAATCTAAGCTTAACCGACCATGCCAACAACCGACAGACAGGAGGTCCCGATATGAGAAGTTGAACTAACATGAGAAAGAGCAAAGCGCTTTGATTCAACCTAATCATGGGCAGCTCTGCGCAGAGATACTACAAAAGTATTCTGGAATACAGATACTGAGATACATGTATTTTAATGCTAAGATACAGAAACAGAGATACATTTCGATATCCCTGAGACACTCGTGCAAAAATGGCAAAAAGAAGTATTCCGGAATATCGATAGAGATACATACAGAGATACATTATTTTCCCGAACGGTGGTAGTTGCGGAGGGTGCGGCTCGTGGCGAATTAAAGTGATAGTGATTGTGTTTCTCTCTTTATGTCAGTGTCCGCACCTCCCCTTACCTCCAACTCTCCATCTCTTCACAACTACCATCCCAAATGCCGCGGGGAAAAAAAAATCATGCTTGGCAAAAGGCGTATGCTCGAAATGAAACCTGTTTTCTCATGAGAACATCTCAAACTGCCGTCTTAAGTACTTATGCATCCAGAGTTGGTAGACGGGACGACGGTGCCGAGCCTGTCTGCACAAAACCTGTTGACACGTAAGAGAAAAAGAAGCCCAGAATTGTTCTGCTGTCCGTGTTTGGTGGTTACCTCGTCCATTCTCGCATTATTTCCAGCGTTCGCTCCTGCTAAAGCGGAAAGAGCGGAGGGCTTTGTGGGAAGAGCCTGCTATTCTTGCAAGTGACCTTTCTTAGTACCACCTTTTTTTCCCTCCATTTCGGTAACCTCGTCTGCATTATACATGCCAGACAATCAGGCTTTCCTCCTGTAGAAGGGGTGTTCTGCAGGCTCACGTTATAAATTATGGGACCACTTGTACCAAAAAGGGTTTTTTTCAATTTATCGCAAAAGCCCCAGACTTAATTTTTGGGAACAAATACAACGTGATACTTATGCCTGGCAAAGTATAGCGATATAATCGATGCATTGTAAATGTATTTCACTACAGAGATACAAATATATGTTTCAAATGTATCTCGATGGAGATATGATACTCGAAATTATCTCTAAGACACTATCGCGATACTGCCCTGCCCTGATCATGGGTAAGATGCTAAACATCTGTCCCCACAAAGAAGGATGCATCCCACTTTGCCGTGCATGCCCTTTTTCTTTCAAGGAAGTGACGTCTTTCAGTCGCTTCCGGTCGTTTTAAAACGGTATGTAATGGGCCGGATTCCGGAAATTTCGGGGGCCTTTATAATCGGTTTCCAAAAGCAAAGGCCAGCTTTTCCGAAACACGAAAAACACACACACAAGAAAAAAAAAAACGCTTTTAAGTGGCCAGGAGCAGCAGAATTAATTAACTTTCTTTAGAAAAAAAATGTACATGCGCGGAAAAACACTGAGACACAAGTGTTTGTAAAGACAGACCTTTACCGGCGCCAAAATTTCTCTCCACGTTTTAGTTCAAGTAGAGCCAAGCAAGATTAGGCGATAGTATGTATGCGCACCAAAGTACGTACAGAGCGCGACACTTTTAGCGCGAACAAGCGATCGCCGGTTTTTCCAGTTTTTCTCTTTGAAACCAAGGGATGTCATCCAAGGTATTATTGCTACGGAAAGAGCTCATTTAGTTCTATAATGTAAGCGATAAAATTTCGTGCTCACTGATGCTATATAGAAGTAAAATGCGAAAATGCGCCGATGTCGTGTTCGCGCTAACAGTGTCGCGATGTGTACATCTCAGAGCACATTAAAAGTACAAGCTAAGCCACAGTGGCGCCAAACTGTCGTCCGCGGGCTTCTTCTCGCGCTAGTTCAACTACTCGGCTCGAGGCGGTGCGACTGGCACCTCTTTGTCATCACTCAGCAATTTCGGCTTACGCCGTCCAATACTGTACATCTGCCTGTATGATGTACCACTTTGATTTTCTTTAACACTTGCGTACACATTTTTCTGCGCTTCCCACAGCCCAATGGCGCCAACGTTAGCGAAGAAGTAAGTTCCTGTGTCTAGTTTTTTGTTTTTATTACTGTCACAGTCCAGACCCAACGACAGTGAGGCCCAGTGGGGGGACGGCTTTCTGCTCGTCGTCTCGCTGACCTGCCCGGACTCCGTGAGGACCGCCATAGACCTGCACTCCTGGCTGGAGGCCCAGGCGCCGGGTAAGCCCCTGGTGCTAGTGGCCACCAAGCGGGATCTGGTACAAGCCAGGGCGGTGTCTTCTCACGAGCTGCTCGAGCTCGGAGACCGCTGGAACTGCGACGTCCACGAGACGTCCGCCACGGGTGACTACGAGGACGTGTACAGGCCGTTCCTGGCCATCGCCAAGCAGGCCAGAGCGCTGCGAGCGAGGAAGCTCCTCTTTCCGAACCTCACACCCGAGCAGCTTGTCGTTCCTGAGTCTGCCCGGAGGTACTACAAGACGAGACAGCTCACCAAATGAAGGTCGGTCTTCACCTGTTCTTCTCACTTTCGCTTTGTGTCTAAACTATCAAACAGTAACTGCTCGCCAACACTACACAGAACAATTTCCGCTCACCCTGTCAATTTGCATCAATCCTAACGACAAATATTCTATTTTCTCGTCGGTTCATGGCGCTGAAGAGTAATAAAGCACGAATAAAGGACAAGGTGAATATGCAATGTCTGCGATCATTGCTTGTTGATTGCTTATCTAGCAAAACTAAGCCACTCAAGGGACTGTAGATAGAAGGCTTATTAAGTACAAGTGCCATGCTTTGGAAGAGGTCTGTGTTAAACTTACAGCCGCCTCTGTGGCTCCAAGGCAATGCGCTGGCCTTCAGATCCCCAGTTGAGGTTCTCGAATTCTGACCGGGGTGCCCGCAATCTGATGGAAGCTTATTGCGAAAAAGGTGTCATGTAACCAAGATTTTGGTTACATGGACACCTTCTTCGCAATCGTATCAGTATCAGACTCCCTTCGTTGGTTTGGCACGTACAATCCCCCCATTTGTTTATTTTTAAAGCTTACATTTCCCCTTTTTTATGAACGCGGGAAACCTGCAGGGACCGTGAGCGTGCGTCTATAGAAGTAGTTATATTTATACTACAAGTAGGAATGAAGAAGAGTATGGTTAATTGATAAATAAAAACGTACGCGTGCAGATCTTGGATCGGCGCTCAAGATGCGCGAGCGCACAGACGCCTTCATTTTACTTTGATATCAATATCCCAGAACTTTGTCTCTAAAGTAGGAAGGGGGTGTCTATAAAATAAAAAGACTCAACTTAAAAACAATACATTAAATGTAATGTCTCATATGTAACGCCTCCCCTGTCCATATACCGCTCCATGCGAATCTTTCATTGCTGAAAGCAGTGCTGTAGGTCATCGAGTGAGAAGCCCTTCATGAGCTCAGTCGCTTCTGCCTTCACAACATCAACGGAGTCAAACCTCGTTCCTTTCGACACAGACTCGATCTTGGGGAGTAGGAAAAAGTAGATGCGGCAAGGTCAGGTAGGACGGCGCATGCTCCAATACATTGATGCTATGCTGAGCCAGAAACGACATGACTGACAAGGATTTGTGTGGAAACATGAACAAAGGCGTTTATTCCTCCGAATATATTGTGTGTTTGAGCAAGGCAATTCGATAAGGCATCCTTGTGGTTTTACAGATTTCTTCTCTGGCCTACTCTATCCAGGTGTCGAGACACCACCTCAACCTTTGCGGGATGGACCTCCTGTGTGACCTTTTAACCAACACTTCTCCGATGCAGATGGACTAGGCCTATACCACGAACTTTAGTGGTGCTTTCAGGACGTGTTCGTTCTCCGAAGAAACAGCCACCCAAGACTCGTGCATAAGCGCTTTCGGAAGTTCCGTTTTTCTGGTGCACTTTTTTTTTTATTATTCCACCCAAGGCAACGATATCCTGCGGGTGCTCGCAACTTGTCTAAAACAACAAGCGGTGTTTAGAGGAGTGTATTTCTCCTACGGTTACAACCTACACGGCGCCCCGCTCCGAGGCAAGCACCATACTTTGCCCGTGCCCTTTGAAATGCGGATGCATCCTTATAGGCTCCGTTTCAATAGGTGCCGACGCACTTGACGGCTACTATTGGTGTGTGTTGTGTCGTAACTTACGATGGCAAAGTAATGATTATAGATCTGTTGAAAAAAAGCACGCTCATTGTTCGTATGCAAAATACGACGTGCAAGTCTGAAGCTAGACGCGACGACAACGTTGACAATGAACACGGTTGTTGCATATACAAATATTCCAGCATCCGACGGAACCACAAGTCATTTTATATGTGTACTGATAGATCCTGAAAATACTGCGCTACAAGCATGCTAAAAAAACAGTACAAGTTTACATGACCACAAATGTTAGTTTTCAGTTTCAAACTACAAGATGTGTTGTTGCCGGGGCTGTTCACTCACCACTAAGGTGCTGAGCGTGTGCTGAAGACGAGCTTTCACAACTTGCCACAATGCTTTCTTGACGTCTATCATTTCACGTCATCAAGACCGTCATTGTCGTCATTCTTGGCATATGATAACTGGGAGCTTATTTTCAGCATGCGCAGTGAACGGCCAACTCAGCTATGGTGTACGTTCCAATAAAGAGCTTCTGGCCGGTGCCATCTTCAGCGTTGTGCGGTTACGGCGCGTGTCCACACTTTCCAGAACGAGAAAACGTTTGTGCTAGGCTCTATGTTTGTAAACATTGAAGCGCCGTATTCTCCGAGAGATTTGGCCATTAACAATGCTGCGCCGAACGGCGGAACTGCGCTCTATTTACACATCATGCCCGCTGACACATACAGCGTAGTGCTTATTCAACAAGAGCACTAATATGATCCTTATTCAGCACTTATGCAATGTTGATTCCCTGCTGTATCAATAATATATCTCAGAGCTACATTAACAAGGGTTAGCGCTATTTTTAGCGCTGACTAATAGCTGTGTGCTAATGCTGTGCTGTATGTGTGAACAGGTCGTTACTTGGAGATCAGCAAATACTACGGGCACGGAGTCTAAATGGTGCTCAAAGTACTGATTCAGAGTGCGAGCTCGTAAACCTGAAGCAGCTCCCGAGGCTCCGAGCTTGTGCTAATAGCTTTTCCTGCGTTCAGTATTGTTAACGGAAATGCCTGGTCTGCCACACTCGCTTAATGGCACGCGAGTAAGTCCCCGAACTATTGTCACGAATGACAGGCGATGAGACAGGCGAAAACGGAAAGATCTAAAGATTTAATGGGGGCGAACGTGTACCAGAAGCGAAAAAGAGAAGAACAAAGTCGAGAAAGCAGCAGCGAGTGTTGACAGTGGCTGCAGCAGGCGACGGTACGTCGGCGTAACAGCTAGCTATCGCGAGAGGGAATCAGTGAATGATTCGGAAATACGGCGCTCGGCTCTTTATCTATTATTATCGTTATCTGGAATATTCGACCTAGAACGTTCGGGAAAGAGTTAGGGCGAGCCTGGCTAGACAACGTCATTCAGGCCTCCTCAGCGTTAACGCTTGGGCTGAGAGTGTACGCGAATCTTCTAGATGAACGGAGACTCGTATCTTTTCGTTCATGCACGCGGCAATACAACAGTCTATTCAGAGGGATTTTTTAGTCGTCTCTTCGAAGTAGCGGTGGCTGTTCCGGTGTGATTTCTATCGTCAGAAAGATATTACGACAGCCTGATGGTTTAGAACAGTGGAACTGCGCCGTTTGTTTCTAAGGTTGCAACGTTTATTGATACGTTAGCATTAGTACCCACATGACAGGGACAAACTGACGGCGTCCGTCTGCGGACAAAACAGTGGAAAGGGAAACGTACCGCGCAGAGAGGAGGAGAGTAGTGAAGAACAAAGGCGAGAGGGAGGCGACGTCACCGGGCGGAAGCCAATGCGCGTGCGGATGCTGGGGCGATTCTGAATTTTGTGGGCACCCTGGTGGTTTCTCAGCCCAGTTGCCGGTCTACGGGGCACAGGTGGCGAACTTTTCCGCGTGGCGGTGATGTCTAGCCGGCCACGCGCAGATCGCGCGCGGTGTCTTGATAAGGCGGATCAGAGGCGGTGCACAAGGAGTCGCTGCCCGGACACAAGCACCCCCGGTAACGATGTTAGTGTATCGACAGTCTCGTTCATGTCCAATGAAATGTACTTTCTTGTTGTTGAAACCGCTGGCTACGTGTTATTCCTCCATGTCGGGTATTCAGCAAGGCAAACCGACGACCACAACTTGCTGTTGAACTGGACAAATAGCACCTAAACAACTTTCAAGCCTGCTTGTCACGTGACGTGACGTCAACGACGTCACGGCGCGCCGGCCGACCTTGGCCGGACCAGCCGTCTCATGTGCGCGCTGCCGCTCTCGTCACTCGTGCATTTCGTTCGCAAATGGCTTTAACGTATGCCGCAAATTAAACTTTTCGATCACCACGGCTGAATGCATTACCACAGTAACCGTAAGGGTGGGGCCTTTGTGTATATGAAAAGTATACTAGTTTTGAAGCAAAAATACTTATCGTATACTAATTATGAAGGAAATAATACATATTGCACACTAATTGTGAAGCAAATAATACATACGGATTTGTCATATTAGACTCCGGGCGTCAATTGGATTACACAAATCAGAGCACTTTAAAGGCAAAGCGTGCAAAATAATCACAACAGACAAAACATCTCACCCAATAACGTGTACACAATAGACCATAGAAAGAAGCACAGACAGAAAATGACACGTACAGTCGGGAGCAAAAGTTTGCGGGGCACGGGAGCGCGTGCCGAAATGCATCGCTGCGCCGTGCAACGGCGCGCCGCCGCATTAAAAAGCCGCGCTTTGCGCATGCGCGTCCTTCGTGCTGGCAGTCATGTCTCTTTCGCTCGTTTTTGTCCGACTCACTCCTGATAACCGGAATCGGCGCCAGGGGCGCAAGTTGCCGTTTCGCTGACTGTCATGCCTCGCGTCCTCTTCTGCTGACTCAGCAGCCGCGCTGAGTGACGGAGCACCTATAATTACCCACCTGGCGGCTGAGGCGGCTGAAGCAGACGCGCAGCATGACAGCCAGCGAAGCGCTAACTTGCGCCCCTGGCGCCGATTTCTGTTATCAGGAGTGCGTCGGAAAGAAACGGGCGAAAGAGACATGATACCGAGCACGAAAGGCGCGCATGCGCAAAGCGCGGCTTCCTAATGCGGCGGCGCGCCGTCGGACGGCGCGGCGATGCATTTCGGCACGCGCTCCCGTGCCCCGCAAACTTTTGCTCCCGACTGTACGTATTACACTGCCCCAGACAGAAACATGTTAGAAAATCATAACGAACCAACACATCATATCATACAATAGACCCTTTCCGAAATTCAGTCTGGCCACTTTGATCACCATCATCATCGGAAAAATGGCATATTTGCCGTACTAATGGCGGCCTTCTGTTTACTGGTGAAGGAAGAAGTTGAAGATGCTCCTTATCAGATAATTGGAGGCTTATACATTCGTGACGTTAGCACGATGCGAAGCAGGAATTGAAAGGAAGATCTGCGTAAGCGTTCATTTCTAGCTCGGGCCCAACCAATCTGTTGGTAGCATCAAGGTGCTCCAAAGCCCCTTGATTTGTAGAACTTTATCAAGCCGTGTACGTGGGTTGACGCTTCGCTCTGACTGGTTGCATCTTTGTTTCTATCGTCACTGAAAGAGATCGAGAAGGAAATGTACAGTGAAGCGCACACTGTCGTTTGCCGTTGACTTGCCAAAGTGACAGCGCCCGATAAAATACGGCAGACTCCATTTTCATTGCCGCCATTAGTACGGCAAAAGTTAAACTGCCATTAGAGCCACCAGATGGCACTGAATTTCGGGAAGGGTCTATATCTGTGCGAAAGTTTGCACAAAACTCAATACATAGAGTATAAAGTACCACCACCAGAACCACCCAGGAATTCAAAAAATCATATTTTGAGAAGGATTTCAGCCTTCCTCTTTTTTGCATTTTCATCCTTTTCTGCACGAAGACGATCATTTCTTTGTTTGCACAAATTGTTCAGGACTATGTTTCCTGTATAGTTCGCAACGAGCCCGACAAGCAGCTCATAGCTGTACTCGTTTTCACACGTCGCAAAGTCTTCAAGCCTTGGCAGAGGTCCTAGTGTTAATTGTCGAACAACATTCCCTTGGTTGGACCCATGGAAAAACTGTGTGCAGCTGTTTTGTGCGACAAGCTTTTTTACCACAACCTCCGTGTGCATGACCAATAAAGTTACTAGGGCTCAAGGAAACTGAAGACCACCCAGGTGTAACTCTTTGATTAGCGAATAAGTGTCTTCTTTGCGGTCGGCGTCTTGTCCATTAAAACTAGGTGTTTTTGGCAGCTTTCGCACCTCAGAACTTTTAAAGCAGCACGTGCACAATACCCACCGATATAGGCAATGACTGGCATTCTTGCTGTCAGTTCATCAAGGTCAACATCAGTAACAGGAACGCAAGAGGAGTTGCTCACATCTTCGACAGTGTTCGTGTCTTAGATGCCTTTGAGGTCATTGGCACTGATCATCGGTAGAACATTTTGAAGTCTAATCCTGGCTTCTGTTTCACACGGCTGCCGAAGAGATATATCGTACTGTCCACCAGCCATTTTTTTGTACTGTCCAAAACAACTCTCTATAGGACCCGTCTGGACTTCTTCTAGCAGAATGTACATGAAGTGAAGCTCATTTATGCAATACTTTGCCAGAGCACCAAAAGAAACTGAGCAGACAGCTTCAGGGCGCTCAACGTTTCCGGGGTGAGTACACCAGTGTGATACAATACAATACAATTTATTTTCTTTTTTATATTTCGCTCTGTACCCACGTAAGCCAAGAAGACGTGTGTGGGACGCGTCAGGTGACTAACAACCAGAAGTTTTATAGTTTCAACTCATTCTATGAATTTAATAAAAAAAAACAAATTATAATAAAAGGAGAGGTTTATACACACGCACACAATAACCGGTAGAACGGGTCTCTATTAGGCAGATACTGCTATTTACTGATATTTCTCAAAGCGTTGTTTCAATAATCAATACAATTCATACAGTGGTTACGGTCGTATGTTGATACTTTTTTATTAATTGGCACTTTTTTTCTCCTGCTGGGTGACCTTAGAATTCCCAAACGTCGAGCCATGTGATTAATTAACTAAGAAAGGCTAGTTCTGCGTCATCAGTACGGCGTGCCATCGGCTCTTCGTAAACATTACGGTGGCGGAAGCCTTTCTTTGGTGTCTTTACATTGACAATGCTCCACCAGTGTAGAATGACTTTGATAAAGTCTGCTGTTGATTTAGCATGCTGAAATTCAGCTTCACCACTGCGAGCTGCAAGGGCTTGGGCTTTATGTGTATTAAAAACCTGCAGTGCCAGTTCAACATTCTGTCGCTCCAAGTTGCTAGGATTAAATGATTTTGATGTCAAACCATAACCAGACTTGAGCAGTTGATCAGACTCCTCTTTATAAAAATCTCTGAAGTGCTTAAATGACGCAATCATCTTGCACTCAGGACGCACGTTGTTGTCTGAAAGCCCAAAGCATGGGTAAAAAAAGCATGTTCCTCAGTTCTGGTTAATCCAGTTGTTTCTAATGCACTTGAGAAGATGCAATGCATTTACGACGTAATACAGTGGTCGAGATGGGTCTGCTGGGTGTGGAAAAACAGGGTTGAGTTTTGGCTTTTGCAAAAACTTTTTCATTGCCTTCCTGTTGAGTGAATTATTGTCATATGCGATGCCAAAACTCGGTATCCGATTTCCCCTAAGCGCAAGTTAACCTTCTTCGGGATGGTGTGAAGCTCATCGCCATGTAAGGTTTTTACTGGAACAATGTGCACCACTTCCTTGAACGAACCTATTAGACTTTACACATTGAAAACCTGTACCGACGTTGCTGCCTCGTTAGAATTGACTGCAGCGCCACATATGTTTCCACCTTTATAATCAAGGCAAGGCTTGACGTGAATTTGACCCAGCATCAATATCACAGTGTGTTCATGACGCTCTGGATACTTGAACCTCGGGGGCAATATATTGAAGGAAATTTGAAATTTGACTGGATTTCTGGACACATTTGAAAAAAACGGACATACACTTCTGATCCTGCTTGGATGAAGCAAAATAAAAGTACTTGTCTTCCTCAAACACTTGTAGGCATGCGGTGACATCGTGTACAGAATGCTAGCGAATACCATAACCTGGGTGCTGTAACGAATACACCCTTTGCAAAGCAGCAGCACCTACTCCTTCAGAAATTTCACAGCCTCTTTCTTGGCTTCAATAACGCTCCCTTCCAGTTTGTCTAGAAGGGCGGTTACCGCATCCAGCAAGTGACGATAGCTCCAATCCTCATCAGAGAGCATACACAGCTTGTCCAGAATTTCCAGCATGGAACTACGTCACGCACTGAGTCTAATACAACACTGCTTCCAAACTTCCAAACCTCTTGACCGGTGCTCCTTGATAGCAGGCAAAGACTTGAAGGTTGCCAAACACTGTCAGACATGACTTCAACCAAGGTTCACGCTCATCGACTATGTTCAAAAACATCCTGCACTTTTTTTATGTTTTACAATCCACTTCACCGACACCGATGCTGCCTGCAGGCATGCCTTTAGTTCTTCGAGCGTCGAAACTCGGTGTCTCTCCTGCTCCACTTCAATGGACGCCACTGATTTTTTAATAGCACGAGCGAGTTGAGGTGCTTCTTGTCGGCTCTTTTTGGTATTGGGCGCATCTCTCGTGCTGTTTACGGGCTTCAAAAGATACGAAGGGCAGGTGGGAAATATTGTCGGTACAGATCCAGGACGCAGGCGAAGCACTGGCAATGTCGCCTTAAGAGCCTTTTCTGTCCTCGGATCTGTGTACTATGTGGTCCGCTCAATGCACGAACAAAATGTAAGAGCTTTCGTTTTACTTGTGTTAATTTCCAGTGAATTTTCATTTTCCCATGAGCTTAATTAGGATAACGTTTTATTTGCAAGAATAATAAGTAAATTTGGATCGTCGGCGGAAACAAACAAGCTTGTGTTATCGGCACTCATAACGAGTTTTGCTTCCTTATCTATATTAGCCATATGTTTCATATACTTGTTGAATAGGAACGGACCTTAACATGCTGTCCTGCGGAACAGTAAAAATTGCTTAACTATAGAAGAAAAACAATTTAAATGCACATATTGTTCGCTACGTTTTAAGTACGACCACAAAAGTGTTAGCGAGCGGCCGCGGAAACCATAACGTTCAAGTTTTTGTAGTAGGGTACCATTGTATAAACAATCGAAGGCTTTGATGAAATCTATAAATACACCTAGAGCTGACTTTCTATTCTTGAAGTTTTCTAGAATACAATATTTTAGTACTAAAACGGTGGCTCCCGTTGAAAGATGTTTTCTAAAGCCGAATTGTGCGGTGTTTAGCAGACTATTCATATAAGAGAAAGCACTTAATCGTTTATGTAATACTTTTTTCGCAAACTTTTGAGATGTGTAGTATATAAATAGGACAGCCTATGCCATCCATTACGTCATTTTTACGTATGACTAACACTTTGGCTAATTGCATTCTTTTAAGAAATACACCTGTCTCGATAGCAAGGTTAAAGATGCGTGTTAGCAATAGAGCGAGAAGATCTATGACATAATTTACCGTTCGAACCTGAATATTATCAGCGTCGGTAACGCAAGTGTTTTTTTTAATAACATCGTCAATGATATTACTTCCAGGGGAACAAGCGGCTCAAGAAATATAAAATTCGCATTGCTGTCATCAATGTGTCTGCAGGGATTGCGGCCAGCTGCAATAGTTCCATGGTTAACAAGCAAAAAAATTCTAAAACGCGCTTGCTAGAGGACTGCTCGTCAACTTTACGCCATCAGTGTTCAGCTCTTAAACTGTGTTCAGCGGACGGTTTCGGTGTGGTGACCAAGTTTGGGTTTCTCCACGTCACTTCTGACCGTCGTCCCCCAGATGCTTGAAAGAGGGCAGAGTAGTTGCGCCCTTTTCCAGCTCGCAAAAGCCTGCTTCTTTGCAGCAGCAGGTTGTTGCGATACTATTTGAAATCCGAAGCTTTTCTGGCTCTCTCTCTATTTAAGAAGATGCTTATATAATGCACTTTTTTTTTTTACACAATAAATCTGGTGTTACCCATGGTTTGCGGGCACTTTTCGACTTTTTGTTTTGATGGAAAGTGATTATTATCGGCACACAAGAAAAGCACCATGAACTCATCACAAGCTTCGTTTGTGCTGTCTTTTCTAAATATCTCATTACAATCAGTACAGGCAAGAGATTGAAGGAAATTGTCTTGTTTATGTAAAGTTATGGTTTGAAGATATATTTTATATTTTTTTTATCGATTTTATGAAGGAAACCATCTCTACACACAGGGATATTGGAAGATGGTCGCTGGAGTTGTAGCTTATTGCTCCAGTTTTAAATATGTGAGTATGACAGTAGTTTATAAACAGTTCAATGGCTGTTTCAGAAAGCAGTGTTATACGCGTTGATGTTGAAATTGCACTGATGCGACCATTAGCATTGGTTATTGTGAACATTTCTCTTTTAACGGCAGATTTTACGAGTATGTCTATATTCAAATCACCACCGCAAATAACATTGTAGTTGTCGTTCACAAACATAAGAAATAAATAAAAAAACTCGAAAAAAGTCGAAACATTGCCATCAGGTGGGCGATAACGCAATGCAAATACATGTTGGTTACGGCGCAAGCACACTACCTTGTAATCTTTTGAAACAGAGCTTTCATCGATTAGGAATTCACAATGCATATCTTTCCTATACTCTTTCATACTTGGCGTGCAACGCTGTCAAAGCTACTGGCGCGAGCGCGCAGCTTCATCTATGGTTTTGTTTGCGCGAGAACTCGAGCAAATGATCAACGAGATCAAGCCCCATGTTCGCGCCAGTAGCTTTGAGAGCGTTGCACATTAAGTATGAAACAGAGTTTTTTTTTTTTTTTTCCTTTATAGTTAATCGAGCAACCCCCCCCCCCCCCCCCCCCCCCTCCACGCCGAGAGGTTCGATTTAAGAAGTGGGTGTAGTAAGCAGGCAGACGAAGTACATTATCGTCATCCGACTACCATGTCTCAGCATGACAATGTCAAACAATAAACTAGACTGGTCAAGTAGCAACTCAATATCTGGCGCTTTATTCCTTGCCGATTCTGCGTTCACATGAAAACAGTTGAGGGACCGTTCATCATCAACGAGAAATTTTAGGTCTTGGGGAGCAATGAAACGCCAATCAGTCATTGAATTAGAAACCAGCTCTGAAAGATAACCCCAAAATAAAACAAAAGACTCATGCAATCTTGATCAGGTCGTCTTCACAACGAAAAACAATTGCTCGTTCGTCATCAGTCTTTCTTACAAGCATGTTTCCGTTAATGTGCCAGAAGTACTTGTACTGCGTTTTTTTGCTGCACTCCTTTGCTGCCGACAGCAGTTCCAGGTGTCGCTTAATCATGTGTTCTACTACACATACATTCGGTTTCACAACCCTCAACTTTTCTTTTTGTACTAGCCATAGCTCCCTGATGCTTTGTCGAACGAAGCGGATTATAATGCCCAGCATCCTGATTGCCTTCGAGGGGAACCTATGCATATAGGCTATTTCACAGCTATCCAGGGCGAAACCTCTAGCCGAGTTGCAACCTTATTCACTTTGGAGGGAAGGTCTTCATTCATAGTCTTAGCAATGCCGTGAATCTCAAGGTTCATTTTTCTACTACGCCATTCCAGGTCATGAACTGCTGACTGCAGATCTTGTTTACGTTCTAGGTTTTCCACACGCTCTAAACGTTTGTGTAAGTCTGCTATATTTTGTTATCGTGTTGGCTTACTTGTTTCAGAATGTCGTTAAATTGGGTCGCTGTGACCTGTTAGGGTTTTTCGATGCTCTCTACTGTTTCTTTCAGCGTCGTGAGGCTGGCGAGTTTTTCATTTCTGCCCGCAAAGATGACTGCTATGGCATGGTCTTTTTTTTGTTTGCCTTTTTGGCTGCCCTTCCCGTCCTGTCTTTTGCAGTCGCGGCTCCTCCGCTGTCGTTCTTAGACTTAAAAGCCTTATCGGTTATGCCCGAACAATACCCCAGCTGGCATAAACATTTGCACTCGATTCAAGATATAGTATTGCCACCCTTAGGGAGTTCATCATTACATTACATAGCGCCGGGGGCTCCGGAAGCATGTTTGGGGGCGACGTCTGGGGGCTCCTGTCGCATCGTGTAGTCCATCTCTCTCTTTCTCTCTCTCTCTCTCTCTCTCTCTCTCTCTATATATATATATATATATATATATATATATATATATATATATATATATATGCAGTGTTTTTTTATTCTTACATATTTGTTTAAAATAATTTAATAAACCGTGAAAGCTGCACAAATGCGGTTTGTGCAGGTGGGTTATACGGCCAGGCGGACATTATGTGGGTGGGTAATTTGTCTGATAAGTCGGCTAATTAATTAAAAGTCGTTAATTAACTTTTAATTAGTAAGAATACACATATAGTTCCAATTAGAAACTTGCTGCGCATTATCGAAAACCACTAAATCAACTATTTTTCGAAAGATATAACGCCGGGGGCAGCATTTTACGGCGTTCTGTAAAAACGCTTCATATCGACGGTTTCTAGAATTTGGTTTCTTATCGGAGCGCATCTACGCGCCCGCAGTCCCGCTCCCCGGTGGTCGCGGCGCGAAGCCACCCCCTCGCCTCCCTTGTAGCATGGAGGGAACAAACAAATTTGGGGGTTTTACGTGCCAAACCAACGACGGGCATCTGGCACGCCCCAACGGAGGACTGAGGATTAATTTGGACCACCTGGGGATCTTTTGACGTGCAACCGAAAGCTCGGTTACACGGCGTCTTCTCCGCAATAAGCCTCCGTCATATTGCGGGCACCTCGGCCGGGATTCGAACCCGCCGCATGGGGATCCGTAGGCCGACGCTCTCGCCTCGGAGCCACCGAGGCGGCTGTAGCATGGAGGGAAGTGGGCGCTCGTGTGTTGCGCGTCTCAGCCACTGGGGAACAGGACAGCGGGCGCGGTGATGCGCTCCCATAAGAAACCGAAATCTAGAAACGCGTCCAAATGGAGCGTTTTATACAGAACGCCATAAAATGCTGCCCCGGCGTTGTATCCTTCTAAAAATAGTTGATTTAGTGGTTTTTGATGATGCTCTACAAGTTTCTAATTGGAATCATGTGTATATTTTCAATAAATAGAAAGTTAATTAACAAATTTTAATTAATTAGGCGACTTATCGCAAAGATTAGACCCCCACATAATGTCCGCCTGGCCGTATGACCCACCTGCACAAACCGCATAAGAGTTGCTTTCACGGCTTTTCTAAAAAAAATCTGTAAGTATACAAAAAAAAAAAAAAACACCCCGGGGCCTGTATATATACAGGGTGTTTCACGAAAGGTGAACAAATTCTATATTGCGAAAACTACGCGTCGCAACAAAAAAAGGCTTGTGTGGTTTTGGTCCTGGGCTAGGGGCCTATTTGGGAAAATTATTAAAGTCCGGGATAATTAAATTTTTATTTATTTTTGCCCAATTAACTTTTTTAATATTGTGTTTAAGGGCATGGTTTTAATTAAAAAATTGCTCAGCATCATCGAAAAATACTAAAACAACAAATTGCAGAACAATAGAAGGCACTCGAAGCATTTTACGGCTTTCTGAAAAACCGCACAAATTCGACGGGTGCAACCAGCCTCTGATGCGTTGCGTGGGGACAGCGCAGCAGAGGTTGGTTGCACTCTTTCTTTACGGGGCGCGGTGCCGTCGGGGCCGAGATGCGCTCCGATTGCAAACCGAAACTTAAAAACCCGTCAAATTTGTGCGGTTTTTCAGAAAGCCATGAAATGCTTCGCGTGCCTTCTATCGTTCTACAATTTGTTGATTTAGTGTTTTTTGATGATTTTGGGTAATTTTCTAATTGAAACCATGCCCTTAAACACAATATTAAAGAGTTAATTGCGCAAAAATAATCAACACTCTATTTATCCCAGACTTTAATCATTTTCCTAAATAGGCCCCTCGCCAAGGACCAAGACGACACAAACTTTTTTTTTGTTTCGACGCATAATTTTTGCAATATCGAATTTGTCCACTTTTCGTGAAACACACTGTATATAAATAAACAACCACTGACGAAGCGCAGTGCAGAGCCCACATATTGGACAAACAATGAATGATAAGTTCAAACGAACGGGTTAACAAGGCTTCCAAGGAAAGAATACATGTCACAGCGCAGCGGAGGCGCAAACGCGGTATGGCCTGGTGGTGGCACTGTCCGCACATGGTTTGATTATCGCGTCCGATTAGCCTGTGGCGCGTCGTCGCCTTTGGAGTGCAGCTTCAACATGCAATAGCCTCACGGGTAGTGAGAGGGGAGAAGAGGGGGGGAGGGGCGGTCGGAAGAGCTTTGAGTGTGCGGGGCATTCCTCCACTAGTCTAGAAACAGTGGAAACGACATCCCCTACTGCCCCCCCCCCCCCCCCCCCCCCACGGTTCCGGAGCCCCTGCATAGCGCACAAGACACGTCATCATCGCTACACTCTAAAACAAAGGGTATCACCTTACACCCTTTTGTCCCATATGATGCACCCCAAAACTTTAGTTCGACGCACTGCGCACTATAGTCGAACAGACGGCGCCAACGTTTACGAAGGGCTTGATAACGGTGCGACATAACTTATTAAAGAGCTAAAGTATGCATCAAAGACCACAGAAAGAAAACACTGAGGTTTTCCAGTAGGAATGAGAAAACCCCCATTTTTTTGTAGTTAGTATAGCACGTACATTAACTATTTTAACAAGTTGTACTACACGGCTATCAAGCCTCTCGTCAAAGTTAGTACCGTGAGATCGACGTCGTGCGCTGTACGTCAAACTGAAGTTTTTGGGGTGTATTATATGGGACAAAGGGTGTAATAATACACCTTTTTTTTTTTATAATGTGTAGACATCACAAATGGAGTATAGCAGCAGCGACAACGGAAAATTTTGAAAGTGCAGCTAGCTTAAAAAAGGAATGACCAGCCTTTAATCAGTACGGGGGATAGTTTAGCCGATGCGCTTGATCGGGCGGCCGCCACTGCCAATGTGGTAACAAACACGGCGAGTCTTTCGTAATAATTAAATAAATAAATATATAAATAAATATATTGTAAGGGGCGTGCATGTTTATACAGTCTCAACCGGCGACCTGTCTCTTAGCTGTAGATGAGAAATTTAGCCAGTGCAGTACAGCCGCTAACCTGGGTTTTTTTAACGTGCACAACGCAGTTGTGATTACACGAACGCGTGCCAGTACAAATATCGTCCAGATCGAAACGGGCGTGGGTTGGGGATCGAACCCAGGAGGTTCTGCAGCGCACGCTTTCACTCCACGCTCCGAGCTGAGACGCGTTAGCCCACTCAACCACCGATCTTTTTTTTTCTTTATTGCCGGATTTGGACATTAACAAAATACAACTCCATAAAATTAAAAAAGGCCACGCTTGCCGACTAAAATCTAACGCGGCATCGCTAAAAGGGGTTCAAGCGAGTGACATCGTGGAGTACCGATACAAAGTCAGGTACGCAAGGTTGAGCTTTCCACCCTTCTTAAACATATTGCATTGATTCACCGAAGTATTCTCTAACCGCTCTAACATCACTGTCTGCATGGCGGACGGCCATGCAAGATTTCCATATACTGTGAAGGCCCACAAGCATCACAAGGCCGTATGGAACGCTGTTCTCTTCCTCTATACAGCTAAAAATATAATACCATATGGATCTAATGGAAATGTTTTCTGCATTGTACGTTGCCGCACGTCTCAAAAGGAAATTCCATCCCAGAAGTCTAGAAAACCGTGTTCTACTGTTTCCGGCTTTTGGCACAGAAAACAGTTTACACTCCATGATAAAAACATATACCTTTGTCTTCTAACCACGTTTTTACTGGCAAGACCCCGGAGCGAAACGGACATTTTCTTAACTTGCTGTAGAAGAATCTGACCAGGACCGATACAATACAGAGATTTATACAGTGGTACAGGCAGGGCAACGTCAAGAAGATCTCTGTACGCTCACTTTCGGGATACCCCACTCAAGGATTCTAGAGAGAAACGCTTGCACAAAAACTGCGTCGCCCCAAACACACGTAGACGAGACAACCGAACCCGGGAGCACTCTGCACAGGCACACTTGACAAAAGGTACGCAGAAAAGAATCGATCATATCTCGTAGAAAATGAAAACAGTTGACAACCTGTCGCAGGAAGAGTTGTGCTAATGAAAGCCCCCCAAAGTGGACGCGCCGAAACAGGCTCGCTCGACTCGTCCGCTCCCATGTGGATCCCCATATCCCGATGCCATATTTCTATATTCACGCGCAAACAGTGCAGCACCTGCAAAACTTGCTGATTAGCTTGCTGACAAAAAATAAAAAAAAAAAAAAAGTTACATAGTGTGGCGCCTGCAAAAATTGATAGGTCCATTCCTTTTTACTTTTCAGCCTTTTCACGTAGTTCGGCTGCCTGCTTCCACCAGTACGGGTCACTGTCGCGGTAGTTTTCCAATGGGACCCCTGAGTATTTTACAGGTGTCGTTACCCAACACACGTATTCAAACAGAGTGGGTGCTCACTCCCTCTCTTCATGCCCAAATCCTAGACATTTTTGCCAATTTACAGCGCTTCCACTATATTTGCAAAAACTCTTAATTATCTTCACAGTTTCTCTGATACTATTCTTATCGACACAAAATATTGCAATATCGTCGGCGTATGACAACACGCGTACCTCGCACGACTGTAGTGCATACCCACGAATAATTTTGCCCCTAATTATGATCAAACAAAAGGACTCAAAATATATGCGAAAAGGAAGTGGTGACAACGGACAACCCTGACGCACCGCCCGGAGAATTTGAATACGTTCACTGACCGATTTGTTGATGATCAGGTTAGTAGTACACCCATCGTGCGCCATGCGTACCTCATCAAAAAGAATGGAACCTACATTGACTTAAAACGAAAGAAACACACAAGAGGACGAAACAGACGACACAGACGAACATATAAACAGACGAACATATAAACCTACGTTTATATGTTCTAGTATAGCAAACAAAGTTCACGCGAGACCTTGTCGAAGGCTTTTTCGAGGTCAATATGAAGCATCGCAACTATCCGATTGATACAATCGCAACAGTCAAGAACACTCCGAGCTACCTGAATATTGGTTTCTATTGATCGACATTTTATCCCACACGTTTGATGGGGACCAACTATATAATTCATAACCGACTGCAATTTTCTAGCCAATATTTTTATAAATATCTTATAATCGACATTAGTAAAACTAATTGGTAGATAGGCTGTTACCTGCCTTAGTTTAACCTTATCAAGGCCAGGATTCGGAGACATTTGCTTTAGTTCCCCTAGGAGCCCCCAGATGGCGCGATAAGCGGACTACGTAGCTTTTAAGACTAAATATCTAGATTTGTAACTCATAAATTAAATAGCTTTAAAAAAAATACTGGCTTGGTGGCGCAAGCCGCCGCCCGATTCAAAGGGTTCAGCCCCGCCCGTCCGTCCGTCCGTCCGTCCGTCGAAGAAGCGGGGAGCGGGGTCGCCGTCAGACGCGCTGAGCCGATGGGCGCCAGAGCCTTCTATCTCTGATGGGCGCTAGGCACCCTTCGTCTTTCCCTTCCTTCTCCCATCTCCCCTCGAAGTAAGAGAGAGGTTTGCTGGTGGTGGTGGGCGGTGGTCAACTGGGTCGGCTGGTCGTGCGGTCCAGTCGTCGGGCGCAGGAGCACATGGCTTCAAAAACGAGACTCTCTAAGCAACCAGTCGCTTACTGTTTGTAGCAAAGATTCTTTTTTTTTTTTCTTTTTAGTGATGCTGAGAAAGAATATTAGTTTTATTTTATTTAGATCCGTCAGTTTTGACAAACTTATATTTTCCTCATTTAAAGGCAAATAATACGTGCCTAACAACACAAAGCTTAAACAAATCATAACAACATTGCCTTTGGAGTGTACCGGTAGATCTGAAGATCAAGAGGCTGTATCGTTGTTTCCGAATATGTGTGTATGTGCTTACGCGTGTAACCTGGATTTGTAGCTAAAACAAAAGACCTTCTCACTCAGATTTTCAGGGGTCGCACTTGAAATATTCGACTCCGGGAGCTTTGCAAACTAAGCAGGTGTTTTGTATAAAGAACACTAGTAACGTCGGTGCTATTATACTACATAAAGAGGCCAACGAATAACGTTCGTGTTAGAGGGGTACTGAAGATTCTATTGAATGTGGATTCATCGGATAACTTAGTAATCGCTTAACGCTGTTTTATTGATGTTCAGGTTAGAAAATTTATAAACGTTACAATTTCAAAGCGGATTTCTAGACCTTCGCTGTGAATATTATATGAGCTTAGTCAGATTCACGTCTCAACATTAAAAGAATCAGATTTGCCCCCTTTATCACGCGCTACAAATTGTGATGTCCTGATGATAACTACGTAAATTCCATGAGCACAAAATTTTAGTATTTGTTCTATTCACATTTGATTCTTCTGGATGCAAGTAAACAATCAAAACTCGTAATTGGCTTCTAAAATGCAAAACACACAAAAAAACAAACAAAAAACTTTACATCTTGTACGATTGCGACCGCTGAAGTTGAAGAAAACGTTCTGATAAGCCATCAGTAATGCAAAACTAAGACGCGAGTTTGCCTAATTGTTTTTCTTTCAGGGTGAAAAGCAGTTTTCTGTAAACAAAAGAAAGAAAAACAAGACACTACACTTTTCGGGGACTTTTAGGGTTACATTGTCCTCAACCGACTTTCCTACGGGACAAAAACAAGGCAAACCCCTTCCTTATGTTTGCAAACAGCTAATATGCCTTGTGAAGCGTATGATAGAGGATAACGGCCAGTCCCACTAAAGAGCTAACAACAATCCTGTATTGTCACGACTGAGCGTAACTTGTGAATATGACATTGAAAATAAACGTTATGTACCTTGGGGTGGCGTTGGAACAGAGGGAGAGGGGATGGGTTCGATAGCCCGCCCCTCTCCTCCTATTAATATTGCAAAAATATCAAGTAAACAATGCGATGAGGGGTCAGAAAAACGCTCTCGTCCCGCCCAATACGCACACACACATTGTCACCACCGTCAATGGCCGTGCCACAGTCACCCCTGATGAAGAGGCCAAGGATAGGCCTCGAAGCCGGGTAATTAAGACTTAGTAGGACCCCCCCCCCCCCCCCCCCACACACACACACACACACTTCCTTCTCCCTCCCCTTTAAATAATATCGAGACAACTATGTGAATATAGGAGTATCAAATGGAGAGCTACCAAGTATCTAACCCACGCCTTGTGTCAACGACACAAGCGAGTTTAGAAACTCGCCGGTGTCGTTCGACGTTTTCGGTCCACGATCCATGCGACGTGTTTGATCCACGACATGTACTTCGAAAATAGCACCCACAATATTTAAAAAAAACTTACTAGTTCGACAGGAGAGGAGTTTGAAATAATATCGCATGTAAGGTCATAATACTTAGTTTTGGGGCGAAAGAAGAGAGCTTTCGGTTTGTTGTCACTCATTTTTAGATTATTTGAACTAGCCCAAGTTTATAAGTTTTTTATGGTGTCATTAGCTATGCGCACAACTCATTGCCAATACTAGCCGAAAAATGACACGTAGCATAGTGGTATCATTATCACAAAACTTCATACTTTAGGAGCTTCATGACGCGGATGGCCCTTCTACGCAAATATTCATGTACTCAGAGTAGCAGGGAGGGAAACGAAGGAGGGGGTTAAACGACCAAGGATATTGCAACAAAGCCATCCGACACCAGATTCTGTTCACAAGGACATCGGCAGCATGCCCTCTGGGCCGACCCTCGCGGAAGGACCGAGCGTGGATTAGGGCCGAGCGAGCCGGAACTGCCGAGTGCGGGGGCTAGGCCGACGACTGCGAAAGGGCCGGGAGGGGTGTCGAGGCCGAAAGAGGGGGGAAGGCCGGCCACGGCGGCAAGGGTAAGGAAAACGTAAGGGGCCGAGAACGGGGGTGGGGATTACAGTGATCAGTGCACTCGTGGCTCCTTCGTCGTTGCGAGGGTTTGGGAATGACAACTGTGTGTGAACGGGAAAAAGACGGTGGTAGCTTTTTTTGCTCATGCGCTTCACGGAGTACACGACAGACCACAGGGCTGATCTTATGCTTGAATGTCTCATAAAAACCCGCACTTAGACTGTCAGGTCCAGGCGATCTGCCTGAATTTAAATCATCGATAGCTTTCTCAACTTCTTCTACGGTGATCCAAGCCTCTACAATTGTAGTTGTTTCACTGTCCAAATGCGGCAATAAACAAAGAAACTCGCTTTTAAAGTTATCTGTGTCGACAGGGTAATAAGAGAACAATTGTTTATAGAAATCAGAAAACGCACGCTCTATATCTTCACGGTTACCAGTAACAGCCCCGAAAGTAACGATTTCCACTATCTAATTCCGACTGGCGCACCGTTTTTCGGTGCCGAGTGCCCTTTTAGTTGGCGCTTCGCCAAGCAGCAATTTTTCTCCTCGCGCTGGAACAATCGCACCATGATATCGGTCTTTATCAAAAACTTCTAGCTGCGCCTTCACAGTACAAATATCGTTTTTGTAAACGCCAGGCGACCTACTTCTTCGCTGAGAAGAATTTTAAGATTACTTCGAAGGAGCGCTTCTCTTTGTTTTCACTGTGTTTTATCGCGCTTGTACTTTCCGGTGCTTTGATTTTAACCTTCTGCTTAAACAGTTTCTATTTTATAGCATAGTTATCCTACACCGATTCAAATCAAGTTTACAGGCAGTCCTTGACCGCTGCCGTAAAAATATCATCGCTCAGCAGCCTACCATTCATCTTCCACAGCTCACAAGAAAATTCTTTTCTTCTACCGTTGTCAGCAGTAATGCTCGTAAATCTGAATTTGAAGGGAAATGCAGTGACACTGGTCATATTGAAACCACCGTGTATAGTAAACCTTGTGATACCGGTAATTTTTTTAGTTTCAATTCTCACCACCCTGTGGAACATAAGCGAGCTGTGGTAAGAACTTTAATTAGCCGATCAGAACATTTCCCTTCAAATTCAAGTTTACGAGCATCGGAAGTTCAGACTGTTGTCGGATCCCTTTTAAGGCGCGGGTATTCACAAGGTTTTATTGAAAACAAGCGCAAACAGATGCCGCAGGGAAGAACAAAAGCGACTAATAATTACAAAGCAGGCGTGGTGACTATCCCTTATGTAAAAGGCGTCTCAGAATCTATTCGCCGGTCCCTCCTTCCATTAGGTATACGAACAACCTTCAAACCCCATATAAAATTACGTGACCTGATTCCGAAGTCAAAGGATCCAACCCCTCCTGAATCGCAAAGTGTTATTGTATATAAAGTGAACTGTCAGGACTGTGACAAGTGTTACATCAGAGAAACCGGCCGCAAACGGAGTACCCGCCTCAAAGAGCGCAGAAGAGACGTGGAGAAGGCAACACATGCCACAAGATCAAAAACTGAACTGGTGGACCATTGTTGGATGACTGGTTACACTTTTGACTTCGCGGACGCTGTGACCCTGGCACGTAAACGACGGTGGGGCTCAGAAGATTTCTGGAATCATGGTGTATTCGCAGTGACCCATCCGCCTGTAATACTAACCGCGGCCCCCTCCCCGACGTCTACACCGCCTGACATAACTTTTCATTTAACTTTACATCTACGACGGACGAAAAAAGTTGAAACGAGAGCCGACGATGCCTCTCGATGATGATGATGTCCCCCGTATGCCATGGACGAAGAAGTCGGCAGAACCAGTGCTACAGATGAAGAGACGGAAGAAGCGAGCCTTTGGTTGCTGGTAGCTAGTCGGGTGTTCCTGGCTGCACTGATGATGTCTCCCGCATAGGAGACGAAACGTCTTCCTATTAATCGTTGGTATCGTTATGCAAGTCGGAGGTATTTGTTTTTAAACTTGCAATACAGTGAGCTACCTCTCAGCAGCGAGATCAATTTCATGAAATCCCATGCTGACAAATTAAGCGCTTTTGATACAGTCTATTCCAACTGTCCTGTAGTAAAACACATTAAAAAGCAAAAAACAAGCTTTAGGGCATTGAGACAAGTTCGATTCTCCGACGATGCTGTACTGTGCGTGTAAAATACATTGAAATTGAATTGAAATTTGAAGGTACTTTGTGCGCACCATCAAGCATGTTGGTCACAAACGGGAACATGTCAACTTCCTCGACCCTGACGAAATCACGCATGATGTGTGACGTCACGTACCGACCAGCCATTGATAGTTGCAAAACTTGGCACGCGGTTTTTAGTTATGCTAATAAGTTATTTCACAAATATTATGGATTCATTTAATGCGTGCCCCTCGTGACCAGCCAAAAAAAAACTAATAACTTCCAGACATCGCTTGACAATTCCTTTAATTCAGAAAGGGTGCAGACGAACATAAAACGTTACCATCAAGAACTTGTTTGTGCTACAACGCCCGCCCATATTGAAACCGACGTGTAAGGAAGATTTCAATATTGCTGGAATGATATTGGCGACGTGAGCGATTGAAAGCGTCGTTGCGGTCGGCCTGCCACGATTGGCCGAATGCAGACTATGACGTCAGCAAAGGATTTCTCATCGACAGAAATAAGAGGAATGTAAGAACTTCAATTGGGCGGTGTTGGCAGTGTTGCTTTGACAGCGCTATGATTTCAGGCTACCACCATGCCCAATACAAACACCATCGAACTTGTTGTTCGCAAGGTAATGACGTCAGGAGAGGGAACCATAGGAGGGCGCCACCAAAACATCTCGCAGTTAATAAGGAGTATTCACTGGGCGCCATATTTGTGGGTGCTGTCTAGAGCGCATGCTCAGAACGAGCCCCCATTAATAGGCTGCTAAGACCGGCCATTTGACGGTGTGGAATGCATGTCGCAAAAGAACACTGGAAGCTGGCCATCAGCACGCCCTTAGCAGTCGCGCACACAGCTATGGCCGCCAGTGAATACTTCCTATAGAGCTGTCTGTTTGAAAAACTTCATTACAGGTATATCAGGGAGATAGTTTGAGGTGGCCCGGAGGCGGCCACCTCTCAGAAACACTAGGTGGACTCCTCAATACAGGAGATCATTGGCGACCGCCGCGGCTCGGGCTCGGTCAGCCAGGGCCTTCTGGGTCGCCAGGTAGGAGCAGTCGAGCAGGGCTGCCTCCCAGTGCCAATAGAGCTACGCGATGACCTTTGTAGAATAAAGAAGAACAAGAAGAAGAGAATACTCTTATTATGCCAACCTGCTGACTCTCGCGAAAACTTATCTTTTATTCACTGAGACGAACACTTTATTTGGTGTGCTCTAAAGTCGTTCAATGAACGGCTTAAGAGTACACTGGAAGTATTCTAACACGATGAACGTACCACGCCATCAGCCCAGCGTTCTACCTTCCTCAAAAGTTCGGGAAACGCTGCAATGCGGCAGAGCCGTTATAACCGCCAAACAGGCACTTCTATAAACACTAGGTCTGTTCGATTCGGCCAGAAAGTTCTGAACTAGTTCTGTCCGAGTTCAGACGAGTGCAGGAGTCGTGCAGCGGCGGGGCAGAATTAGTGCAGCCGCCGCGCTGGGACTGGCGCTGTGATCGGCTTTCGGAGTGGAAGCGCAGGGTGTCGTCTGCATCTGTTGGCTCTTGTTTCTCTACGCACGTTGTATGTTACATTTAATTAGTCGCGGTTTGATGAAACCATTCGTGGTTCCTTAGTTTTAAAGTATAATAACGGAATCTTTTCTGTGAATATTTTTTATTCGAGTGTACTAAAACGTTTTCTGCACGAAATGTGTTTCTGTCTGCATTTTTAACGGCCGTTCGGTTCCTGTCGTTTCCATAAGCGTTCGTGTCCTTCACATTCATTCAGCAATAGTAGATTCATTCCAAGTCTCTCGAGTTTCGCATTTCGCCGATAGGTTTGCGGCATCATTATGATTTTGCGTCTGGAGTCACTGGCGGCAGCTGGCGGTCGGTACCGGTCACCTCGAAGACGAAGCTAGGTCTGACGATAGCGTTTTAACCAAGACAGTTACCGACCGTAACTTTGGCGTCAATCTGAAGCGTTTTCTGATTCTCAAGAAAGACCTGCGTGGAACTACCAAGCCAATGCCCATTCTCGCGTTTTTCCCAGGCCCGTTAGTGCACGTCCACAGATACCAGCGGACAAAGCATGCAGTATTATGCTCAGCTACGGGGCATGCGAGGGCCAATGTACTATATCCCAGACCTCTGCAATGTATCGGAGTCGTCAGTATGCATCCAAGAGCAACTGAAGGCGGGGACTATCAAGAGTGCAATACCTTTCCCGTGTCTGTAAGAAAGAATATCAACACTGTGGATCCCCACATAGCATCAAAAAGAAACAATTTACGTGAGCCAATACTGTAAACGACTAATTTTTCGCGAGGACCTAAATTTCGCGAATTTCGTGAATCGCCTACGATTCGCGAAAAATACGTCCCGCGAACAATTCGGGCAATATGTAAACGCTGCGGAAGCTACATTCGATTCGCGAAAATTTGAACCCGCGAATAATTTCAAATTTTCAGGTTTGGCCCGATTCGCGAAAATTTGAGCCCGTGAAAATTAAGTCGTTTACAGTATTTCAACACTTACCACAGGGAGCCAAACCTAAGCGAGCAGGTGCCTAAAACGCTTTCAGAATATCATAATCAAGCAAATTCCTACCCTCGGTTATTAATTTATTATCTCAATTCCGCGTCCACCGCGGGTACGTTATTATTATAAATGAGAGGAAACGCAACCTCCGTATCGGCGTTATTGTTAAACATCGCAGACATTTGAGCAAAAGCTGCGAAAAATTGCACCGCGAGCAGAGACGGACGAGGAGTGTCGTCTGCAGTCGCCGTCTGCTCTTGTCGTCTGCTTCTGCACGGACGCGGAACTGACTCCGGAGCCGGTGCAAGATTTTGAGGAACTGGGTCTGAACTCGTTCAGAACTGGGATGAATCGAACGCGCCAGTGCAGCGGTCGTGCGATTTCCGGCTGAATCGAATGCGCCAGTTCTTGCACTGCTGAACTAGTTCACCCAGTTCAGGCGAATCGAACAGACCTACTGTCTAAATGCAACTTGAGAAAAGAAAAACTGTGGGCCAAGTAAGCCAATGGGAATATCGTAGAAAGGCACCTGACAACGCATCGGCGTAGCGCCACTTCATTGCAGGACTCAGTCTTTTGCGTGTCTAGAACTTACTTATAAGCTGGCGGCCATAGCTAAGCCTAGAGCACTGCACGGGCCGCTATATCTAGGCCCGGACGACCAGGCCCGGTAGAGACACGGCCCGGGCACGGCCCAAGTTCTACAGAATATTTAATTTCTAGGCCCGGCCCGACCCGGCCTGGTAGAGACACTGCCCAAACCCTGCTCAAGCCCGACAGTTTTTTTTTTTTTTTTTTTTTATATATAATATGAGCTTGAGTTTGATTTGTGTCCAACAGATTGTAAACATGAGTCCGAAAAACTTTGCGGACTTTACCTAAAACTGTCTAAGCATAAAGCGATCATTTTGATTTAAATGTATTTTAAACTTAGATCGAATATTCTTTTAGACGATAAATATCCCGACTTTGAAGGCGCATTTTCGAGAATATGGACGAATATGCACTTCATAACATGCAAAGGAAAAAAACTTTTTTTTTTAAACAGGCTAGATGGAAAAAGAATATTATAAAAAGAATTTACAAAGAAAAAAAAATTTAGAGCTATATTTACGGCGCAAAACGAATTTGTAGTTGCGCCCGCGGGAGCCGCCGCTGGTCACGTGGTAGGCCTACGCGCCGCCGCGCTGCGTCGCCGCCACCGCAAAGTGACGCCGCCGCCGCACGCTGAGCGTTGTGCGAACGCGTTTCTCCACGCCGCCGTCGCCGCCGCCGCACAAGTTCGTCTGGTTCGGGGCGCCGCCGCCGTCATCTGACCGGCGCACAGGTCTATCACGTCTGCTTGCGCTTTTTCAGGAGTTTCCTTTGGGCTCTAAAAGTTACTTATTAATCTTTGTTGTTTGTTATACTTCAAACCAAGATAAATAAGTTACTTTTAGAGGCCATAGGAAGCTTCTGAAAGAGCGCAAACACCACGTGTCAAATATAGGCCCATCACGTGATAATAAGGGCCACTTTCTGCGGCGGCCGCGGGCGCCAACTACAAATTCGTATAGCGCCGTAAATATAGCTCTAAAGATTTTTTTCTTCGTTGTAAAATCGTTTTATGACATCCTTTTTCCATCTAAGCTGTTTAAAAAAATTGTTTTTTTTTTCTTTGCATGTGTCCTTTAAGAAAAAAATGTGGAATTTTTTATTCATGCATTTCTTGAACAGATATTGCACTTTTCGTTGTACAATTCGTACACAGAGAACTTTTATTCCTACATGTTTTTTTAAAGAAACAATAAATTGTCAATGGACTCTTTCTTCAGGCAGGTCCGTGAGAATTTTTTCCCGCACAGAGCTTTTGGAGTCTGTCTTCTCCTCAGGTCTGTAGTGTCTGCAGGTGATGCCATGCTTAAACTCGCCGACCGTCAATGTTGGCACAACACCTTCCACTGTAGCCAGCGGAACAGCGAGTGGCAGAATCGAAAATAACAAAAGAAAAGTTTAGCTGGAAAGATGGGGTCATCAAGCGTCTATTTCTTATTGGACGGTTGGTAAAACGGGCAGGACATAGGTCGATTCTATCGGGCAGGACACAGGTTGACTCTATTGGTCGTTTCCAACCCGGATGAACAAATAAACAAGCAATATATATGAACTCCAACATTCACCGAATCAAAATCACAATGTAGAAAAAGTTGGGAAAACCCAGAAAAAGATTCCAAAAGAAAAGAAGAAACAATCAAAATTCCGTCAGTGCATTTTTAAAAGGCTGCATAAACATAAAATTATCTAGGGCGGGCGGACGGACGGGCCGACGGACGGACAGACCGGCAGACGGACCGACGGACGGGCGGACCGACGGAAAGACCGACGGACCGACGGACGGGCCGACGGACGAACCGACGGACCGACGGACGGAAAGACCGACGGACCGACGGACGGGCCGACGGACGAACCGACGGACTGACGGACCAACGGACCGACGGACCAACGGACCAACGGACCAACGGACCAACGAACCGACGAATGGGCCTACGGACGGACCGACGGACGGGAAAGACGGAGAACTGACGGACGGAAAGACGGAGAACTCGACCGGAAAGACCGACCGACCGACCGACCGACCGACCGACCGACCGACGGACCGACCGACGGACCGACCGACGGACGAACCGACGGACCGACGGACCGATGGACCAACGGACCGACGGACCAACGAGCCGACGGATGGGGCGACGGACGGACCGACGGACGGACCGACGGACCGACGGACTGACCGTTCGACCGACCGACCGACCGGCCGATCAACCGACCGACCGACAAACCGACCGATCGACCATCATCCACTGCAGTCCATCTCTACCAATCTTGGCCTGGATTAGAGCAGATGCCACTCCTTTTCTTTCCTAAATTGTATTCCATTTCGGTCCTATACCTGAGCGGGTGTGTCCCCCTTTTCTTCACCCATCTGTGTTATCTTGTCGCCCTGCTATGGCCGTATTAAATTCACTGTCCCACAAGCTTTTTGGTGTGTGGTTTCTTCTCCTTCTTTCTCTTTGTTTGATTTTGAACTTCTGTAACTCTTTTTTTTTTAAAAGTGTTACTAAATCATCATATGTCCGTTCTTTCTCCTGTTGTCTGGATACCATAGTCTCAATTTGTTCTGATACTTCTTGTAGTTGGACATCATTTAGGGTCAATATACTTTATCATTTAAAATTGTTTTCTCTGGTTCTGCCTTACCAAACTTATGATTTAAGTGGCTTATGATCACTTCCTCAGCTTCTCGCGCCTTCCTCATCTATTCCCATGTGTCCTAATCTGTTATACAATTTGCCAGACATTAGACGGAAATCAATTGTTGAGTCGTAACTTGCAAGCACTAAATCAAGAGAAACGCAGCAGTCATGTAGCATTCTTCCCTGTAGAGTCTCTATATCCGTCGAAGCCTTCGAAGTGTGCATTCGTGTCTCCCAAGATAATTATTTCCCGATTAGTTCCAATTTCTTCAACATCTTTGAAAATACAGGTCAAGTTCTGTGCATCTTCCTCTCTTGAATCAGTCCCAGTTTTCAAATATAAAAATCCTATGAGAGTGTCCACACCTTAGACATTACCTCTTAGCCGCATGTGTTCTCTGCAGCTTTCCCTCTTCCTTTCCCAGCCCTGTCCTTTCACTAGCGCTCCCAATTCACCTCCTTACCGTTTCCCCTCACATCGATTGCATCTAACCCCCAAAAAAACCTGCCAAGTAGGGTGTACGTTTATATCTCTAAGATGCGTCTCTGCCGATCCATTCACTATAAAAAAACTTCATTATTTAATTGTTCCGCAATTTCTTTCCTCTTCATTCTATTTCTGCCCCCCTGCATGTTTATATATCATATATTGAGCTGCTTGTTTTTCATTTTGCGAGTCTCCGTCCGAACCTTCTTATTTGCATTTGAGCCATCTACCGGAGTGCTCTGCGGGCTCCTAAGAAAGCCTTTGCTATACCGCCCATTCTTCGCCTCACCCGCATCTCCTTCAGTTCCCCATAGTGGTCGCAAGGGTTTACTACGGTTGATCGAATACCATTTCGTCGAAACATGTTGTAGAGAACGGGCACGTTTTATTGAAGCACGGTTTAGAGAAAGCAGAGCCTCAGTTTAGAGATATGCCGTTTATCGAAAAGGGGACGCTATTTAAAAAAGACTTTTCTACTTCGCGCGTGTATCACTGGTGCGCGTGTTAACCCAAGCCCCCTGCTGCGCTCCCGCCGCTTTGCGGCGGCAGTCTGCGGCGGCTCATTACAAAAATGTTAACTCACCTGACTTATCCGTACATGCCGCTTCGCGGTGGCCGAATTCGTTAAAAGGAGGCTCATCGCCTTTTTCTCTAAACTTGGTTTCTCTATAAGACCAACATGAAATTTTCTCCTGGTGAGCTTTTGTCCGGGTTTGTTGAAAAATGGGTGAGCTTTTGTCCGGTGAGCTTTTGTCCGGTGAGCTTCTGTCCGGTGAGCTTTTGTCCGGTGAGCTTGTGTCCGGGATTCTAGTGGATGCCGTCTCGGCTGAACGCGGGGGGGGGGGGGGTGTTCAGATTCTCTTGGTGTACCTCCCTGTTCACATTCATGACCTCGTATTCGTTCTTAGAGCCCAGTTTCTTGATGGTCCTGTTTGCCTCCTGGACAGCCCTCTCTGTACCTACTCCTAGGCCCCTGACCTTCGGAACGGTGTAAGTACAATACAATGTGCACCATCCCAGAGGTTATGACCCTCAACTGCATCACACACTCCTCGATGTGTGTAGCCAGGTCCCTTCCCCTTCTACCTAGGACGTCATTCAAGCCCGCATGCACCACCGAAATGTTTTCCTTCCGCTTGTTCACAGTAAACCTTTCTCCTGCGGTGTTAGGGTACTTGAGCTTATTGTTGGTGGCATTGTAGGGCCACCTGCACAAAGTGCAAATTCAAGGTCACGTTTTTTTTTATTTTTCTTTTAGTTTGAAAAGTCGAGGAAAAAGGCACTGATGTTGTACCCTGCGACCGGTGTGCCCTCGTTTTCTTTGCCCTACTTTCCCACTATGCTAGTGGAGTCCATACTGTTCTTGTTTTATCCTCTGGAAGGCTTTCCAGATGCAAGACGTCTTTTAACAGTGCCGCAGCGGCTTTGCACTTCTCTTCTTTGTTTTCATTGAACCTAAACAATGAGCACACATTTTGTTATCAACATCTTAGAATTTGTGGCACATAACTGCCCAGGCACTGCTCGAAATATATAATGTTCAAGCCCGAGCCCGGCCCGGGCCCGAGAAAATGTGTTCTACCTGACCCGGGCCCGTGCGGTACTCTAGCTGAGCCTGAGCTTGCGGCTGCTTCTAGAGTTATTTTGTAACCTGCCTTCCACAGCATCAAGAGTCTTAGCAGCCAATAAATGTGAGCTCCGTCTGAGCGCAATGGACAGCGCACTTAAACATAGAGTCCCAGTGAGTACCCCCTATACGGTGTGCAAGCTCATCTGCTCTTTGCACACCTTGGGGGTTTGTCTGCCTATCAAGTGCGCACCATAAGCGCGCACATGAGAGGAAAGGGGGGGGACATGCCCCCCCCCCCCCTTTTCTTGGCTACTGGGGAAAAAGCACAATTTGTCATGACTCGTTTTTAGAGCGGAGATCTTAGGTGCCCGTTTCTGGGTTGAGCGGCGTCGGCATCGGCGTAACCGCGCGCGTTGCATTATAGGACGTCAGAGTTTCCCCACTAAATTTAGCGGGGAAACTGAATTGGTGTTGAGGCCACGCTACGTCAATTTCCCCGCTAAATTTACCGGGGAAACTTAACCCGCTAAATTTCCCGCTAAATTTAGCGGGGGACCTTAACAAGCTAAATTCAGCAGGAATATTTTGCTAAATTTTCCGCTAAATCTAGTGGGAAATTTTTACCCGCTAAATTGAGCGGGAAAATTTTCCCCGCTAAAATTAGCAGGGAACATTTTGCAAAATTTAGCGGGGAATTTAGCGAAACTTTTCTGCTAAATGGGAGGCCAGGAGGAGGAGAGGAGAGGAAGGGGGTACGGAGGGGAGGAGAGGCATACCCTCCCCTCCTCCTCCTCAAGAGCTGCGCTCAAGTTTCGCATTACAGAAAATTGTAGACGTCCTTCATTTTTTTTTGTTTTTAGAAATTGAAAAATAGTTTTAGATATGTCGCTTGCCTCCCCTGGCTTTACATTTTCTGCTGACAAGACAGTGGTGGATCATTCTCTGATCACTTGTTGTATATCAAAAGTAAACCAACCTTTAAGTCTGAACATAAGTTTCGATGCTTAGTATTGATGGCAACTTCGCCTTTCACCCACATATAAAAGCACTAAGACTGAGGTGTCAAAGTAAGCTGAAACACTCAAAGTTCTTTGACATTGTCACCGAACTGACCACTGGAGCATTTCAAATATCCCCCATGCCTAGACTGTGTGCCGAATCAACTTAATGGTTGCTTGATAAATGGTGGTTTTTTGTTAGTGCACGGCGCTTTTCAGGACTTCGTAAGCTTCGTCTATACAAACTCATTCCGCCATTCAGAAGAGAAAGCGGTTCCCAAAAGAGTGCCTCTGCCAAGATGTACACATAACATGCAATCTGAACTTTTCAAAATATAACAAGAGATAATTGTTTCTTTCAGTATTAAGAGACAGAGTTTCTTCTAACATGGCGTTGAAGACACTGACTATGCTGGCTATGCTGCAACAGGACAATCTTTCAGAGCGCTGAGACCTCCGGTCCCGATGGCGTCACGAACAAGATGCTTAGAAATCTAGATACAGAAGCTATAGCTGCCGTTACTAAGTACCTCAACAAATGCTGGAGGGACGAAAAGTTACCCAGGCCATGGAAGACAGCAAAAGTGGTCATGATACCTAAACCAGGGAAGAGGCCAAAACTTGAAGCGCTACGTCTTATCTAACTCACATCGTGCGTGGGTAATGTGATGAAGCATGTTATACTAAATAGACTAAGCAGTTATATGGAGCAGAAGCAATTATTTCCGATTTCCATAATAGGCTTCCGACCTCATCTATCTGCGCAAGACGTCATGCTCAGGCTTAAACATTAGGTTATAGACGGGGTAGGAAGCTCACGACTGGACAGAAGGGCAATACTGGGACTCGATATTACCTAAACCTTTGATAATGACAAGCACGATGCAGTCCTCGACAACCTGGAAAAGTTAGGAGTGAGAGTACGCTCGTATGAATATATTCAGAACTTCCTTAGTGAAAGAACGGCACAGATCTCAATCGGCGGTGTCACATCCGACGACACTGCTCTGAGAGGAAGAACTCCTCAAAATTCAGTCCTTTCACGACCATACCTCTTCCAGATACTTTACTAAGGGGAATACAGGACACTCCGCTCATTTGCATTAGACGGAGCGACGGCCGCGCCAATTCCTCCCCTGGTGGCGCGGGATAATTTGGTGTGTCCCTCTCCCTATTTTCCCTCCCCTCCTCTCCCATTTTCTCCTCCCGCCAGAACACGTGACCAATATGCGTCCCTGACGTTGCCAAACGCGGGCGGGCGATCACGCGGGCGGCCACCATTGCGCGACCTGTCACCGCATGTTGATGGCGGCGTCCTTCTCTGCGGATGACACGCTACAGTGTCCAGTTGTAGTGCACCAAGTATGACGCGTTCGCCGCTGTAAACAACCAGTGAAGATGGCGGGAGGGACAGTGTGCTCCGTTCTCCACTGCAAAAACTGAACCTTGCAGGGCAAAAACCTGCCATTCTTTCGATTCCCTCCAGATCAAATCACGTAAGTAAACAACTAACTTCGGCGTCGCGTTTCTCATGCTGACCTACCTTATTCAAAATGTGTGTGTAAAAAATATATATGATCCGTGTTTGTTGAATGCTGAGCTGTATATATTTGTACAAAGTGTAAAGGCCCGTTCACACTCTTGCGTCCGAGGAAGACCAAGAGAGACCAGACGGGTTTTTAAGCCTCTTGCGATCTCTTAGGACCAGCTCCGCTGCAGCGCATTCTAAGAAGTCGGAAAAGGCCTAAAAACCGGTCTGGTCTCTCTGTCTTAAGGCCTGTTCACACATACAGCGGAGCGCTAAGTTAGCGCTACGTGAGCGCTCGAAGGAGCGCTCATGTGGCGCTTCCTTGCGCGTGACTTCGTTCTAATATAGCGCGTGATTAGCGCTCCAGTAGCGCCTTGTTAGCGCTCCAGTAGCACCTTGTTAGCGCTTCTGTAGCGCCGTGTTAGCGCCTCAGTAGGGAATTGTAGTAGACCGTTTTTCTCCTCCGCTACGGTATCCCTGAAGAAAACACCGCAGGTGCGCATGCGCGCCGCCAGCCTTATCTGCATAGTTCAAGGTCTTGTGGCGGATTACGGAGCGCTATCCGGGTGCTTAGCGTGCTGCAGAAACGGTCTACTACAATTCCCCAGTAGCGCTTCTTGTACCGCGGTGCTGCGGATTAGCGCGTGAACTACGGTTCCGGTTCCTGTGGTTGGGTGTGCATCAGCAGCACCATGGCGGACATGTGGGATGCTGAAATAGAAATGCGACAAATGCTCTTACATACGCGATTAGTGCATATGTGTGTGGACGGCTTAACGCCCAGAAGAGTCTTCTGGGTGCGCGAAATCTCTTGCCACCGAGTTACCCGGCGAACCTTTTTCCTAGGCTGAGGGATCGAGACACAGAGCTTCTTCGAATGCGATTATTTTTAGCTGCGTGTCTTTGAAACCGGGGTCACGCATATCGAATAGAAAGCGATGAGGTCGTACCCAATCAATTAGTCGCTCAGAGTTTATGACTCTGGACCGCCTGCCCGAACCTTTGCTTGGAGAGCGGCTATTTTACTTCCTCTTCTTTCAATGCCAAAGGAAAAATAGCAACAAAGGAATCGCCATGCACGCGCTGTTCCGCAGCTGCAAGCACGGCACAGGGAGCGTGAGAGCGCTAACAGAGCGCTTCTGAAGCGCTAACCGAGCGCTACATCACGCGCTAGGAACCGGCCTTTACTCGGTCGCAAGAGTGTGAACAGTTTTTTATGGTCCGTTTAAACAGAGATCTGTGTTTGTTGAATGCAAAGCTGTACATATTTGTTCAAGGTGCAATAAATATTGTTTGAACGAAACAAATTGTCGAATGACATTTATGAGTGAAATCTGAGTTCGCACCTTCAATTATAATTGTAGAAATACTAAAATAATACAAACCAACTTTGTTCAAGGCCAGCATGGTCTATTAGGAATAATCTTGACTATCCACGAAGTAATTAAAAATTATTCCCAACTTTCTGAATATTTTTTCTGCTGCCTTGGGCTGCTGCAAAGCACCATCTATTCGCAATTTGAAAATAGTGAGAAATGGATCACTCGGTTAAATCGTCTCATATCTAATACACAGAACCCCACTCCTGATATCAGAATTTTGCGCCAGCCAGACATTCCCGAAACCAGCACTTTGGAAAATTCCCGACATGCCGAGTTCGCGAAAGTAGGGTCGTTTACTCAAGGTGCCTTCTCGGGCGCCTTAGCGATAATCATAGTCGCAAATATTTTGCGGTGCATGAAAATACATTTCTGTGCCTGCTAAACGTGCTTCTCGTGTCGACATAGTTCTTCGATATTAGTTGCTCCGTACTGCTTTGAAGTGTGATTACGACTAACCACACTTATTAGGGCAGCTTTAGAAACCGCCTTTACAAATTTCGATATTCGCTGATCGAGCTACATGCGTGCGGTTTATATAACAGAACGTAGACATATAAAGCTCATTCTACGTATACGCGCCCTTTAAATGAGTCAACAATAAAGTGACCGCAGGTTTTTAAATTCAACAGACGACCTACGCCGCCGCGACCGAAGAGCGTGCACGCACCGAAAGAAGTTCGGCCGGTGGTAAAATATCCCGCACCGAGAGACGGCGCTACTCACCATCCAATCCTAAAGTGGAAAACCGCAACGCCATGACACATCCACCCATTCAAAGTGGGCAAAACCTGTCGTCTCCGAGGCCATTGTATTCGCGGGGTGTGTCCTGTATTCCCCCTCGTAAAGTATTTGCCTCTTCACTGTCGCCATGATTGGTCTACTCGAAAAGTTAAATGAGATAGAAGGACTAAACCATAGCATTTATGTCGACGATATCACGCTCTGGGTGGCCGGCGGTAGCGACGGGCTCATCCAAGACACGCTACAGGAGGCGATGCGGACGGTTGAGGAATACGTCATTCCAAGGGGCCTGGCCTGCTTTCCACAAAAGTCCGAGCTCCTTCTTCTCAAACCGGTCCGGGCTCGCCAGCTGCCGTCGGACATCGGGTTATTCTCGCAAGGGAACAGAATTCCTACGGTCAAGAGCATAAGGGACCTCGGTCTTAAAACAGAGGCTGATGGAAACAACTATAAAAAGATCGCATCGCTCAAAGCGATCACATACCAAATTACACGGCTCCTCTCGTGAATCGCAGGCCGCAACTACGGTATGAAGGAGAAGAACCTTGTGCGGCTAGTCCGCGCTTTTGTGGTCAGCAGACTTGCGTGCATTCTTCCCTTCTTGCGACTCGATCTCGCGGAGAAGAGCAAGCTGAACTGCCTCATCAGGAAGTCCTACGAGAAAGCGCTAAATACTCCGGACTCCACTTCAAACGAAAAGCTTGCAGCACTGGGATTTCACAATAAGGTTGAAGAAATCAAAGAAGCGCAGCGCATATCTCAGCTAGAAAGACTATCGAAGAGTGTAACGGGACGCCACATCTTAACCAGCCTTGGCATCCACTACGAGAGACAAACTGTGGAGATGGTCGATGTTCCTAATTAGATCAGAGAAGCCCTCGTAATACCAAACATTCCTAAGCACATGCACCCCGTTCACCACGTAGAACGCAGAAAAGCGCGAGTCAAGGCGCTACGAAGACTTCTAGGTAATGCAGAAGGAGCCCTCTACACGAACGCCGCAAGATACGTAGAAGATGCCATGGTTGCAGCCGTCGTCAACAAGCAAAGATAAGTGATAACGAGTTGCAGCATCAAGACGGGTTCTCGGCAACCAGAGGTTGCCGAGGAGGTAGCCATCGCCCTGGCGATCCAGACCAACGTAGCACGCATCATTGTAAGCGACTTGCAACAGGCGATTCGCCAATTCGCCAAGGGAATAATCTCACCAATCACGCTTAAAGTCCTGGGCAGGTGTGAAAAAAAAATATCACAGGTAGTCTGGACGCCAGCACACTCGTCGCTTCCCGGCAACGAGGAGGCTCACAGCGCGGCCCGAGAACTTGCTAACCGGGCCGAAATACCGTTGGACCCCTCCACTACATCATTGACGGAGGGCAACAGGCTGGTCACGTTCAGAGACATCCTTGACCACTATACCAGGGCGAGACTGTGCTAGCCACCTGCGCATTCCTCGCTAGACAAGAAGACATCGGTGGCATGGCGTCGCCTCCACACCGGCTCTTACACGAGTCCTTCCCTACTCACTGAGCAAGTGGTATCCAGACAGATACAAGCCAACCTGCAAGCTCTGCGGAGGTAAAACTAACCTTCGACACATTATGTGGGAATGCAGCCGGATCGACCGGAAGACTCAACCCCTACTTGAAAAAAATCAACAGCCAAGAGAGCTGGGAAGCTCTACTGCTCTCCACCGACCGAAATGTGCAGGAACACCTAGTCCAACTGGCCGAGGACGCTACCGGGACCCAATGGGCTCGGGCCGCCGTCTAAGGGGTGACTGAAGGGGTGGCCTCTAAGAGTCTCCCGATCGATTCATATACTTTTTGGGCAAATAAAGAATGTTTACAACTACTACTACTACTACTCGCAGAACCACCACCTGTTACTAAGCTACGTCAAAAGATGCTCTTTAAATAGCAAAATAATGTTTATTTCTGGCGCGTTCCCAGCCGCGCTGGATTGGGCGGTAGCGAGGAAGTCGACCGAACGGCAAGTACCTGCTTAGATAGCGTAAGAGACGTCAATAGCATCCCAGTCACGACCTGAAGAGCGTTTCTATAGAAACAAATAGAACACTCATTTGAATCAGACTCTGATCCCTGCTATAAGCTCGACATCGCAATATTTCGCGGGAAGTTACTTCGGACCTGCCAGACAAAAGAACTCCAAGAGCGCTGCTAATGTTCTGTCCCCCAAAGTCCTGAGACGCTCTGGGCGACTGGAGCGTCCGCAAGGGGGCGGCTTCCATGCGTCGAGGTAATCTTGAATATTTCAAGACTCTATGGCTGTGTACGACGGGTCCTTGAAGCAGCTTTGGTGACGGCGACTGTGTCTCTCCCATCATTAGTGACCCTTGGGCACGCAGTTCCTCCGAGAGACTGTCGCAGGAGGTTGGAGGAAACCTAAAAGTGTTTGTGAGCTTGAGTAGGGGATGGAAGTAAATAAATGTTGCCAGTTGGGAGTCATGCCTGTAGTGCTCGTGCACCCCACTCAAAACAGAAACCAACGAAAAAAAACAAAGACAAGGACAAAATACGTTGAATTCTGTGACAACATATATATATATATATATATATATATATATATATATATATATATATATATATATATATATATATATATATATATATATATATATTACAGGCTGTTTTTTTTTTAAGCTTAACAGAATTTTCTTTTTAAAAAACATGAGAGCTAGATTAATGCGGTCTGTGCAGGTGAGTTATACGGCCAGGGGGACATATTATAGGAGGCTATTCGTAACGATCAGTCGGCTAATTAGTTAAAAATCGTTAATGAACTTTTTAATTAATGAAAATAGACATATAGTTCCAATTGGAAACTTGCTCGGCGTCATCGAAAACCACTAAATCCGTAATTTTCAGCAAGACTTTGAGCGCGTGAGAAGCGTAGTAGTGCACTAAAGTTAGCACTCGTGGAGCACGTACAAAGCTAGCGGTTGCGATAAGGCGCCCGGGCAATTTTTCCGTCGCTTATCTAGCCCCAGCCTTGTACCTGCTCCACGAGCGGTAACTTTCGTGCACTACTACGCTTCTCACACGTTCAAAGTCTTTCTGAAAATTACTGATTTAGTGGTTTTCGATGACGCTGAGCAAGTTTCTAATTGGAACTATGTGTCTATTTTCATTAGTTAAAAAGTTAATTAATGAATTTTAACTAATTAACCGACTGATCGTTACGATTAGTACCCTATACTATGTCCCCCTGGCCCTATAACTCACTTGCGCAGACCGCATTAACCTAGCTTTCATGGTTTGTTTTTAAAAATTCTGTTAAATTTAAAAAAAACACCCTGTATATATCTTGTGTAAGCTTAGGCTATACGCACGGAATATTAAACAATACACAATTTCTTGTTCAATTAGCATGCCTATCTAGAAACATGGTCGCATATCCCACACGTAGCATCAATATTTAGAACATTTATTCATACACAACATTTTACGGATAACAAATGCTAAAACGTTAACATCCTGAATTTTTTAATTTCTTAAAATTTGCAATATATGAATTGAATTAACATCAAAAAAAGATTTAAGGCTAATCTTTTTAATGCGACTATATTTATATACAAATAGCAGGGTTTGATTTTTTTAGCATCTAGTCATTGTTTGAGTTGTCTCATTGTGCTTTAGATATATTTTCTTCTTTTTACATGCGTTGTAGAAAGAGATATAAAAAATAAATGAATGTAGTGGGGAAATTGGCAGCTTTAGAAATGGCGCCGGCAACTCCATATTTATATTAATGTTTTTGTTTGTTTTTGTGCAGTGTACGTGGTATACGGTATGCATTAGTGATATTTAATTGAGGAATATATGTGGAGGAAAGAGCTCGTCAAGTTTAGCTTTAGTTTTTTTTCCCAACCTCCCCATCGCTTTGATATGAAATTAAGATATAATTATTATTATTAGTTAGGTATGTGAAAATATTGAGGTATTTGAACTTGGGAGATTTGCTTGGCTAAAAACCTCGATACACATGCTTGCCAGGCCACTCCGAGACGGAGGTCGAAAGGGAACTTCATCGTGCGTTTTGGCTGAGAACACAGATAGTTGGTTGTTCTTGGCTGCTTTAAAGGGGCTATGCAACAATTTTTTTACTTTGCGCAAATACCGCTTAGAACGGATCCCTGACGTTAATGACCTATGAAACACGCCTTCGTTTTTCACCCGACGCATTAGAAGTCCCAGAAAAAAATTAAAAAACAACGAGCAGCGTTCACGCCCTCAACTCGCAGCCAGAACAAGCGGCCACGTGATCTGGAGCCGATTATATGCCGCCAATGTTGATCATAGCCACGCGCTGGGGTTGGCAAAGCACAGGACACGCGCTGAGTTCCAGACATTGTTATGGCTCGGCTATTGTCGTCGTTGCTGCGATTGGACACGGGCCACTACTCGAATGCTTCTCGAGCTATCAATTATCACGAGCCTAAATCGAGTGCCCACGCAATGCTCGGGTCCAATCTATGAACCGCATTCAAATATCGTCATACGGGTGTACTGCGATCCCCGTGTTACGTCATCGAATTTTGCAAGGGAGAGATTGAATGAAAATGATCGCTTTTGTCCTTGAAATTACACCGCAACAAAGGAGTTTCTTGGCCAGTGGCATTGCATGCGAGTATCCTTGAGTCCCACTAGTGCCAGTAAGCTCGTGTAAAGTGAAAAACATTCCAATTGAATATCGTTGCACAGCTCCTTTAAGGTGCTCCCCTGGTTTTTTAGCAGCGCGACGGTGGCGTTTATTGCTGATTTTGCTGGTTTTTTTTTTCATCAACTGGGACAAAATTCTTGATCATGCTTGATGGGCTATATTTCCATGGTTCCTGATTCACGGACCACAAACTCCCCTCCTTGTTTGATACACATAGCTTAAGATCCGTACTTCGCGATACTTGTATGACAGATCCAAAACTCATCTTTAGATATAGCTGGTGTTCCAGGTTAGCAAAGACCTGGGTTTTTTTGTTGCGCACAGAACTTTCTGGATTGACCTTTCTCTTGTGGAGCTTTGGCCGTGATGTGCTGTACCAGAACAACCTTATCAACAGCGTCAAGCTTTGGTGCTATGGCATATTTCGGTTCTTGTTTCAAAACTTGTTTGCTTTTGGCTGATAAATACAAGTCACCTGTGACCTTTTACGACAAGAAAACAAAAATTCTTGCGGGGAACCAAACCTTTTTTGATTAGTAATAATAGGAGAAAGTAATAAAAATAGTAGATACCGTCGATAGATCAAACAAAAAAGCAAGAGGACGAAAACAAGCTAATAAAAGCTAAAGATGTTTTAATTAAAATAGTTTGCCCAGCGGCAGCTTATACTTCCCTTTATGTCCTTTATCTTTTTCTTTTCACGTTCAGCTGGTCCCTCCCAAAATGTTTAAGCAACTAGATCAGCTCATTCCGGGTGTATCAGTTTAGCATTCTGGAGTAATGTTTACTGGTGAACCACAAATGAGATAGAACGCAAGCCGCAAGGTGTGTCAGTCTTTTTTATACACCAACTCCTCTCTGTTACGTCATGGCGTGGTGGTGGCGCGTCGGGCGCACTTCCGGTCTGGGGATGTGGGCGGAAGTCCCTAAGTGAGACGTGCATTCCTAGTTGTTTTAAAAAAAACCTGACAAAAACCTGCCTTCTCGTCAAAACGCCGTGACTGGGGCTGTACCAGAAGAGACGAGAAAGGTTTGACGATCAGTTTTCATGTGCTTGGTTCGTCCGAGAACGTGGATATGTGCCGTGAAAACGGATAGCCATGCGCCGTCGGACCACGATTGCTTGGGCGGGAAGCACTTTGCGTTGAATTAACGGATATTTGTGGTCATCATATTTAATTCGTTTATTCGAACATGAACGCCGGAAAACCGTCAAGTTGTACGGACCACCTGCGGGTATACGTTCAGTGCGTCTTCAAGTTCGAACGGCCGCCTGATCGTTCGAACAGCCGTCTGCTCTTTCAAACGCTTCTGCTGTCGTCTGCTCTTTTAGACGGCATCGGCCCGTAGACCAAATGATGGCCCGGTACTTGCGTTAAGAAGTCAGTCCAGGCCTCAAAAGGATTAAGTTTGAAGGTTGGTAAGCAGGCTCGATGTAAACAGTAGATACAAGGAGATGTTGATCATTGTTACCAGCGGCCATCACCGACTTGTTAAGCCTGATTTACTTGGTCCGATTCTGCTTGCGATTTTCAGTATCGATGTCGACCATCTCACTACGGTTCACGCTTTTGCAGCCCGAGCGACGTCGCGACTGAAACTTGCAAGCGAAATCTCATCATGCGAATCAGGCTTTAGCGTACATTCTGCGGCGTCCACGCGGAATGAATCGCCGCATATCAGATTATTCACGCGAAGTTTTGCGGTGTAACGAGCCTCGGTAATTTCGCTGAGGCCGCTCAAGTAATCAGACATTGTTAGGAAGACGTAGAATCAACAATTCGAACGCGAAAAAGGGCAGGGGGACTCACACCGACGCCGACCAGATCGCATGTCAATGGTTTGTTTATGGGCGACGGCGAGCTTCTTGCCCACACTCCATCGCGCATGCGCGGCGCCGATCGCGTTTGCTAGGGGCGCTCCGGTTTGTTTTTAAACATGAGTTGGTGTATAGTAATTTTAAAGCGAAAGCTTTAAAGACCTTGTGTCGCAGAAAAGCTGGCGTCGCTCGCCCGTGTTCACTCGCCTCTTATCGGATGTACGGCGCGTGGCAATATATAGACCCTTCTGCTGTTTACAAACATGAACTGGCTCCTGCGTCCCAAGCAACTTCCGGTCGCTCCGTCTTTGCAAGTCTGTCGAGCTTGCCTATGTCGCCAGTGCTAGAAAGCATAAACGCTACACGCACATCAAAGTTGGAGATTTAACGAGGGCCCTCTGCTGGTCAATTTAACGTCTTGGAGGAGGCAAGTTGCTTTACAAGACTATTCGAAAATATTTATCATATCTGGGGGTTCTGCGTTCTTTTGGCGTTCACCTGGAGAATTGGTGGTTAAACGTTTCATCACCATTTCAAACAGCGGTGTTAGGGTGGGCTTTGTTCATACTTTTTATGAACCGGAAGTTCTCTGGGACGTCAAAGACTAGAACAACTCCTGGTGGCGTTTGCCATGAAAAGGGTCTATACGGCGCATGGAATAAACCAAGAGGTCGTTCTGCTGGGAACTACGTTGCTGTCTGTTCCTTCCTCGAGCCGCAAGGCACACGTAATGATGTCAAAAGTGGGATGATGCCGCTCGTGCGTGTTGTTCTTGCGGCGTTCGCCTTGCACTCGGTTTGCACGATGACGGCCCCGCTAGCGATCCCTTCCCTGGCGGTTTCTCCGTCGAAGCAGTTCAACTTCGACAGGACGTCGGAATGGCCGGACTGGATACAAGAATTCGACGATTTCCGCTATGTTGTGGGACTCAATGAAAGATCGGAGGAGGCCAGGTACGAACGCTTCTGTATAACATGGAAAGACAGGCACGGAAAATATTCCTGACGTTTGACCTCTTGGAAACTCAATCCAAAAGTAACGAGACAGTAAAGAAAACGTTCGACGCTCACTTCATAGCTACAAAGAACGTGGTTTACGAGAGCGCCTGTTTCCATCGTCGCAAGCAAGAGAGCGGGGAGAGTGTCGACCTGTTTGTGACTGCCCGACATGAGCTTGCCGACCGCTGACTTCACACAATTTCGAGACCGTATGATCCGGGACCGTTTCGTCGTGGGACTTGAAGATTCCAAGTTATCCGAGACCCTCCAAATGGACGCCGGCCTCACACTCGAGACGGCGCTGGCTAAGGCTCGCCTCAGTAAGACTGTTCGTCGTCAGCAGCAGTAGCTACGGCCGAACGCCGATGGAGCAACCTCGGGGGAAGTCGACGCCGTGGGGCGACAGAGTACACGCACAGCGACAGCCGGCGGTAACAGGACATTCCGCGACATGCACAGTCGGCGACCTTCACTTCAGCACCAGCGGCAGCCCTCGCCCAGGACCAGCGGCGGAAACTCTGCCAGTATTGGGGACGCTCGAACCACAGCAGGACGCAGTGCCCCGCACACTCAGCGCGTTGCTACCGCATTTTGCTGCGGTTTGCCGCAACACGTTCGTGAACCCGAAGCGTTTCCTCGCTAAAGGGTGACCAGCCTGGCTATTTTGTAGGATCGGTTGGCGCTTCAAAAGCTAGGTTTGTTCAACTGCCCATTAACGGGGTGCCGGTGTTGGCAAAAGTAGACTCGGGAACAGAAGTATCGGTAGCTCCACCCAGCTTTCCAGGTGTGCTGTCTAAGTTAACGGCGTCTCTCGCGGTGTTAACTGGAGTGGAAAATCAGTGCCTTCGGTCGAAAGGCACGTTTAAAGCCACCATTTTTTGGAGGCACAAAACCACGGGACAGACTTTGTACGTCGTAGAATCGGCACAAGCTGTCTTGCTGGGAATTCCAGCCAGTGTGGCACTCGGTGTTGTAAAATGCGTTGATGTTCTTGAAGATAAAGGGTATGAGAAAAGATACCCCCAGCTTTTTTCTGCTCATGGCGCGATGTCAGGCGAGTACACCATTCGCTTGAAGGCCGACGCGATACCTTTCGCTATTTTCATTCCCCTGCGAATTCCCATACCGTTAAGGGGATGCCGTAAAAGCCGAACTGGCTAAGATGAAAGCCAATGGAGTGATTCGAACGGTAGACGGCCCATACGACTGGTGTGCAGGCATAGTGCCCGTACTGAAAGCTTACGGCGAAGTTCGGCTCTGCGTAGATCTGACTCAGTTGAACAAGAGTGTACGGCGTGAACGCTTTGTCTTGCCAACAGTGGACGACACCTTAGGCCAATTGGCTGGTGCTTCCTATTTTTCGAAGTTGGACGCTAACTCCGGTTTTCACCAAGTCATGTTGGCAAGGCAGAGTCAGCCGCTAACGACATTTACCACCCCGTTTGGCCACTATATACTGCTTCCGGCGGTTACCATTCGGAATCAGCTCAGCTCCAGAATATTTTAAAAAGCGGATGGGTGAAGTCCTGGACGGTTTGCAGGAAGTAGCAAACATGATGAATGACATTTCAATTTTTGGAGCAACAAAGACTGAGCATGATGTGAGGCTGCGCGCTGTTTTGGAACGGTTGGAAATAGCCGGCGTCACGCTTAACCGAGAAAAATGTTCGTTTGCTGTTCGCGAAGCGGCATTAGCTACATTGTGAATACCACGGGAATCGGGCCAGACCCGAAAAAGCTACAGGCCATTAAAGAAATGGCTACACCTTTATCAGTTGCAGATGTGCGCAGATTTTTGGGCATGATTAACTAATTTGCAAGGTTCGTTCCGAATCTCGCCGAGATATCTGCACCGCTGCGTGAGTTACTTGTGAAGGAAAACGATGGGTGCTGGGACTTGTCACAGGAAACATCTTTCGATTCCTTGGAGAAACTGATTTCTTCCGCGAAATGTGTCGCGAAATACAATCCGCAGCTTCCCACTGTCTTATCAGCAGATACGTCATCATTCGGAATCGGTGCGGTTTTGGAACAGGTCCAGCCAGACGGGCAAAGACGACCTGTGGCCTATCTTTCTCGTTCGTTAACGCAATCCGAGCAGGGATATGCACAAATAGAAAAAGAAGCACTGGCGTTGACGTGGGCAGCCGAACGATTGGAATGTTATCTGAAGGGGCTTGACTTTCAGTTTGAGACTGATCATAAGCCATTAGTGACGCTGCTCGGGAAATAGCCGGTAGATGTGCTGCCGCCAAGAGTACAAAGATTTCGGTTGAGGCTTAGGCCATTTTCTTTCTCGTTTGTTTACTTACCCGAAAAGCTGACTGTTACTGCAGATACCCTCCCTCGGGCGCCCCGGAGAAAAACTGATTTTATTCTGGGGGATTTGTCACTTGAGGAGGTGTCGAGTTTTGTAACCGGCTGCGTCAGTGAAGTAAAACTGTCGGCGCACCTTGACAAAGTACGGTTGGCACAAGAACAAGACTGGCTCACCCCAACAGCTTTTGTTGTACTGTCGTAAGGGCTGGCCACGCTTCACTGAGGTGAACAGTTGGCTAAAGCCCTATTGATCAGAAAGAGCAAACCTTACAATTTGTGAAGGTGTGTTAATGTGTGGGTCTCGCCTTGCAAATCCTCAAAAACTCAGAAGAGAAGTTCTGACTTCACTGCATGAAGGCCATCAGGGTATTGTCAGATGTCGCGCTAGGGCTTGAGAATCGGTCTGGTGGCCCGGTCTGAGCTCGTAGTTGGCAACCCTGGTCAACGATTGCCTGCAATGTGCAAAGCTCCGGGTTCAGAGAGCAGAACCGATGCTGCTGTCGGAAACCCCTGCTTTGCCGTGGCAAATGCTGGTGGAAAATCTTTTCCATTTTAAAGAAAACTAGTACCTTGTGGTTGTTAACTATTTTTCCCCTTTTCCAGAACTAGCATTGCTGTCGTCAACAACGTCTGCTGAAGTCATTGCACAGTTCAAAAGCTTTTCGCTAGACTTGGTGTTCCGGAAGTTTTAGTTACGGATAACGGTAGTCAATTTGTATCCCCGGAGTTCGAGGCTTTCTCAAAAAGCTACCAGTTCCGGCACGTGACGTCGATCCCTTTAGGTACCCACAGTCTAATGGAGACGCTGAACGAATAGTTCAGACAGGAAAACAGATGCTCGATAAATCAGCCGATCCGTACTAGGCGCTTCTGTCGTACAGTAGTACCCCCAGGTCCTCTGGGAAAATGCCCAACGGAACTGCTCATTGGCAGACGCCTGCGCTCTACGCTGCCTGTGCACCCCAAAGGGTTGACACCGTCAAGTCAAAGTTGCCTTAAGAGTCTCAGAGGGAAGGATGAAGCTTTCCGAGACAAACAAAGGCGTAACTACGACCGCCGCCATGAGGCGAGCCCGTTTCCGCAGTTGCTACCTGGAGACCGAGTCTGGGTGAAGGGCTGTCGAGTCCGGGCTACAGTTCTGAGACCGGCCTCTCGTCCACGGTCTTATCAGGTGTGAACCGAAACAGGAGCGGAACTGCAGAGGAACCGCCAAGACCTGACACTATAAAAAAAACAGGCACAAGAGAAAAACAATTTCTCTTATGAATATTCGGAGGGTTATGGGGAGAGGGAAGACAGAGAGCCAGGAAACCAGGGGATCTTAAAGGGGCACTCAAGTGGTTTTTGAATTCGTGTTTTGATGATGACAGGTGAATTTAGACCCCCTAAGTATCCCTAAAAACAAAAAAAAATATAGTCATACGGTGATTATTTCTTTAATAAAAATGTAATTGAAGGCCGCCAAACCTCGGATCCACCCGAAAACGAAACCACTATCATTGGTCCTCGCACGCTTATCAAAAGGATCTCGGGCCAATGGTGTTGGACGACGTTCCGTCGCGCAGTGATCACGAGGTAGCCGCATTGGCCGCATCGGCCGAACCTCTTTGTCATTCGAGCTTCGATCATGGCGGGGTTCTCTACGCTCGAGGACCTGACGCCGTTAGAGGTTGAAATTCTTCGGCGGACAGCCGACCTGGGGATGATTTCCTATGACGCCACTTCGACGCGCGATGTGGACGATAGCAGCGCTTCGGAGTCATGTTCGGGTTCCGAGGACGGCGAAACGCAGACCTTTTCGGGCATTCTTCGATTTGCGGTTGGGGCAAGTCGTAACCGAACCAACGTTTGACATCGCAGCGTTACCTCTGGTAAGTGATGTCAAACGATGTCGCCACGTTGCCTTTCGCCTCGGGAGGACGGGGGAAAGGCTGGTTCAGACATGTGCAACGAGCGCGTACCTACGACTGCGTTTGTTGCGACCGGAACGACCGCTCTGCGCCGCGCGTACACACACCAGCTGCAACCACTACAACAAGCGCAGCGGGTCGTCAGCACGGCGACCGCTTCTATACGCGGCCGTCAGCTGTTTCAGCGGCCCCTCTAAAAAGGGGACGCACTGCTACTCAATGCCGTAACCGAATATAGACAGAAAGTTGTCTATAGACCTTTTCATTTTAGTAGTTGCCTTACCGGCGGACAGAGGGCGCTGACGCACTCGGCGCCATTAAGTTGCTTCAATTTGGTTGGTTTCGGTTTCAACGTGAACGCGGCTATGTTGCTCTTTTACGTTGTTTTTGCCTAATTTTGTGATACGAATATTTTCCTTGTAGTACACAACCTATGAAACAGTGGTATTCGGCCGCTCTGAGCACTACGATGTGTATTTTAGCCTAAATTGCGGGCGTTTTTTTATTTTTTTTTACCAACTCCTTTGATGTATCTGATAATGGTCGGTTGCGAAACGCCTGACTGATGTACAGAAGAGATTATCATCGTCTACGGCCGTATCCGATGACACCAGTTTCCAGAAATGAAGAGACTAACACGTGAATGTAAAGAAGCATATCGACAGCTTGATTAGCAATGTGCTGAATCGGCCAGAATAGATGAACTCGCGAGTTTACTACTCACTGTTTGGTTTTTGTGGGCACCCAACCTTTAGTGAACTTCGCAGACTAAAAATGTATCATGTAATGACGCAGATAATTGGTATAAACAAATAGTATTGTCTCAGCCTCTTTTTTTTATTATTCAGTACACGAGCATGTTTTGACAGGCCGAGTAGGAAACTTCTTAAATTATCAACCTTGCTAAAGTATTCATAAGGAGCATTTCGCGATATTTGCCCTAGCAAATAAATTATCGTTATATGAACATTTGCTTACTCAAGATATGATATAAGTAACAGGCCCGTCAAATTAAATCTGGCATTTGCCTTCCGTAAAATTGGCCAAATAAAATTAAAGGGCGCAGCAGGAGAAATACCTCGGAAAGTTTGGCTGAATCCTAGCGCTAGGCACCACTTCACGGACCTGTGTGAACAAATGTTTATTAGTTTGAACAGATTCGCTTTGTAAATTTCGGCGTCTAGAGCCACCAAAAGTAAACCTATATTCGCCATCGACAATCCTGGACTCAAGTGATTGTTATACAGACGGCTTTTTTTTTTTTTTTCGGCGTCAATTATTGCGGATCTCAGATACTAACAAAAAAATAAAACAGCGTACGCAAAAAAAAAAAGCATCGTCATTATTGCGCATGCGCCGAACCCAAACCGCGTTTTGGGTTCGCAAATAGAAACGACGTTATTTTTTGTGCACGCTATTCTAAAACTCGCTACTGTTAAATGTCTGTGGCAGTTTCTTACGCGGTAAGTCCCAACCTTTGTGTTAAAATAAACAGTGGATGGCACTAGTTAACTAAATATAATCAATAAATCACTTAAATGACTGTCGAAATGGGAGGGAGCGAGCAGGGTACACAATTTCTTAAACTTCATAAGTAAACCGACCAACCTAGTGTTTACGTCGCAAAAAAAGATTGAGAACCTCATACACATGAAGGTGTGATAATATGAACAAACAAATCGCCTGATGTTGACGTACCATTACTTCTAGCCTCAGATAAAGTACAACTTAAACGTTCGTTGTCTATCTCCTCCGCGAGTTTCCTCACATAATCAAAAGAAACTTTTTACGATATATAATGAATACGAACAACGATACTTTCAGGAAATACAGATAGTCTCCTTGCACTGACTATTCTTGACGCCTTCCGATCCTAAATGCGCGATGTAAATATACGCGCTTCTTACTGAGATTGTTCCGCCACCATATTACTAAACAACCTCAATTGTCATAAGGACCTTTGAACCCTCGTCATGTCTTAGTCGTCGAGTAGACGTATCGGACAACAGTTTCCGAAGTAAGGCAAGAAAGCGCGGCGAAACGCGACGAAAAACACGATTACAACCAATACAACGCATCCGCCAAGGCGCGGAGGGGAGATCGGAGCAGCAAGTTGAAGCAACCTAATGGCTGCCGCATCACGTGATTCCAAGATGGCAGCGCCCATGCGGAGGAGGGTGAAAAGGTCTATAGCCTAAAGCTTTATTATTATTTTTTCTTGATAGGCTTGCAGGGTACAGTGGATGAAAAAAAGAAAATAAAAAGATGCAGTACGCCGTCTTGGACGATAACGACTCTAATACACGACCTTGCAATAGTACAAATATCGCCACACGCCTTTTCTACGATTATAAAAGACAATGTAATCTTAGCAGCGATATAGCAACGTAGAAATATGATTTCGTGATCAGATAGACGTTGCGAGCGTTGAGGATTGCTAACACTAATCACTTCTCTCCGGTGATGAAAACTCGTGAAAATTTGCATCCTTTATACGGTACGCGCCAGTAATACCTTGAACTTGAGCACACGCATGAAATGCGCCAAATAAGAAATCCGGGCGATGTTCGAGGGCACAAATGCTTAGAAAGCACCACTGTAGTCGAAGTAAACAAACACGACGGCACGGGCGTTTCTGCTGTCTTGAGAGTGCCGCCACGACATCGCCGCACGAGTAGGTGGATCTTCCCTTTTAGTACGTGCTGGGTTATCATAGCGACACACGACGAAAATTCACAGTCAAGGATAGCGCTTTCACGCGGAACGATGAGCTTTCACCACGCCGTCCACGTCGACGACCACCACCGAGGCCTGGCCGGCCCGCTACCGACACGACCGGCCCGACCGGTCTGCAAGTGGCAACGCGCGCAGATACATGCGCTTCCGCGCATCCCGGGGGTGCGGGAAATTCACCCCCGTGGAGGAAGGCAAGGAGAAAACGTAGTCCCTTGTTTGTGAAACGATAATTGCAGTATCGCGTATTCTAAACTAGAAATATTTTACGTCTTTTGAAATTATCATGCACAACATATTTAAATGAACTGAAAACTGTTTCTTTAGCGAAACTTTACAAAGGCCGCCAAAATTTTCAAACATACGAGTACAGAAAGTACAGAAAAGAGTCCGCACGTACAAGTACAGAAAAGAGTCCGCACGTATTTTATTCCTGCGTGATTAATAGGCGGTTCTGCCTTCTAAAACTGAAGATACTCATTCACTGACACTTCCTTAACGCCATCGCACCAAAAAGTAGCTTCTCCAAAAACTGCTTGAGTGCCCCTTTAACAGAGCCTTCCGCGCTCAATCCTGATGCAGCAACTCCAGAGGAGAGTGGTACAGAGGGCACGTACGTCACGTGTTATGGACGACTCGTGAAAAGGCCTCAATTTTATGGTTGTATCTAGACTTACAGAAGTATGTTTTGCGTTGTTGCACTGTTCTGGTTTTTACTTGCGGATGCTTTATAATTAAGATGTTGCATTAATAAAAAAAAGAAAAAAAAGGGGAGATGTGTGTCATCCTGACCGTCTTATCGCACTGTTGTGTCATCACTGATCTGTCATGCTAACCGACCTGTGCGCATGCCCGCGTTCGCTCGCCTCTTCGCCTCTTATCGGATGTACGGCGAGTGGCAATATATACGGCGCATGGCGGCGCATAGAATAAACCAAGGGGTTGTTATGCTGGGAACTACGTTGCTGTCTGTTCCTTCCTCGCGCCGAAAGGCACACAACAGTCAGTGCCACATGACCTCGCGCGGAAATTTCAAACAACCTACAAAGCTCGCGTGGCACGTGACGTCACGCGTGAAATGAAAGTGATTAAAACATGGCATGCACGCAAATTAGAGGTCGCCGCATGTCTAAAACGATTTCACTTTATAAAGTGATTCATTAAACAAATAAGTTCTGTTTCCTTCCCCGTCTTTTATAAAGTAATTCATTTGAACAAATAAGTTCTGTTTCCGTTCTTGTTCTTGATGATTTATCCTTACGTCTATACTTAATTATTCACCAACACTCTCGTTTTTTATTATCAGGGAGTTTTAGAATAGCGCGCGCTAAAGCGCTGCGTAGACAAAGAATAGCGTCGTCGCCACTGCGCATGCGCCGAACGCTAACCACGTTTTGCGCTTTGCGTGTGCTATTTTAGCGTGCGCTATTTTTCGGAAATTGCGTGCATAGGCCAAGAGTCTGCGTTCTTCCAAGGAGGATTTGTGATGAGAAGTTGCCGAAAGCCAAGGCGAGCACAATTAAAAAATGGCGGATCCCAGGACCACGGCTGCGGCTTCTTTGGCGGCGGCGTGAGCGCGACGTCGGCGGCTCCCTCGCGACTGCGATTTTCCATACGGAACGGCATTGCACTCGGTTTGGAAAACCCAGTAAGGTGGGCAACGATCACCGGCAACTTGATGCTTGCGACGCTCAAACATTTCTCGGCGAAGGTACGGTGTGCGAAGGTCAGAACACGAGACCTCTCTTGCCGAGGCGACACAAGGGGACATGAACGGTCGACCGGTCGCGTCGCATTCTCATGTTTAAACAAATCTAAAATGTTACTCTGGACAAAAAGTATTTTTAATTATCACACCGAACGAGGTAGTCTAGCGCTTTCCCGAATAACACTTAGTCATCAAAGGGCATTTAAAAAAGATCCCGACGTCCCATATCTCATATGGGACATCCGCAAGACTTTCAACGGATTACCTTTATTCGGATCACGTACGTTAAGGGACATCCTTCGGTTGTCCTGCTAAGGAATGTTCAGTAGAAGACCTGCGTGGGACGTTCACCACGAGACGCTTTTAAAGATGTCAATAAGGGCAAGGCAAGCGTCAGGTCGAATTTCTCACTGCGCCGATTATCTAACGAATGGAGGATCAGAAAATAAACGCATTTTGTTTAGAATTGTGCAGGCAGAGGAAGCGTGGGCGATGCGAAGTAAGAATCTAACGTAAGTTTTATCAATTAGCGTGGAATAACGGAACGAGGAGCGGACGCACAAAAAATGCCAAAACGAGTCGGAGGCGGCTTAACCTAGAGAGGGATATAAAAACAGGAAACTGCGATAGGTGGCGCGCTAGTAGCTTGCTCATATCACATGCATGCATATTCAGCGTAAGGGAGAGGCGTTAAAACACCGCTATCCCTTAAATAAACTATTTTTTTAACATAAATGAGTTGGTAAGCTAAGTTCGCGAGCTATTTAGTATTTGTTTTAAGAAAATACTTTGTGCACCTGCTACGAAACTATCAGACTCTTAGAGCCCGTCCTGCCCGACGCTGCCGGGCCCGCCATCGGGGAATATTCTAATCTTTGCCTCGAGATTACGCGGCGGAATCGCAACGTTTCGAAGGGTGGAGGTGTTTTTTGTCCTTGGTGGCAAGATAAACAAAGTCAAAAGTATAAGATGCCAATTCTTTCAACGTTAAAATCGTTGCACAGCTTCTTTAAACACAAATACCGTGAAAGGTTGTTTTTTTTTTTTAATTGATCTATTCGAAATATAAATGTCAGCAGTTGTGGCATCCTAAAAATGTCTTACCTCAATATTACCAAAATAAGAAAAAAAGAACACCATTATTCCTTCTCATAAAAAAACCCCCAAAAAAAACATTCTCTAATAAAACAAAAAAAACTTGCACACTTTTTTAAATTCTTGAGATATTCGTTCGAAGTAATGTTAGTGCTTGGAACCGTTCAGACATTCATTATCAAAAGTTCTCCTGCGTGTTGCTTCCTTGGGTTCATTATTTTAGCGCTGATTCTTTTTCAATGCATTTTTTAAGTGATACTGTGACACGCTTGATATGTTTACTTCGCCACATCGTTGTTCAGCCAGTAATGCACCGTGTACCTATTTTTTGCAGCATTCCAATTTCAATTTTCCTTTCTTTTTCGTTTTTCTCAATTAACAATTTTATTGCTTACAAATATTGAAGCATGCAGACACTTATAGGTCGTGTGTATTCTCGCCACGTCATTTTTAACTGAAGTTGTGTCCTAGTTTTGCAAGCACGAACGAAGCAAAAACGGCACTATGACAAGAACAGCAAACGCCGACAGCTTAGAGTTGTCGACCGAGCTCTAATTCTTCTCCCGACAAGCCACAACAAGCTTCTGATGCACTGGAAAGGACCTTTTCCTGTCGCGGGAAAAAAGAATGAGTTCGACTACTGGGTCGACCTGGGGCATACTACGAAGCTCTTCCACATCAACATGTTGAAGCGATATGAAGAGCGCGAAGGGGTAACACCTCTTCAAGCTTCGTTCTTCATTGTTGTAGAGGAAGCGGACTCCGATGCTCAGCTGCCAATCTTCAACGCAGAAAAAAGTCGCGGGTCTGAAGCTGTGACGGTATCCGACAATCTGAAGGAAGATCGACGGACTGAGGTGCGAAGACTTTTGAAGTCGTACGAGGACATATCTTTTCCGAAGTCTCAGGAAAGACGAATCTCATAGAGTGTCGGCTGGACCTGACAACCTCGGAGGTGGTGAACACACCACAATACCCTCTTCCCTTTGCGGTGAAGGACTTGGTGGAGGAATAGGTGGACCAGATGTTGAAGATGGGAGTAATCGAACGCTCTCGCTCACCTTACAACTCGCCTCTGGTGCTGGTAAAAAAAAAAAAACGACAACACGTATCGAGCGTGTATTGATATTCGCCACATCAATGACCTCCTGATCTCAGACGCGGAGCCCATACCGAGGACAGACACGGTGTTTGCAGAGGTCGGAGCCAAAAACTTCTTCTTCAAGTTTGACCTCACCAAAGGATATTGGCAGGTGCCACTGGAGGAAGGGTCAAGGCATAAAACGGCCTTCTCGACACAATCTGGATACTACCACTTCATATTCATGCCCTTTGGCATCAAGACGGCCTCCGCAATTTTCACCGGGCTTATGAGGACTCTTCTCCAGGGGATTGCAAATGTGGTACACTATCTAGACGATGTTCTCGTGGCCACAACCACGTGGGAGGAGCATGTTCAGACGCTGCGGCAGTTGTTATAAAAGATCCGCGAGGCAGGTCTAACAATCAAGCCGCAGAAGTGCGAGGTTGGGGTGACCTCCATCACATTCTTGGGGCATCGCTTAGGAGATGGCAAAGTCCAACCGATGGAAAGTGTAGTGACGAAGCTCGTGAACGCGCCGAAGCCGGAAACCAAGAAGCAAGTCCGGTCTTTCTTGGGACTGGCGAGGTATTATCGTGACTTCGTCCCACACTACGCACAGAAAGCACAACCTCTGGTGGAGACGACTCGGAAAGCCGAGAAAAACAAGGTGACTTGGACACCTGAGAGAGAAGCCGCCTTCGAGGAGCTCAAGACGGCACTGTCTTCTAGACCAGTTCTGGAGTCGCCGAATGCCAAGAGGGACTTCGTGCTCCGGACAGACGCCTCTGATACCTGCATAGGAGCTGTCCTGCTACAGGAGCACGGTGGACTTCTTCACCCAGTATCGTACGCTAGCAGGCAACTTTTGCCGCGCAAAACACGGTACTCCACTGTCGAACGCGAATGCTTAGCGGTAGTATGGGGCATAGAAACGTTCCACATCTTTCTTTATGGAACTTCCTTCGTGGTTCAAACAGACCACCAAACTCTACAGTGCCTAACTAAGGCCAAACACCTAAACGGTAGAGTTTTGCGGTGGAGTCCAGCCTTGCAGGAATATTGCTTTCGAGTGGAGCACATCAAGGGCTCAGAAAATGTGTAGTTCTGTTTGTGTGTGTTTTTATTGGTTTTTCTTCTGAGCCGTCGGCTATTGATTTAATAGTGTGAATCTCGCGCAGTTCGCTGAGTTTTTGTTTAAAACAAAAACTTGGTGAAAGGGGGCTTGTGTAACGTGCGCGGATTTCGACGGTGTGTATGTGCGCGTGCCGGGTCATCTTCGTGCCGCGTTATGCACGCGACGAACTGTGTGTGTGCGCGCGCGTCATCTTCGTGGCGCGTGCCACACGCCCTGCAACAAGAAAGAAAAAGAGAAGGAAGGCGGAGAACAGAAAATGGAGTGTGTTCGAGCGGGCAGACCAGCGTGTGGAAGGGAACCGCCGGGCGTCCAGACCCGGGTTCTTCAAGGCTTCCACCTGGCCTGACCTCCGGCTCCCGCGAAGCCTTAACCCCAGATGAAAGCAGGTGCACGTGTTGCGGAGCACACGTCAAGACCACAGCGGCCCCGTCTATTCCAACACACCACCCCAGACGCCGACGCCGTGCCAACGCCGCCGCCGACCCACCGGCTTCAAGCTGAACCCTGGGCTTTCCGGTACGTGTTTTGTCGCCGCGCCAGCACACAACACCTCCCAAGACTCAGCGCCACAAAACAAGAAAGCGTTAAGTAGTTACAACGAACTTTCCGGTTGCCCTTAGTGAGCAGCATTGAAGCAGTGTGCCGACATTGCGAGAACAATCTGTCGAACGTGCGTTCCTGTAACTATTTCCCCAAAGTCACACCATTCGTAGTTTTTTTATGTGTAAATTTAATTAGTGTGTTTTCATCTTGGCATATTGTTTTCTAATATAACGCTGTTTTCTACTTCAAACGGTCTCGTCTTTCTTAATTCACGTACCTGATACACTCGATTCTTCACAGTGACCTTGCAGGCGAGAAAAGTTTACCAATACACAAATGGAGCTTAAGACTCTGGGCGCAGTGCGGGTGACGTTCAGGTTGGAAAGAGTAAGAAAGAGACAAGCCATGCATCACGTACACTCCCGCTCGCGAGCCTTGAAAGGTTGAGCCAACAAAGAAGAAACTAGCAGAACAAAAACAGCGCGCGCACACGTACCCGTGATTTTGCAGCGACTTAACCAGCGACAGAGATACATACATACAGGCTACGAGAAGAAAATATGTTTACGGAAACGAAAACGCGTCATGTTTAAATAAACGTAATAAAAATAAATTACAGGATGCCGCTACTTCTGTGACACGGCCCTCCACTTTCGGAATATTATCACATAATATTCTAGACCCACAGAAGTTGGCGCGCAGGCCTGTGTATGGAATGCAACACACAACCCTTGCATAGACAAGCACATACGTCAACTCAAAGTACACATCTAATAAAATACTTGGATGTTAAAACAGTGCAGGCAAATATCATGCGACGAGTCTACAACCTGCCGAGATAATCAGCTCCCATGTTTTCCTTGCCCTTGATATGCTCGACGCTAAACTGATACTCTTGGAGCAGCAAGCTCCAACGCAGGACTCGGCTGTTTAGCTGCCTCGCTTTTTGGATGTAGCTCAGCGGTTGGTGGTCCGTCTGCACTAAGAAATGCATACCGTACAGGTAGGTGGCGAACTTTTGTACCCCCCAAACTAGCGCTAGGCACTCTTCCTCGATTGTGCTGTATACGCTGCTTCCCTGGAGAGCAACTTTCTGCTAGCGTATGCCACCGGGTGGAGCGTGCCGTCATGCCGCTGCATTAGTACCGCGCCAAGGCTGGTATCTGAGGCATCCGTGCGTAGCACAAACTGCTTGGAGAAGTCTGGGAGTCGCAGTATTGGAGGGCTTGAGACACGGCGCTTGAGCTCCTCGAAGGCTTCTTGGTGGGCCTGCGTCCATTTGACCACGTTGTTCCCGCCCTTCCTCGTGAGCTGGGTCAGCGGTTCGCTGATTCTGGCGTAGTCGGGAATGAAGGCGCGGTAATACCCAGTCAAGCCGAGAAATGCTCGTACCTGTCGCTTTGTTCGCGGGGCTGGTGCCGCTTGGATCCTGTCAAGAGTTTTCCCGAGCGGCGCCAGTTCATCGCTGCCGATGCGATGCCCCAGGAACTCGATGTTTTCCCTTTCAAATTCACATTTGCCGGGTCGCACTGTCAGTCCGGCTGTCTTGATTCTTGCAAACAGCTGCCTCAGAGAAGTGAGATGCTCCTCCCACGTAGCACTGGCAACTAGAACATCATCGTAGTAGTGCTGCACTCCCGGAATTCCCTCCACAACTCGGCGCATCAGTTTCGAAAACACGGCGGGGGCTGTCTTTATGCCGAACGGCATGAAACGGAATTGGAAGAGTCCCGTCGTGGTTGAAAACGCGGTCTTGGGCTTGGACTCTTCGCTCAATGAAATTTGCCAATATCCTTTGACGAAGTCGACTTCCGAGAAGTATTTCTTCTCTCCAGCGGCAGCGAAGACCGCGTCAGCTCTGGGCATGGGCTCCGAATCGGCAACCAACACGTCGTTCAGGCGCCAGAAATCAATGCACAAGCGGTTCGTGCCGTCCGGTTTCTTGACCAAAAGGACTGGAGCGTTGTAGGGCGACTGAGATTTCTCGATTATTCCGAGTCGCTCCATCTCCTGCGCCTCTCTTTTCACGCCTTTTCTCGTCGCAAATGGAAGGGGATACCGCTTTACGTGGACCGGAATGTCGGTAGTGAGCTCTAACCGGCACTCGGCCCAGTCCGTCTTGCCCGGGACGTCGGAGAAAATGCAAGAGTGTTCTGAAATCATATCTAGGAGCTGTTTCTGCTGATCCACCTTCAAACAATCAGAAAGCTTCACATCTCGCTCGTCCTCGGATTGCCGAAACGCTGGAACAGGAATGGCTCCATTGCTGTCAGAGTCTGTGACGCCGCAGATCGCCTGGCACACCCTTTCCACCGGCTGACGTTCCCGCTCTTCGTATTTTTTAAGCATGTTAGCATGAAATATCCTTCTCCCCGCTGCTGTCTCGATGATGTAGTCGGCTTCTTCCTTCTTCTCCTGGACTTCGAAAGGCCCTTTCCATTGAAGCAGTAGCTTGTTGTTGTCGGTAGGCAGCAAAATTAGCACCTTGTCTCCTGGTCGGAAGAACCTTCCTTTGGTGTTCCGGTTGTACATCTTTGCGTAGCGTGCTCCGGCCTTTGCGAGCTCCTCGTGCGCTAGCCTGCACGTCTCTTCCAGCCAATTTCGGAGGTCGAAAACGTGGTGATAAGTTGTCTTCTCCTCCTCGTCGAGGTGGTGGTTCGTCCACAGTTCCTCCAAAATGGCCAGGGGTCCCCTCACATGTCGCCCATACTCAAAGGGCGAGAAGCCCAAACTTGCCTGTGGGACCTCCCATGCACGCGAAGAGTAACGGCGCCAGGTAGCGGTCCCAGTCTCTCGGTTTTTCGGCACACATTCTCTTGAACATCATTTTCAGGGTGCCATTGAATTTTACGACCATCCCATTTGCCATAGTGTGGTACGGCGTTGTATGCAGCTGACGTATGGAGAGAAGTCGGGCAACCTCCTTTATCAAGTCAGAAGTAAAATTTGTGCCCCGGTCGCTCAGGACTTCGTTAGGGACGCCAAATCGAGAAAACATTTCTACTAGCGCTTCAGCGACCCTTTCAGTCTCCACACTGGGCAGCGCCACGGCCTCCGGGTATCGGGTTGCGTAATCCATTAGGGTCAGGATATACCGATTTCCGTGCTTGGAAGGGGGCTGGATTGGGCCCACGATGTCTATGGCCACTCTTTTGGATGGGGTTTCAATGAGCGGCGCCTTCCCCAGCAGCACACGGGTTACCTTGCCCTTTGGGATTGTTCTCTGGCAGATGTCACAAGATACGACAAATCTCTTCACGTCTGCGGTGATGCCCGGCCAGAAAAGTTCCTCCGAAATTCGGTCCTTCGTCTTTTGCACGCCCAAATGACCAGCCCTTATTCCGTCATGTACAGTTTTCAATACCGCCTCTCGATGGCACCTCGGGACGACCAGCTGACGCACCACGTGTCCGGTTTTCGCGGTGTAACTTCGGTACAGTAGCCCACCCTCCCGGTGGAATTCAATCTTTGCCTCGGAATCCCTGACGTCAGTTTCTTGCCAATCTGAGAGAAGCACGGCTTGAGCGACTCGTCGTCTTCCTGTTCATTCGCGTAATTCCTGTTTAGCGGCTGTACCGCGACGTCGGGGGCTTTGAGGGGTTGGAACCTTCCGGGTTGGTTTCTCACCTGCGAGCGCGTTACAACTGCTGCTACAGCTTCCTCCTCAGCGGGCTCGCTGCTGATGGGTTGTTCAACGGCCGCCTTCGGGTCATCTGGCGCCCTTGCGCCTTCTATATTTCCAAGCATTAGGTCATAGAGCGGCTCCGCCATGCAGAGCGCCGTGATGACCCCCGAATAGTACGGAGTGTCGATCTCGACCCGCGCTTCGGGCAGCATCCTGGCTGTTCCATCGACTACATAAACGGGCCGGGTCTCTCCCGTGAGCTGATCGTCGTTGATGGGCTCTCTTCTTATAATCGCCGTATTGCACCCGGTGTCTCGCAATACCAAAATCGATTTGCCCTCATACGTTCCGGCCACCACCGGCAGTCCCTTGACTAAAACCTTTGGCCGCGTCATCATGACTGCATTCACGATGGGGATTCTTTCCCCATTTTTCAGCTCTAGGTAGCCATCGCGAATGCCTTCCCGATTTGTCACCCTGACGGGGGAGTAAACGCACGATGCCTGGGGCCTATCATTTGCTCCTGACCGGCACGTGCCCGCCTTGTGGCCCTTTCGCCCGCACTTGAAGCAGGTAAGCCTGTGGTTGTTAGTGGTGTGGGCCCGGCAGTGCGAAGCCTGATGCCCAACACGGTTGCAAAGGTAACAGCGAGGCGCTGTTCGTTGACTGCTTCTTTTCTCGTCAGTTTCCGGCCTCCCGTTATCCTCCCGGTTATCCTTCTTCAATTTGGCGAGGTTAAGGCTTTCCTGCGCTTCTAAAAACTGGTCGGCTAGATCCAGCATTTCTCCCAACGATTTCGCCTTCCTTTCCTTCAGATAGGGCGCCATGTTGGAATGACATCCATGTAGGAACCTTTCCTTAATCAGCAGCTCTCGGAGGTCCTTGAACTCGTTTTTTGTACCCAACAGCTCGATCCAGCGATCGAAATAGTGGCTGAGACGCGCCGAGAACTGAGCTGCGGTCTCACCCTCCGCCGGTTTGCCTGAATTGAAATTGTCTCGAAAATAGTCCGCCGTAAAACGAAACTGCTTCAAAAGGGCTGTCTTTACCTTGGAGTAATCCGCTGTATCACCCGGCGGCAACCGCCCGTAAATGGCCAGTGCTTCCCCACTCAGACATGTTGCCGGTGCTGTAGACCACCGGCTCTCTGGCCACTTCGGGCGTTTCGCAAGGCTCTCAAACCGTCTGATATACGCGTCTAGATCATCCTTCCTGTCATCGAACGGGATGAGAAGCTTGCTAGTGTTCAGTTTCAAGCTTGGCTCCGCGTCTTTTTCCCGGCTCCCTTCCTTTTCCCTGGTCTCCTTCTCCAGTTGCTGAGACTCTATTTTCAGGCGCACAAGCTGAATCTGACGCTCATCAGCCTCCTTCGCGGCCGCGTGCCCATCCTCTGCTGCCTGCCGTGCAAACGCTCGATCCTCGCGCTGTTTATCTTCCACCCATTTTCTGAGCTCAGCGCCCGTCAGGCCAAGCTGACTACCCATCGCTAGGAACTTTTCCATCTCCATGCTTCTATCTCGGAAACCTTTTCAGCAATCCAAACAGACGCCCACAAAAAGGAAATCCCGTTCATGCACCGTACGCCTCAAATAACGCGGCACATTTCAAGAACTCAACAAGTCTCCCTCTCAGTTCACCACGTTTCCTTCGCATCGGGTGATTCCGGGAGGTCATCACCGAGACCTGACAATATGGGGGTGGTCGTTCGATGCCCGGCGTAGCCGGTAAGCAACCGCAGAGAATGAGACGGAGGCGTGTCTTCAGTTAACAACAACAGAACAGCGTTTATAGGCTCGAAACGAACATATAAAGGGAATTAAAAGGAGCAAAATGTACATTTTACGAGACAGTCATACTACGAGCGAAAACATATCGAGTTAAGCACAGAGAATGCGTTACACACTGAGATAAGTACGCGTCTACAAAGTTCAAGACGACAGTAATGGTATATTCGCCTGGTCACTTTCGAGCGCTCCAATTATCCGAGTCGGAGCTACCAGATCCCGGAGCGCCTCCGCATCGGAGCGAGAGAATCGGCGCGCCCAGCCGAACGCTCCTCAACATTTCAGAGCGGCAAACCTAGCGGATAGAGGGTGGCCTGCGCCACTAGTGGACGGCGCGAGCTGCCCTCTAGCGGAACTTTTGCTTCTCGGATTCAAAGGGTTCAGCAGTATTCAGTCATCCATCCATCCGTTAATCCTTGAAAAATGGCAGCCATCAACGCGGACGCTGATAAGGTCATCGCAAGCCAGCCGTGCCAAGCGGAAGTTCCTGCGAAACTATAAAAAAAAGACAACATTACAGCTTGAAAACTCTCGTATTTTTGTTCTTACCGCTTTGTCCGAGTAGGTTCGCACTATAGAAACATAAGCCTTGACCTTGGGCACCGTACAAGGTGCATCAAACAACTCGGCAAACTTCGCTTCGTAAACACGACCCTCGTCGTCGTCGTCCGAGCTGCTGGTGTTGTCGCTGTCTGCTAGCTTCGCCAGCAGCACTGACGGTGCCACCCCTAACATTAAACGTCTTCGTTTCAACGACATTTCATAGGGAGAATAATCTGCAATTCACGGAGAAGGCTCAGCGAATAATGAGGCTGGAATTAGGCTAAAGTCTAAAACACACCGTCCTACGCTCTCACACTGAGCGTGACGTTTTTACGTGCTTACGGCTCAGTGTTACAGCGCTGACTGATTTTTCTTTAGCGAAATATGGTTTCTGCATCGTTTATTCGCCGAGCGTGCTTCCGTAGAGTGCAGCGAGTGACCCTTCCAAATGCTTCGCAGGAGCTTAGCTGCACTGGCCTTTTCACGGTGTAACCAGCTAGCTTTGTTTTGTTTTATGTTTTAGTCATCATAATTAAAAAAAAAGTCAACGTAGAATTTGTACATATTGTTCGCCATTCTCTTTTGTTTAGTCAGTCATCATAAGGGAAATAGAGCGGCCACCTGAATCTACTGCACTCCAGTAAGTTGTGCAAAGCACCAGAAGCATTCGAGGGCATGACGCTGCATTTTCCCTGCTATCTATTTGCAGGGACTCCCTACTTTCAGTGCGCATGGATGCTTCGATGTCTGCCCCGTGACGAGCGACTCCAAGGTGAACGGCATGTGTAGTGCCGGCGGTTCGAACCCGGGTTCGCCGCGAGTGCAAACCTTCCCGATGAGATCTCGCGAGAACTCGGTGGTGCAGGACCAGTCTGGCACCGGCAGCAGTGTCGATCTCAACCTCGGAACACCCTGTGAGTCCTGCTCCATTCTATATTCATATGTACGATACTCGCCTTCACTCCAAACTCCATTCGCAGCGCTTCGCAGCAGAATTGCCAAGGCCACGGTAATTCTATATCTTAACAAGAAGACTAATTCAGATACTTAAAAACCGATTCAAAGGCTCGAATATTGATTGTTCGGAATTTAAACGTATTATATGAGCTCCTTGAAATCAGTGTATTCCGCACGGAGACGTTTTAAATTGCGTACATCCTGGCATGAATCTACTTCCAATTTTAATGCTCCTTGTCACTGGAGAGAAAATAAAGTAGTCTACATTATATTGAAGAAAGAAGCTCGTTAAATTTACATGCACTTTATTTTTAGCGTACTTGTGCCGTGGGCCTAACGGTTATCGTGTTCTCCTACTTGGCCACCTGCGCGCGCTGCAATATTCGCAAAACCGAGGGCCGAATAAAAAAAAAAAATGTTTTCGGGCAGAACCACTTTTATTTAAAGGGCAGCTCCGGCCGAAAACGAAACCAAAATAAATCACTGCTGTCGCTTTAGTGGCGCGAAATATTATCACCGTCGAAATATTACGCGAAAGCGGAGCCGCGTATGTCCACTAAAACCAATTTTAAAGTTGCGACAAGATGATCTTTAGCGGGGGGAATGCGGGGGAGCTTTTAGTCAAGGAACACTGGTGCAGTGCCCTTGTGACGTCCCGTCGCGGCCGTACGGATGATGTTCAGTGTTGCCATCCTTCCAGCCAATGGTTTCAATTTTGTTTTATACACCCGAAACCAAACTTTGAACCGGGAAATTTTCAAGACTGTAGACAGTACCGAAACAAAATTTTACATTGTAATTCAAGGACACTGCTTTAGCTGAGAACAGTCGTAATCCCAACTTCAAAAATATTGACCGGAGTTGTCCTTTAATGTCGTTTATATATGAAACAAAATAAACTCAGAACGCTGTGTTTGTTCAGAGGGTATTCAAGTTCAAAGGCAATAAAGAAAAGCAAAAAGGCTTAGCTGACTTCGCCACTTAAAATTCGTGACTGCGGAATACAATCTAACATAGTTCGATTATAATCCCAGTCCGGAAATAGACCCCTTTCCAAAGTCACGTGCCGATTATTAAGAGGCCGGAACCCCTGCACAATGGCGGAATAACTGCATCGAGAAACGTGCAAGTCATTCCATAAGATAGCGAACGTCGGAGCGTGGCCAACACTACGAGCCGACGAGCCAATCAAACAGCGTCGAAAGTGCAACGTCACTGCGCTCATCATCTTTTTCTGTAGTGTGTTTTTTCCGGTGTGCCGTGACGTTGAGGTTTCAGTCCGCCATTGTGCAGGGATTCCACAGCTGCCAACAGACGGCACTATTTCGAAAGGGGCGCATCGATGAATTGTTAAGCCTTCGTAAATCCTTGGAGCGGTTACAGAGCCTGCACCTTGTAGGTGTGATTTTGGTTTCAGCGGGATGATGTACCAATACAATTATGTCTTCGTGGAGATTGTTTTTAGGAGGGCACTTTCTGGAGGTGGTCTGCAGCGCTTGAAAACGTCTTACGAAACGCGATTGTGTATTCGCTCAAGCCTGAACGGGAACAATACGATACATGCAGGCGCTTTTAGTGACTCTCCGGAAGGCACACGACAACCCTGATAAAGGCTTGTCGTCAATTTCTTTTTGTTTTCCTGTCACGTATTTATTCTTCTTGTTTCTTTCTGAGACTGATCAATATATGTGGGGAGTGAAAAAAAAAAAACATCAGCAGTTTTTTTTCTAAGTGGGGTGAGACTTGATATTTGTATGAATTTATTGCTTCGGATAAAGTCTCCAGAACGGTTATTGAATAAATTAATTGAGAACATTGTTTTGTTTCTATCTATTTTGGACAAAATAGACTCTAAAATTCGTAAGCAGTTTTGAGGTTAACAACTGGCGTATTTAAAGATTGTCTATCGCTAAAATACTTTTATACCTCTGATCGTAGTTGGGTATACGTTCCGTACTTGAGTTGTAGCTTAACCTTTCTTTTTACGAAATTAAGATGCGCTTAAAAAAGTTT
>JABSTQ010010865.1:0-168575 GCA_013358835.2 Ixodes persulcatus | reverse complement strand
AGTATAACTTGTTGACGCCACACCAATTTGGCTTTTGTAAAAGCAAATCAAGTGAACGAGCATTACTTGAACAAAAATAATATTTACTCACACAATTTGAAAACAAAGCCGTCGTTCTCGGTGTATTTGCGGATTTTGCAAAGGCTTTTGACTTAGTAAATCATGACATTTGCTTGAAACGCTTAACTGCTACGGTATCCTAGGACGTGTTTTATTGCTTCTAAAATCTTATTTATCTAATCGAAAACAGGTTGTCCAGATTAACAATATGCGCTCAAAGGCGCAACCAGTGCTTTGGGGTGTGCCACAGGGCAGCATATTAGGGCCACTACTCTTCAACGTTTATCTTAACGATATTGTAAATATTAGCCACACAGCCAAATTTATAGTATATGCGGATGACACTAGCATATTTTTCTCTGGCCATGACATTCATGAACTTATAGATCGTCGTAATAATACAATGGAAACATTCGAGAACTGGTCGGCAGCTAATGCTATGCAAGTCAATGAAAGAAAAACAAAGACAGTTATATTCAGACCCCAAAACACGCCCGGTCCTACACATCCAGAAATCTTCCTTAATTCACGTCGTATAGAAGAGGTAGATAATTTCAGGTGTCTCGGTGTCATATTTTCCGCCAACATGCTATGGGACGCTCATGTAAACTACTTGCTAACAAAAATAGCGCAAATTACTGGCATAATTGGACGCATTCGATACCTCCTTCCCGCACAAGTTAAGTTGCTTCTTTATAATTCACTGTTTTACTCACACTTAAACTATTGTCAACTAGTGTGGGGGACAACTACATCTTCAAACCTACAGCGTATTCATTTATTACAAAAGAAATATTTTCGCCACATCTATAACGCCCCTTATGGAACACCAAGTTCAATTTTCTTTCGTCGTTCTCGCGTAGTCAGAGCACACAACCTATACAGATATCCTTTGAGTGCTCGCTATAAATTAGAAACACAGAGAAATATACGTAATATACGCAATCTTTCCCAACTGCAAATAAAATCCTCTAGTTACTCTACAAGACACAAAGAGAGCTGGGTAGTCCCTACAACTCGACTAAACTCCGGAAAAGAATGTCTCCGTAATCTTTTACCATCCCTTTTAAACAACTATCAGCACGTTCATTTCGATCTGCACACTTGCAGATATAGTGAACTTCGCGCAATATACGAAGCATAAAAACACACACATATATATGTCCATGTGTACGTGTGTGTATATATGTATGTATGTATATATATATATATATATAAAAGTCAGAGATCCGTTCTTGCGGAGTTGCGCTATGCTAGGAGTTTATTGTATGTATTACGAAAGTTTCGCCGAGAGGCTCGGCTTCGTCGGCGAGCCTCTCGGCGAAACTGTCGTAATACATACAATAAACTCCTAACATAGCAACTCCGCAAGTACGGATCTCTGACTTATTACATTCTCCCGGTCCATTGTTCTCAAACTACTCTGCTTCACCTGCATATAATATATATATATATATATATATATATATATATATATATATATATATATATATATATATATATATATAACGGGCATGGTGGCGGGAGGCCGAAGGCGTGGGTATATAACTGGAAGAAAAAACCCTCGGTGAAAACAGCAACAACGGACGATTTAATCTTCGACGAGGCCGGACTCCGGCCGAAACGTCGAAGATTAAATCGTCCGTTGTTGCTGTTTTCACCGAGGGTTTTTTCTCCCAGTTATATATATATATATATATATATATATATATATATATTGTGTTGAAGCATCTTAGAATATTTTGGATAGTTTTCCCTTTCTTGTGAACAACTTCCCGATTTCTTTTATAGGCAAGTGTTATTCTTGTTTGATGTATTGCTGATAGTTGTCTGTTGTTCATTGTTATGATGAAAGTACCTTGTATTATTATATAATTTCTTGTGTTCTCTTTAAGTATCTTTCTCGCCACTGTATATACCTGAGGGGGGCTGAGAACCAGTCAAGCTGCTTGGACAGCTTTTTTCCTCAGCCCCCACCATGCTTATACATGGTAAATAAAGCTATTATTATTATTATTATTATTATTATTATTACCCCCGAGCAGAGCAGTCGACTTTCCCCGGGCTCCGAGAACTACGCAAAAACGAGAACGTGACCCTAGCATAAACATCGAGCCGGCGCTCAGCGCGGCAGGCCCCCAATTTCCCCTCGCCAAGGAGCCTGAAAAATTTGAAGCAGCCACCCCATCCAAGTGTCGGAGACCGTAATTTTGTCTGAACAGCCAGCGAAAAGCGATTTTCGCGAAGAAAAACCTAAAGAGAACAAGATGTCTACCTTTTTTTCCGAAGAAATCTTCCAAGTTTGCTGAGAAACATGGCCAGGAATCCGATTCATTCGTTTTAGTTCCACTGCGCGACGACACGTGGCGTCCAAGCCCGAGCGGAATTAAAGCCCTTCTATCCTGGGAAAAGTGGCGCCATTCATTGTTGTACAAATGCTCGAGGCACGTGCCGCGCGCCACTGCTGGGAAGAAATCGGCGTCTAAGATCTAGCTCAACGGTGCGTTGTGCCGCCATGATCTTCAAAGGGCTGCACGTTGCACGTGTCTCCTTCGTCGACGCACTTTGCGCTACAAAACTTGATGGGGCTGTAAAGGGGGGGGGGGGGTGCAACGATTTTAAGATTAAAAGGGTTTGCATCTCGTCGTTTTTGCGTTGTTCATCGTGTCCCGGAGGACACAGAAAACATCTCCTTCATTAAGAAATTGTCGCGATTCCGCTGCACAATCGCGAAGCCAAAGTCGAGCTTTTTCCCTCACCTGCAGCCGCGAGTGGCAGCCGAAGGGACTACAGCGAAAAGCTTACGTGACCTCGCTCGGCTCTAAGCTGCAGCATAAAGGCCCGTTCACACTCTTGCGACCGAGTACGACCGAGAGAGACCAGACCGGTTTTTAAGCCTCTTGCGACCTCTTAGGACCAGCTCCGCTGCAGCGGAGCTGGTCCTAAGAGATCGCAAGAGGCTTGAAAACCGGTGTGGTCTCTCTCAATCGAACTCGGTTGCAAGAGTGTGAACGGGCCTCCCGCTAATGTCAGCAGAGAAAGGGAGAGTAAGCGTTCTCCGAGAGAGCATACGGGAAGCTACACGGCACCCCGAATTATGTCACTTGGAGGGGGACCAAGTGTGACCCTGAAGACTAGGAGTGAGTGGAGGGGTGCCAGAAATGCCAATGTTTATCTCTTTTTTTACACAATAACTAGGAAACGCAGGAGAAATCGGTTTTCTGTTCTTTACTTTAGAAGTGTCAGAGGGTAACTTCCACAAATGTTTGACCGAAGTCCTGAAATCATTGCACCCCCCCCCCCCCCCCACCCTTCCTTTTTAAGCGGAACACGTTTCCAATTTCCTATTTGCCTTTTCTTTTCGCCTCCTCCGCGGCTCCGCCAATCTTCAGATCCGAAGAGGAGGCATCATGAAATGCCGCAAGGGCTGGCCAATTCGTCTGGTGCCCGCATCGCACCGGTGCAGTGCGGTTCGTGGCACACGAAAGGCTGGAGGGGAGAGGGGAGCTTCCTTCTCTCCCCGCCAGTCTTTTGTGTACTAAAGTGGAAAGAGTTTACTGCACTGGACGGGTGCGGTGTGCCCCAGACGAATAAGACGGCTCGGGACCTCGGAACCTTCCAAGGCCATGGCTGAGTGCGCATAGCGCAGAAGCGCTAAATGTTCACTTGCTTCGCGCGCTTGAAATGTGAATTCGCTCCTGCGGCCAGTGCGCATTTTAAAGGGATACTGAACCAAGGAATTTAGTGTCCATAATAAGTGGCGCACGTTCTTTCCACGAGCCAGCAGCCGCCGGTGTGCGCGAGCACTCGCAACGAAAATGACGTCAAAGACCTCCATTCGCGCTTGAGGACAGTGAAATGCATGGGCTTCTGGCCAAAGGAGAATAAAGACAGGCTTTTCATCTCTACAGGTGAAAGCTACACGCTTGTTAGACCAAATAATCGCTTACCTTTTACACCAGACACCACTGTATAGATGAAAAACTTGTCTTTATTCTCCTTTCGCCCGACGCCCATGCATTTCACTGCCATCTTAACCGCGAATGAAGATCTTTGACGTCATTTTTGTTGCGTGTGCTCGCGCACACCGGCGGCTGCTGGCTCGTGGAAAGAACGTGCGCCACTTATTATGAACACTAAATTCTATGGTTCAGTATCCCTTTAAAGCGAATAATATACACCATAAAGAATTTCGTCTTATGTACGAGCGAAGTTGAAGCTAGAAGCGCGAGCCGAACGCGCTGGGTGTTCCTACCTCGCACGCCCGCTCGTGCAGGAATTGTTGCACGAAGCATGATTGCGCGTGTAGCTTCGGCCTCGCTCGCACATAAGGTAAACACTTCAGTGTACTAGGATTCGAGGTAGTTCTGGGACCAGAGCGGCTCGTGTGAGGCGTGTGGTGTAGATCGCGATAGGCGTTGACACCGGCGCATCGGCAGTAATGTCAGTATGGTGGTGGTTGTGCGCGTGCACCGCGTGCACCTGCACGTGCGGCGGAACGTGCGGACTGCAGTGACTTTCTGCTGCCCTATCGACTGCAGCGCCGCGATTGCTGTCTACGCGCGCAGCCTCACATGCTCCCATTGCCGAGCCGCGCCGGTCCAGACACTACCCCGTATTCTAGTATAGACCTTTCTAATGTTTACAAAATCACAGTCCAGCGTGCGATCTTCACAGTCCAGCACGTGCGTGTTCGTCGCTTTGGAAAGCGAGCAAAGCACGCGCCATACGCACGAACAGTCAAAATGACACCGGCCACACGCTCTTTTTGGAAAGGTCTATACACTGTAGTAAAACGATGCTAAGGCGTCTGTTTGAGGCTGGGCTTTTTCGTTGTTATCTTTGGAGTGTGTTAGACAGGGTCTTCTGGATCGAGCTGAAGTTCGTCTTACCTTAGCATTGACTATGTTTAGTCATGCATGGTAAGGGCGCGAGCTAATTGCTTTGGGTCACACCTCGGTGGCTGCGCGAGCGCTCGCGCAGCGAGGGCCAGTCGGGGCGGCCAATGGTTATCGCGCACACGTGCACAGCCTTTGGAGTTAGTCCGACTCCATGCTAAGGTTGGAGGGATCGGTGGCCGACTTCTTCTCCCATGTAATAAAAAAAAAAGGAAAAAGAAAAACGGGGAAAGGTGGCTGAGTGTGCTAGAGCACACCAGTACAGTGTTCTGTTACACCAGCTCGGAGTACATGGAGCGAAAGCTCGCGCTGCAGAACCCAGGATCATGGGTTAAATGCCCACTCCTGCCCGTTTAGATCTGAATGAACATCGTACCGGCGTGCGGTCGTTGCCGCTAGCCTTGAGTTAAACAGTCAAGGCTAGCGGTTGTACTGCACTGGCTAAATTTCTCATCTACAGCTGGGAGACGCGTCGCCCGTTGAAGGAGACCGAGTTCTAAGCTGTATAAACATAGATACACCCCAATTTTTTCCCATGCTAGGATGAGGCGAATTATAGCTTTGGCCGTGAAACGGTGGCATAATCGTGTCAGCTATATATTTTTCTGTTTGTAAACAAGCTCACAACCGCCCACTATTGGCAATCCCCTGCGCGCTTCCGGTTTTCATCTTCGTTTAACTATTTTTTTTGCGTCCTTTTGTTTCCTGTAGAGCTCAAAACGCAAGTACGTTCATATAAAGGTATAATCCGTAACGCGAAGCACGCTTTGCGTTGCAGATGAACAAATAAATACATCCATCACCGGAAGTTCACTGGGGTATGAAGCACTCTTTTGCTCTCGTAATATCAACCCATGCCGAGCGCGCGGTGAATAATTGGCATTAGGTGGTACAGAAGGCACCCAGGTGGTACCAAGGGTTGAATCACACCGAGAAGGCCAGCAGGAGAAGCCCCGCCTCCAGCTCGCGCTTGTCACTCTCCGTGACAAGCGCGAGCTGGAGGAAACACAGACGCTCGGTTTTTATCCGGCGTCCCATCCGAATGAGCATGGGACGTTAAAATCACTCAGTTATTTTTGTTTATTGCACTTAGCTAAAACTGCATGTGTTGTTGCGAGCTTGAAATCTCGTCACGAGGCACCTGGCATTGGGCACGATCGCGCGCATATCATAATTGAGTGTGTAGGAGTCCAGGGGAAGAAGTGCACTCAAGTGCTTTGGAGGAAACCGACAGACGCATTGTGCTGGTGTATAACAACTGATACCACAAGACACGCAAAATATGGCTAAAGCGCGAAACACATGTGCGACGAAACCGTCCGACCCGGCGTCCGATCAGGCAATACGACGGTCGGACGCAGCTTGTTTGGTCGTGTCGCACGCAACGTCGGAACGGCGTTGCGTCATGCGACCGACTGTCCAGGGGGGGGGGGGGGGGGGGGGGGTTGCGGTGGTCGGATGGCCGCGGCAAATGACGACGCAGGTAGCGGGAACCAGACATGTACAATTTACTCAAAAAAGGTAGTTAAGTTAAGTTACCTTGTATCGACGCCAAAAGTAATTGGAGTAGAGTAGAAATTACACATTTGTAATAGTAATTGAGTAAACTACTAACTACTGTACAAAAGTAGCGAGTTACTTTGAAGTTACTTTCGAAGTTACTTTTTTTATATTTTTGGGGTAGGAAAATGAACAGCAGTTTTAATCCGTGAAAAACCCTGCGAGCCTAAAATAAATGCAGTCATTTTGTGGCTTGCGTTTTCACCAAAATAGTTTATTAGCTCGCAAAGCAATTTACTTTCAATGTTCTTGATAGGAGAGTTTTCGCCTTTTCCTCCTAACGACGTCCCCAGCTAAGCTAAAAAGACGTTCCATCAACGCGCTGGACGGAACGGCAGCGTTGAGTTTGAGAAACAGGCTGTGCAGGGTCGGGTAAGCGAGTGTTGGCATCTTAGGTGTCCATGACGAAACATGTGAGGTTTGCCTCGTCTAGAGGGTCTTGTATAACAAACTCTTCTCCTTTTGTCTTTTTTCTTCGGCAAGTTGAGATTGTTATGACTGGCCCCTCTTTATCCCCACGACGTTCGGAGAGTACGCTGAGCGAGTGCACCTGACCGTCAAGGGTTCAAGTCTCGCGCCATGACGATGAGATCATCTGGACGACTGCGCGTCTCGTTGCAGTGCTAGTGCTACGCTACTAAAAAAAATGTTTTTTTTTTTTATTTAACAGAAGATGAAACGAAGTATACTTCGCCGCTGACGCCGGGTCCAATAAAAGGAACTGCCAAGGGTGACTCGCAACCCTCGCCGGCGACTACGGTATCCTGGCGCGCCTGACAAGTAAATCGTTTTCAACAAAGAGGAGGTCTCCCTTGCAGCTGGAAGCGGGAATGTGCTCCCATGAACGAATTATCCGTGTCTGCGTTTCTGTGCGGTGGAGTCCGGCTGTGCAAGCGAGTATTCGCTGACGACGAGGCGACGATGGGAACAGGCGCCCAGCTCCGAGGTCATGCCAGTGGCGCCTCCCGTAGAACCCCCAAACCGCTTGAGTCAGAACTCACAAAGGGCAGGCAACATGAAAACAACAACAACCTTCGGAGTGTTCCCGTCTTTGCTTGCACGGTTGCAGCTGAAGGCGCGGCGCCTGCGTGCATTACCGGATTAGGTCAATACCCGACCAAGGCTTGTTAAGCTTCTCTTCCTGCGTTCGTGCACGTCGGTGTTATGTTTTGGCTGCTCATCGCCACCTTGGCCCAAGGACGCCTGTGATGCAGTTTCTACGGCTGCGAGGGGGCCCCTTGTTCGGGAAGGCCACTTCATCTGCCGGCGATTTCGAAAGTAGTTAGTAATTTGAGTAGAAGTTACCTGAAAAATGTAGTTAAATTAAACTACTAATTACCCAAATAAAGTTGTAATTGAAAGTTACCAAGTTACTCGGAAAAGTAGTTAAACTACAGTAGTTTGAGTAGAGTAGTTGAACTACGTCCAAGTCTGGCGGGAACGTCATGAGGCCGTCACGTTTTGGGGAACGGGCTATTCAGGAGCAAGGATCCGGTTGCGAGTCCCTCTTCCTTTTCTTGGCATTTCCGGGGAGAGGAGGAGAGCCCGCGCACAGCTTTATTCAGCGCTCAAAATGGGAGAGGGAACGTGTGCGTGCCTGTCCCTTCCACTGCAGAAGGGCGATCGTAGGAAGTCGGGCAACACGCATTGGTCACGGAGCTGGGCGGAGCAGATCGGAACCGTCGGAACGACGCGTCGCAAGCTCGGTCGGAAGCATGTGTTTCGGATAATCGTTTGCGGCGAGTAGGAGCAGCGATCGGACGTCGGATCGGACGGATCATCGAACATATGAGTCATGAAACGTTTTTCCAATATTTTCATGTTTAGCTTTCCTCCTCAACTCATAAACCGCGCATTCTACCGAACAGTTCAAGAAGACGAAAAGGGGGAGTCCCCTCTTGCTCGGACTCTCGTTTGTGTAATCCGGACACATCCATCTGCCCCTAGAAGATTAGCCCGTCGCTCAAAATTCAGACAAAAGTTGCTATCCCCACCCCGTCCACCCCGAAGCTGACAGTGCAATGAAAGTTACATGCTCCTTAGGCCAGCCGCACCTTTGCCACGTGATCACGCTCTCTCGCGCATAACCACGCGCAGAGACAGGTGATGAAAGGGGGGTGGCTGATTGGTCCGGCAAGCGCGTAGCTTCCACCACAATGTCAGCTTAGGGATGAAGGAAATAAGTGAGGTCCGGTGTCGTGTGACGTTCGTTTGGGCCCGGTGACGCGCTGCGGGGGCCCAGTGACGCGCTGCGGGGTCCGCGGATGTATCACAGTGAAAAGGCAGAGAGCTTACGAAGGGAAGGATTTACGAAATAGTCCGCTGTGTTTTTCAAATTTTCGTACTAAAAGTCACGCTTTTGACTTTCTACCTTTTTTTCTTTTAGCCCACTGAACGATGTGCTATTAGTAAAATCCCAATATAAATTGATTCATTCCAGCCCGAAATTCGTTTCATGGGCCCTTTAAAGGCCGGTTCAGACATTAGAGAGTTTTCGTAGATCGCTTTCGCCGTCCCGCAAAGCTCTCCGCAACACGCTACGCTACCCGGAACTCTACAGTCAAGGCCATCGGCTTGCAGGCGCATTAGCGGCTTCTTCGTTGCGGAGGGCTTAGCGGAGTGGGAAACGCGGTCTACGAAAACTTCCTATTAGCGTTTGACTGCGTTCCGTCCGCCTGCGTCTTTTGTAAAGATATTACGATAGCGCGAGACACATGCGCGTCCAAACTGTCCGATTCGGCGTGCGAACCGCCCCGTAGAACGGTAGCTCGCGCCGTCTCAAGCGGACGCAGTGGGGATTAGCGCAAGCAAACGCAATGTCTGAAGCACGCCTAAAGGTCCATACGCACATCTGTGTTTTGTCGAACTTGAACATCGCAGCCTTGGGAAAACCAGTCCCCACCGCTCCCCAAAACGAAAAAGCAAGCACTGCGAGCGGAGAACCGGATACGTCTCGCCGAGTCGGCCGAGTGGTGCGAGCGGACACGTCACGTTACTCAACTTACAGGTTCGGGATGAGGTTTCGACTTTACAAACTCATCACAACAACCCGCGCATACTCTTCCTGCCTGATTCCCCACGGAGCCCTGGCAGTTGTTGGCTGCTGTTTCAGTCGTAAACCCAGTCTTTTATTTTTTTTATTTTTTTTTTTTAAGACGCACAAATTGTGAAAGGGCGGTATGTAGGTGGACGAAGATAAAAGTCTAGGACTGTTTCAAAATGTCCATTCAAAACTATTTTCACGTCCATCACTAGTATTATTCGCTGCAACGAGTTTGACATCAACCATCAAAAGTTTATAATGAACACTTTTACATATTTTTTCACATGTCCACAGCCAGAACACATGCCCACAGCCTAGAAAAGTCTAATGACAATCTGTTTGCTTTTGCCTCAGATGGTCTTGTGGAATCAGAGATACATACAGAAAAATTGCGTACTTTGACATAGAGCAACTTTAGGATATACAAGTTAAGTATCTACAGCAAATAATCAGATTTATGATGTACGAATCATTCATAAACTCACTAAAACAGTTTTAGACAAAATATAAAAGTACTCTCCCAGAGTAGCGTAATATATATTGTCAGCTACGCTATAGTGGCAGCTGAAGCTTCTAAGGCGAGTTTTCTGCCTTCCTGAGCAAAAGGCAACTTGCCAAAAATGTCGTTAGGACTTAGTCCTCGGAGCGAATACACGCGGCTTGCGGTGCGACGGACCAGATTGAAAAATTGATAGAAAAATAAATATAGGTAATATCAAAATTCTCTCCCGGAATATATAACTAGGTATACAGAGGTACGTGATAGGAGAAAAATTAATATTGTCAGATGATTTGTGTGGCTTCCTGAGCGAGAGGCAACTGCCCAAAAAACGCGTTCGGACTTAGTCTCCACAGCGAAGAGTGCCGACGTTTGTTCCGAGAGACCAGATTAAAAAATTTACAGAAAAATAATTATAGGTAATATCAAAATGCTCTCCCGGAATATACAAATAGGCATACAGAGGTACGTGATAGGAGAAAATGTAATATTGTCAGATGATTTGTGTGGCTTCCTGAGCGAGGGGCAACTGCCCAAAAAACTCGTTCGGACTTCGTCTCCACAGCGTAGAGGGCCGACGTTTGTTCCGAGAGACCAGATTAAAAAATTTACAGAAAAATAATTATAGGTAATATCAAAATGCTCTCCCGGAATATACAAATAGGCATACAGAGGTGCGTGATAGGAGAAAATGTAATAATGTCAGATGATTTGTGTGGCTTCCTGAGCGAGGGGCAACTGCCCAAAAAACTCGTTCGGACTTAGTCTCCACAGCGAAGAGAGCCGACTTATTGTACAAGGGACGAGAGTAAAAAAAAAAAAAAAAAAACAATTCTAATATTCATCAAAATTGTCTCCTGGAATGTGATGCTATACATACCGAGCTATGCATTGAAATGCGAAAGCATTATAGTCCCGCGGGAGAAATGTTTTCTAGTAATGCTTCTACACGTATTAAAGTTGAGGACGACGTATGGGACGACGTCGAGGACGATGTCCCAGAGATCGACGCCAAGTAAGGCATATAAGTCGACCCCTTGCACGACGTCGAGGGTGACATCTAGGACGACGTCGAGAGCGACGTCAAGGAGGTCATCTAGGCCGACGCGGAGGACGACCTCAACGACGACGTCTAGGATGACGTCGAGAACGACGCCTAGATGACGACGTCTAGGATGACGTCGAGAATGACGCATAGGTGACGACGTCTAGGAAGACATCGAGAACGACGCCTAGAGGACGACGTCTAGGACGACCTCAAGGACGACTCCAAAGACGACGTCTAGGACGACCTCGAAGTACGGGTTGACGACGTTAGACCTTAAAGCGTAATGATAGACCTAACGTCAGGTCATCGCATACCCGCTTCCCACCTTCACGTAATACATCTGCGCGTACCGGTTGACGACGTTAGACCTAACAGCGTGACGTGAGCCCAGCGCATAACCGCCCCACTCCCGTCACCGAAAGCATTGCGCATGCGCTGGGCATGAGCAAGATAGCGGCCCGGAACGTTATAACGGCGCAGATCCAGGGCGCGCAAAACATTGCCGTCGTCAGCACCGCGCACGAAGACATCAGCCTACAAGCTTATTACGGTTCAGTCGCTCACCATGGGAGACAAGACGTACGCCACTCACACCTACGTCGCTGCGCCGCACGGTTCCACTAAGGCGGTTGTGCACGGGATAAAGCCAAACACACCTCCAGCCAAGCTGATGGAGGACCTGCAAGCCAAAGGCTACGATATCTTGTCGGCCCGGATGCCGGGCGGCTCAAAAACGGCCCTCGTCACGCTCCGCGGTCGCAAGATCCCGCAATACGTCAAGTACATCTGCAGTTACGTGGAGTGCAATCAGTATCGACCCCCAAGCAAGTGTGAAGCCCGTACCTGAAAACAGGCCATCGCGCAGACATGTGCCCCGCACCCGCCAATTTGGTGTGTCCCCGATGCACCACACCCAACCCCAAGCCAGGCCACCAGTGCTCTCCCAAGTGCTTGCAGTGTGGAGGGGATCACATGACCGGGGACAAGACGTGTTCGGAGCGCTTTGAAACGCGGCGGCCGCCAGCAAGGCGACCCCACCAGCACCAGCGCCAGCGCCAGGCCTGGAAGGGGGAAAGGTCGACTTCACAGCGGCGCCAGAGTGCCAGCCGGCAGCGGCCCCGGAACACCAGCCGGCGGAGGCCCCAGAGCTCCAGCCGGAACCCGCCACCCGCAAAGACGATGACACCACCTGGTGCGAGGCAACGCAGCGGCAGCCGGCCGAGGGACGAGCAACACCAGCAGCAGCAGCAGCAGCAGCGCCAGGCCCGACAGAGGGAGCGGTCGACATCGCAGGTGGGGCGGGGTGCCAGCCGGATGCCGCGGAGCACCAGCCGGTGGCGACCCTGGAGCTCTTGCCGGAACCCGTCACCCGCAAAGACGTTCAAAACACGTGCTGCGCTAGGCAAAGCAGCGCCAACTGGCAGAGGGACAAGCAGGAGCAGCACCAACAGCAGCAGGTGAGCTGGGCAGGAGGGCTTTCCCTCTCCCTCTCCCCCGAACCCGCACCCCCTTCCGAAAACACCGCACTCTTAAAATCAATCCAGGCATCAATCCACCATCTCACCTGCATAGTAGAGAAACTAGCCAATCGCGTTGAGCGCACAGAAAAGTACTTCGGTTTCGAAGTAATAATTCAAGGGCTAAAAAGTCTCCCCACAAACCTTTATAGCATCAACTCAATCATGAAGTTCGAGAAACAAATAGGATTCCCGTGCGAAGACGTTGACGAGTGTCTTTTGGAACGGCGCACTCGCAAAGCCCCAGCGCGAGGCGACTCGAGCGCGGCCAAGCCTATCATTAGAGCACCCACATTTCCACCTCCGGATGCCCCCAGCACACCATACCGGACACGCCCAGTCGGGCAGACACCCTCAGTAGAAATGACAGAGCCCGCCCTTGGCAGAGCAACACTGGGCAGCCATAACTGGAGTCTCGCAGTGGAACTGCCGAGGGTACCGCAATAAACGTGGGGCCCTAGCGCAGTATATTGCCGGACTCGACAAACCTCCTGACATAATAGCGCTCAAGGAAAGTGGAACCGAGATACCCTTACTTTCGGGCTACAAGGCGCTGGTTCCCCGCATATGCCAGCGCGTGGCAGTCCTAATAGCAAACCACGTTAATGCACGCATGTATGAACTCAGCGACGAGAGCATAGACCTCGTTATTATAGAAATAATTCCTGAGAAGCGCCACTGACCCTCGTTTTTTTATTTTCAACGTATACATTCCGCCACGCAACTTGCGTGGCGGACCTCGCAAGTTGCGAGGTCCGCGCAACCACGCAACTCACACTTGCACAAAACAGTCCTCATAAGCGACTTTAACGCGGCACACTCGGCCTGGGGTTTCACTCGCTCCGCGGCCAAGGGCATCCGACTTTAGCAGTTCATCTGCCAACAACGCCTGTACATCTTGACCGACCCGAGCAGCCCACGAGAACGGGAAACAGCGTTACACGCGACATGTGCCCGGACCTCGCGCTGCCGAGATGCAGACTGTGGTCGGTGGTAAAACGTTGAGGTGAACCTGGGAAGCCACCACGCCATAGCCCAAGTTTGACATCGCCGTCTCGCCAGGAAAGAAATGTTTCCGGAAACAAGCCCTGACAGACTGGAAGAGGTTTCGCGCAGCACGCATGGCCACGCACGGCGAGCGAGAGCACGATTATGCTTTCCTTGCCAGCTGGACCGAGCGCCTGGTGTGCGACAAGAACACCTATACGGAAACTATCAACATGACAACAAAGACCCCGAGGAGGACAGGCACCTGCTCCACTTGTGGGAGGCGAGGCACGATCTAACCAAGCGCTGGAAGCGCCAGAAGCTGAACCGCAAGCTCAAGAAACTTATCGCGGCAATCACGGGGGAAGCGCTCAAGTATGCAACCCAACTGGCGCTTTCCAACTGGAACAAGAAGTGCACCGATCTCCAGGGGAATCTGGGGACCAGGGACACGTGGCAAATCTTGCGACAGCTCCTGGACCCCAGCAAAAGTATACGCATTACCAGCCAGACTCCCCAGAAAATCCTGCGCGACTTCCCCGGCACCAACCAGGACCTCCTCGAACATCTCAAACAACGGTACATCGGCTCGTCCCCGGACAAGGAGTACCACGACAACGAAGGCGAGCCAAACCCCGACATCGACGTCTCCTTTAGCTTCGAGTAAGTCTGGAGCGCGCTCCAAGACCTGGGCCGTAACACGGCCATCGGCGAGGACCGCGTCCAAAACAGGCTTCTCCACAACCTAGACGCAGGCTCGGTTCAGACCCTCCTGAAACACATCAACCAGAAATGGGAGAACGGCGAGCTCCCCAGGGAGTGGAAACACTCGGAAATTATCCTCATCCCCAAATCTGGAAAGGAGTCTTGCTTCGACAACCTATGACCAATCTCCCTGACGTCCTGCGTGGGAACGCTGATGGAACGGGTCGTCCTCAAACGGCTGCAGCCGCATATGGAGGAAACGGGCGTGTTCTCGCACACCACGCTTGGTCTTAGAGAGCACCTGTCAACCCAGGACGTCATGCTGCAGCTAAAAGAGGACATCCTCGGCCCCATCTCCAGGACGACGACCCAAGCGGTGCTCGCCCTGGACGTCAAAGGTGCTTTTGATAACTTGGGCCACCAGCTAATCCTCCGAAACCTGACAGTCACAAACTTCGGTTCCAGAGTGTACAACTACCTACGGGACTTTATACGGAACAGGACATGCCACCATTTGTGCAGGTGACCTCCACGCGGACGCCATCAACACCCCCATAAGGGCACGCCGCAGGGGTGGTCCTCTCACCAACTTTGTTCAAACTCAACGAGCGGTCTGCCCCCGATCCAGGAGCGCATCCCGCACATTAAACACTCTCTGTACGCGGACGATCTCACAATCTGGACCGTGCCCGGGTCTGACGCAGAGAAGCAGGACGCGCTTCAGGCGGCAGTCGACGAGGTTCAACGGTATTTACGCCAAGGCAGTCAAATCGGCAGTCAAATCGGAATTGATCCTAGTCTGCAAGACCCCAAGGTCCCACCGCAAGTTGGAGCCCAGAGACGAGATACACATCTTCTTGGACGACGGCTCCCAAATCCCCGTGGTGCCACGTGCCAGAATCCTGGGATCTCACCTCCAGGTGGACGGTAAGGCGACCCACACCCTCACACTCCTCCAGAACCAAGTCACCCAGATCCTACGGATCATGCACCGGGAGCCAGCCGGCGGCACGGCCTCAGGGAAGACGATACGATCAAACTGGTTAACGCCCTGGTGCTGTCGCGCATCATCTACGCCACACTGCTATCTGAATCTCACCAAGGAAGACGAGGTCAAGCTGGATGTCCTCATACGCAAAGCGTACAAAGACGCCCTCGGACTCCCCCCGTACACCTCCACAGAGAAGCTACTCAAGCTCGGCGTTCACAACACTTTTAGGGAGCTGGCGGACTGCCACCTCGCCACTCGACGAGACCGACTCACCCAAACACCTGCGGGCGAAAGGTCCTCGAGTCGCTCAAGATTTCCTTCCAATGGGATAGAGAGGACACCACGGCACCGATTCCGCGGCACATTTAGAGCCAAATCAAGGTGCACACGATCCCCCGCAACATGGACCAGACCCTCCACGCGGAACGCCGCAAGGCTCGGGCAAGATTCTACCAAAAGGAGTATGGCAAACGGGCTGATGTCCTGCACACAGACGCGGCCACTTAGGCCTATCAGCCGAACACAGAGGTATTATGCGTCGTGGACAGAACTGGGAGCACCCGAGTCATGGCGTCGCTACGTACCTCGAATACGACCATTGCAGAGGAACTCGCTATCGCCATGGCCATTGGGCTCGGCGAAGATGACGTCACCAGCATGAGCGGCTCACAAGCAGCACTGCGTCGCTTCCTAGCGGGCCGTGTCTCGCCGAAGGCACTCAAGGTCCTCACCCAGAAATGCCGAAAAGGCTCCCCCCGGAGAAACTCAAATGGATCCCAGGACACGACGAGGTGAAAGGCAATCGGTGTGCTGACACCGAGGCCCGAGCATGTACCCTCCGGGCCGCTCCCGCCACCACGTCGCGACGAGGGCTAGATTCATATTTATCCCGGTTCCAAACGCACTCTAGGAGAAAATGGAGGGAAAAGGTAGTAACGGGCGCATTTTCCTCCCTTCTACTGACGCGCCCCCAAGCGGACACGAGACGAAGGGGGGTTCGAGACGTTTTTCTCTTTCTCCAGGCAGACGGAAGAAAGCTTCCGCCCTCCCGACTCATATTCTTGCGGTTTCGTTTTTCGAGAACGTCACGCACTATGTTTAATAAACGTTGTTGAGTTGATCGAGCTTCAGCGGCAGCGAAGGCCGCTTGTAATTCCGTCTCCCAGTCCAAACGTGCAGAACATTTCGGTTGCAATGACGTTTTTACCACTAAATTTATCAAACAAGCAAACGAAGCCGCTAGAAACAGCGAAGTTCTGGAGCAGTGCCTGCGGCGCTACCTACACTGGGTAAGATGGCCGTCTCCGGATCGCGGGACCCACGCGGAACCACGCGGAACTGTGTCGACGTTTTCGACGTTATGGAAATCGCAGAAACTGCGTAGTAAAGGTTCGTTCCTTGGTTGAATAGATGATGACTGCCCAGCGGTGTCTTGTGGGAACAATCGTTTGATGAGCCTTGTTCGGTGGGTGATCAGAAGAGTGCGACAGATGCGGGAGGACTTCGTCTAAAGCGTTTATTTAGACGTGACGAGCTATTGCACCCAGTATATACAAAGGAAGAGAAAATCCCCGTCCTCCAAATTAGTTCAAGTCCAAGCCAGAAAGGGCCTCTCTCTGCCCAGTCACGGGCCTTTGAAGACGCTGACCCCCTCACTCTCGGGCGAGGATCAACCAATCATTTCAAAGTTTTGCTGGAGCCACGTGATATCCACCGTCCAATAGTTGGCAAGGGCGTCGATACACATTCGTTAACTTGCCGACGGACTACAGCCGACAGCTCCGTAACTTCGTCCGTGCATCCCGTTGCAGACACAGCGGCGCCTCTCCGGAACCCCCAGGTTGAAACCCAAGAAGCCCCGTAGAATGCGCAAGCCTCCAGATTCAAAAGAAAAACAACATCCCTTCCCGAGGGGTCATCCCGATGGGGAAGTCACAGGAAGACGCTCTCCAGGGGGGCCGCGTCGGCGGAAAGGGCCACGAGGTCCCTCGTTAGAAAAACAAAACTACACAAAACGACCGGGGAGGGAAAATCATACGCGCCGCCGGACAAGACGACCGTCGCCCGGCCGATCGGGAAACCAGCAGTCTTTCCCAGATGCCGGGTGCCTGGGTGCCTTCTGTGCTGAGTTCGGTTCTGTTTTCCGATGCCGAGTGCCAACCGGCAATCAACGTAGTTCTGTATTTCTGCGTGTCAGCAACATAGCCGCAACATCGCGACGGTAGTGTTGTGCGTTGTGAACAGAAGACTGGTGTTATCGCCGATGTGACCGTATGTTCGCGTATCAGTGGTGTAACAACAAGATGAGATGCCGCAAACTGTCGGGCATTGATGCCGCTGGTCGGGCCGTGATCGGAGGGGGCGGGGTGTCGCAGGTTGACATTCCGCTTTACACTAAAGAGTTTAAGACCACTTGAGGGATTACGTGCAATCGATCGATGTGCGGATAGTCATGCTGGAACACTGGTCTGAACCATAAACTCTATCGTACAGTGGCCAATGTGACTGTCGGTTGTCTCCTCCCCGAGGGCGATTGCGTTCTGGGCAAAGGACTGAACAGTACGAAAAAATGCCGGAAATTACGTGTATTTACAGTTTGGAAGTTTAGCATTAAGAAAGAATGGTAGGTACATTTGAAGAAAAAAAAAAAAACTATCCTTTTTTTTGTTGTGTAAAAATACTACGGTTCCTCGAAATACAGCCCTCCAAGAGGCGCGCTTGTGTGAGCGCTAGAAGTTTTTGAGCTCGCCACGACGTAGCTCCATACACTTAACACCTGCCGCAAGTCGCTGCTTTGACTGCATTCAAGTTGATCGAAAACCGATCTTTCTGCCCGTGAAGCATCACTTCCAGCTGAGTGAATATCCGCTCTACAGAGATTAATTCAAGACGACAATTGCAGCCGTGCGCAATTGTCGTCTTTAGAGGTAAATAAATAAATAAATAAATACTGGCTACGGCGTGCCGTGCAGGGAAGGAAACACTTGGCTTAGAACCGCATTGGAGCGGCTTGATTTATTGGCTTTTAAACAATTACGGCATGATCGAGCGTTTTCTTTTAGAGCGCAGCTCTTAGGCGCCCGTTTCCGGCTTGAACGGCGTCGCCGTCGGCGTCGCCGTAACCGCGCGGTGCATTATGGGTAAATTTTTCCGCTATATTTAGTGGAAAACCTTTCCCGATAAATTTAGCAGAAAATCTTTCTCGCTAAATTTAGGAGAAAAATTTCCCCGCTAAATTTAGCGGAAAAAATGCTTGTAGTATGCGTAATGTGTCTACGTGTGTGTATAATAATTCCGAAGCGCAATCCCATGCGTAATGGTGGCGTGAGGAAATTAAAATATTTTTTATAGAACATGAATTGGGCGTACCTAGCGCCACCTAGCCTAGCTACTTGCAATTACTCTGCTTGACCCTGCCATCTAGTGGCAAGCGATTTAACCTTATACATGATGATTGAAACCTGAGACTGTGGTTTGAAAAACGGAAACTCGCGAAGTAGGAAGAAAAAGGGACAGACAGCGTCTCAAACTGAGCTGAAAACTTTATTGCCTGTACGCCTTACACCTCGCCCGAACGTCGAACGTCGCCACCACCACTACGATTGATCACTGAAATACAAAACATACACCAGAATCTATTTGTAGTTCAGTGATCAACCGTTGTGGTGGTGGCGACGTTCGGGGGAGGTGTATATAAGGCGTGGAGGCAATAAAGTTTTTATCTGAGTTTGAGACGAATTGTCTGTTCCTTTTTCTTCCTACTTCACGAGTTTCCGTTTTTCAAACCACAGTCTGAGGTTTCAATCATCATGTATAAATTACACCAGCTCGCCTGCACTTTAATCGTTTTTCCATTGATTTAACCTTCTTTCACGATACGCGATAAACAGCGGCTTCGAGTTTGTTCTTTTGAGAGCGGCTTTTGATTTCGCGGATTGGTTTGCCATTCCTCCGTGATGTGCGGTTAACGAAGGAATTGTGAGTCAAGGAATAACAAATTGAAGACGTAAAGTGCGCGAAGTAACTGGGTATCGGTTGTCTCCGTTTAACATCGCAGTGCTGACGACGAGACGACTGAATAACTGCTTTCGAAACGTAAGTTTCTTTACCTGCGGGGGGAATCTGATTTCGGAAATAAACACATTTCGCGGAAGGCTTGTGTTACGCTTTTATTTGTTGCTCCTCTTGTCCCGTACAAGAGACGTAGCGTCATCGTTAAGCCTTATTGAGCTTGATTTGCTCGATTCGGGGCCGCCATAATGAGATGCAGGCGACGGGGGAACTTTGCTCCCCTGCTTCAGGGATGAAAGTCTCTCCCTTTCTAAAGGAACATAGGCTACAAGACCGTTCCTCCCCTTAGGGAGGACTATCGATACCCTTTTTTCTAGGAGTGCGGGTACTCAGAAACCAGGGCCTACCACCGTGGCAAGAGGCGTGAATACCCCCCGCCACACAAGAATCTCAACAGAGAGGACATGGTGCCTTGGCGCCAGTTCCAGAGAGGAGCGTTCCGCAACCTAGTGCTCTTGCACAAATTCTCCCCTATAAGCTACAAAGCCGAATGTCCGCACTGCGGGCAATATGCATCCTTATCACACACCCCGTGGCTCTGCACAGCTCACCCTAACATCTCCCACTCCCACCCTGATCCCACTCCCGAAAATTGGGAAGCCGCACTGCTCAGCTCGTCTGCTGCCGACCAACTAAAGTTGATCGGGCGGGCGAGGCTGACAGCCGACAGCGTTGGGGCCCTGGACTAAGGGAACCACCGAGGGACCCATATACAGGCATAATAAAGTTTATTCCTCCTCCTCCTCCTCCCCCTCGTCTTTCGGACCTAGAAAGATCCCATCCTTCTTTTTTGGTGATTATTTCCAACTCTTGACTGGCACTTGTTTGGTATTTTACGAACTTTGATTGCTGAGCAGTGCTTTGTTTCATTTGTGAAATCACAGCTCACAATTTTCTGTACTCGTTTTATAGGCATTTTCTTTCATATATTTTTCCGGTGTCACTTTATCTGATGAGTTTCTTTCTTTGGTTATGCTCATGCTCGGCGCTCAAGTTGCGTTCAAAGGAGGGCGAAATCCCGGGGCCTTCTCCCTGGCGCGTGGATCAAGCGAACGAAAACGTCACGCTTTTGCGATGCGGCGCAGTGGAGTCAGCTACGCGACGGATGGAGGTAGGGGTGCTTGGGCGGCACAAACAACCATTGTCTTGGGGGCGCATCAGTGTGCTCTCAATATTATTTTGTTGTTAGACAATTTTGTGTTTTATGTAGAGCTCGCTAAATTCATCTGCGGTGGTGTCAAGAGTGAAAACCGCTAAATTACACTGCAAACGCTAACAACCCTCCCCTCGGCTTCTCCTCGGAGTAAACGGCGAAGCTGAGAAAGGAATTGCGCAACCTGTTGAGATCACGCACATCCTACCTCGGATTTCTCTCCCGTGGTGATAGCACTCTACGGTAGAAATGAACAAAATAAAATAGGGCTCGACGTCGGCAGGTGGTTGAAAGCTTCAACAGCAACTGCCTAATTGGAACGGCACACGTACAAGGTGTGACCTCACGAAACCCTGTAGATGCTGGCCGCCCGCTTCTGTTATTTTTGCCCTAGTATTTCAGTTCTATTATTAATAAAATTAGATCGACATCCCAGCTGCGATCGCATCGCAGCTTGAAGGCTCTATGCGGCGACTTCACAAGCGCATTCCCGCTCGAGAAAAAACAAGCGCAGTCGAGCATGTCTCCTTCTGTCTTCGGCAGGGACCAGTCTAACATGTCTTCTGCCAACTTCGGCTGGGACATTTCCGACATCCTCCCGCAGCGTGACCCCCGCACAAAGGAGTGGATGCTGGTCGGCAACAAGAGCTTCCTGGTCACACTAATCGCCGGCTACGTGTACCTAGTCAAGATAGCGGGACCCAGGTTCATGAAAAGACGCCAGCCGTACGAAGGCCTCAAGCCGTTCATCCTCCTTCATAACCTGTTCATGGTCGTCGCCAATGCCTACTTCGCCATCAACTTCTTATCCAGGTCCTACCTGGGAGGTGGCTACAACATCGTCTGTCAGGGCATCGACTTCGAGGCTGGAGACAAGGTCACGATGGAGTACCTGGAACTTTGCTGGTGGAGCCACTGGGTGAGAAAGGCCGACCTCCTGGACACCATCTTCTTTGTACTTCGAAAGAAGGACTCCCACGTGTCCTTCCTTCACGTTTTCCACCATGGCGCAGTGCTCTTTGGCGGCTGGTATGCTCTCGCCTACGGTGCAGATGGACAGCTTGCCTTAGGAATTTGCGTCAATAGTTTCGTTCACGTCGTCATGCACTCGTACTACTTCCTGTCTCTTCTGGGTCCCGCTTTTCGCCCGTACCTCTGGTGGAAGCGACACTTGACGCAGCTCCAACTGCTACAGTTCGGCATCATGTTCATCCACGGCTTGATTCCACTTTTCATCGACTGCGGCTATCCCAGGTTCCACGTGGTGCTTGGAATGTTTCAGCTGGTCGTCATTACCGTTCTATTCTTGCATTTTTACGCCATGGCCTATCTGAGACAGAGCGGTCTCAGCGATAAAGCCCAGTAATTAATTTGTTGGCTGTTCTCTCGTCGCTGATATATGTACTGAAAAACGTTTTTCGCTTTAAAAACATTGGCGAATAAATTTAACCGCAATCCAAAGAAATTCTAGTAATGGTATGTCTTTCTTCATTTGAGATAGACGAATAAAATATTATGAAAACCACACAGGGCATTGCCCCAGGCCAAGTCAAAATCTATTGTGGGTTGAACGACGTTGCTACACAAAAGATCCGATAGCCATATGTACCCACTATTTATTGGCCACCATTCATGGACGAAATATGGCGGAAGTGTATTGGTATGTTATAGTAGACTTACCTGAGACCGCGGTAACGACAGAAAAACGACAGGAAGGAGGAAAGAGGTCTTAATGAGTTGAATTAGTTCAGACCCAATATAAGTGGATTTCGTTACAATATAATCGGCTGTGTTTGAGACCTCTTTCCTTCTTCCTGTCGTTTTTTTGTCGTTGCCGAAGTCTCGGTTAATTGTACAATGATGAACTTATACCAGTTCATGTGCGCCTTCACGTTTTGTTGATATGGGTCTGCTTGGAAATTTTATATGGGTCATCAAATTTTTTTTAGCTTATCTGTCACCTTGAAGTTTTGAGATATAATGTGTTTATGGGCTGGATGTTATGCGAGATGCGTTACGCTCGATTGTAACGAAAAGCCGTTACACGCAATCAAGGCGACATAAAGCATATCTCAAGCAGGCAGTGAGCAAGTCTACAAAGCATTTAGAAACATATTTAGTCATAAAAAGTAAAACATAGTCATAATTAGCGAGATCTGCCAACCGGCGCAGCGGGAATCGGACCCCGGCCCGTGTGATCCGGAAACGGGCGCCTCTGCTCGGCGCCGCTAGGAGGACGCGAAAGGGGAGCGCAAGCAGCTGGACTACGTGTGATGCAAGGGAGCCTGCGGTAGTGGCTCACTGTTGGCGAGCGCCACTTGCTCCCGGATAACGAAGCGTGGCTTCCCTCGTAATCTCACGACATCACGGGTTCTGAATAAATTTGAACTTTTCGATCATTGTGACAAACCCTGGAGTACATTCCGAGTGTGTCATGCGGGCAACCCACCCGAAACCACCCAAAGCATTCCGTAACCAAGCATAACACATCATAAATCACACATATTGCATGCGTGACAGATTCTGTACTCTCCGGGTTGCAAAGATGATTAAGACAAATAAGTTTAATTTCTTATATGGGACACCCTGCAAAATGATTAGATGAGTACACACTAATAGTTTTATCTTCGTGCTGCCTCATCACATTGAATACTGTACTACTATTTCTCTTGAATAATGTTGAACAGCTGCGAATCCTATTCAGTATAGTGTCAATCATTCTTCCACATGCCAACGTCGTCCGTTTTGCCTAGGCTGTATACTTTCCGGTTTTTAACCGAAAAAACACCGATAAACATTCGCCGGGTTCGAAAAAAAAATTGGTTGAAATTGAAAAATACCGGTTTTCGAATAATCTCGTTCAAGAAACAGTTTTTTTTTTTTAGCGAAAAAGTTTTATGTTGCTTTTTGTCAGACTCGATTAAATACAAGTGGCTCAGGACTATTTCGCGCAACATCTCTGATGATCTGCAGTTCACGGATGACTTGTTCTGGTTGCACGTGAAGATAGTAAATCCTTGCGTCAAGATGGCACTGCCAGAGGGATTTATTCCCTATGAAAGCCTCCACGGGCTTGTCGTGCACGATGAATGTAAGCTAGCTCAGTGATCTGGAAGCTCATCTCCTTCATTACCGCTACTATACGCCATCAGTGCCGTCATTGACCTTGTGCTGCCTTGGAAGTTGCATTCACCGTACACTGGCCAGTAATCTCCCAAGCCTCTTTGGACATTTCGGGACTTCACGCGTCTAGCGTAAATGTAGAGCGCGCGTTCTCAAAATTGTCCGTCGTCGACGAAGGAGCGGGCGGGAATGACACGATGCGGGTCTTGGAAAGTATACATGCATATATAAAAAAAAAGAGGTGTGAAGAACATTATGTATTTGATGTAGATCAAAGGTGAACCGCATCTTTTCGCGCGTTTTTCCGTCGATAAGAGCCGTTTGAGGCGCCTGCACGAGAAAATTTACCGAAGTGAACCGGTATTCTGTAAATAAATAAACACCGAAAAACATCTGCCGATTTTTTACAGAATTAAACATCGGAAAGGTAAGGACCTGTCCTTACCTTGCCGGCGCGGTGGGCATTTTGGAGAGAGACGCAGTAGTTCATTTTGAGAGTGTTTTGATAAATGCTCTTGGACTCTGTCCGTACTCTGGTACGCTTGTCTTCTCTTCCGCTATACTTGAGAGAGTCAGACAAGGTGGCGATAATTGGCACTGACGTAGGTAATTTATCGAACCGGTCCGCGGTAGTGTGGCCCTAAACCCGTCTATATTGCCTCGGAGATGTGGGTACAGCGCTACTAGGTTTGACGTCTCCTTTGAGATTGCCGCCGCCGTTGAGATGACCCTGTGGCCATAGGTCGGCATTTTAAGCCGTCCTCACTCAAACTCACAATCACCTCTTTTTCCTCAATCAGCCTCACACCCACTCATGATCACGATTTATTCAAAATAAGATAATCACCCAGACTCACCCTCACGGTTCAACACAAAACTAAAACTCATTCGCCGTCATCATCACGGTCGTAACGCTTACTGATCATCACGCTCACAGGTCATCACGAATCATCAGACTCACAGGTCCTCACGCTCACAGACCGGTTCTCATACTCACAGGTCCTCACGGTCCTCGCACTCACAGGTCATCACGATCATCAAACTCACAAGTCTTCATGGTCTTTATAGTCCTCAGACTCACAGCCCCTCACGGTTCTCACACCTACATGTCATCATGCTCATCACATAGGCCCTCACGGTCCTCACACTCAAGGGTCATCACGGTCCTCACGGTGCCCACTCACAAGTCATCACGGTCCTCACACTCACAGCTCCTCTAGGTCCTCACACTCACATGGCTCATCACGCTCATTACGCTCACAGGTCCTCACACTCACAGGTCATCACGGCTGCAGGTTGCTTGCTTTGCGTTTTTCTTTTGTTTATCGCAAGCCGTTGGTTTGTCTTCGCGTGAGTCGTGCGGTGGGGAAACTACCCAATTTAAAAAAAAAAAAAATTATATTTATGCTCGGCACATTTCTATCACATTTCGTTAACCTGGATTAATTACGAAAGAAACTGTAAATGCAAGCTGACGTAAGTGGGTGTGTTGAACTTTCGCCTGCTGACAAGGGCGCAAACCTGGATTAATTACGAAAGAAACTGTAAATGCAAACTGACGTAAGTGGGTGAGTTGGAACTTTCGCGTGCTGACAAGGGCAGCGGTAAAACAAACACGTGCCTTCCGACAGGTTGCACGCAACGTTGCAGTGATTAGAGCATCGCTCCGCTGTGCATAACTCACTCATTTGTACACAAATAACCGATTACTAGATGTGTTACCCCCTTTCTATTCTTGTGACAACCACACGTACTTCTGCGGAAGTTTATGCAGCGTAGTAAACATATGCTCTGACTTTCTTTTTCTTTTTTTTTTTTTTTTTGGGGGGGGGGTTGGCGGTAATATTAGGCAGGGCGGTTTCACGTGACGTAGCTCCGGTTTGAATTTCTGTCGGCAGTGGTGTCTGTCAGTCTTAAGCCTGGTTCAGACAGTTGCGTTTGGCTGCGTTTGACTGCGTTGCGGCAGCGAGAAACCAGGACATTCCTGCTGCTTATATCGCGTGCCAAGATGATTCCTTGAATTGGATACCACGCTTCATACGAAGCACATATGTGCCGGTGACTCGCTTTCGGTTCTCGACGCAACGCAGTCAAACGCACTCAAACGCAAGTGTCTGAACCGGCCTTTATGCTCTTCTATGAGCAAAGGCCGCGGAGGCCAAGTTTTCCTTCTCACTCGAGTTTCTTCACGTTTTGTTGATCGGCCGTGCGTGCCGGAGTAGGCGGCGATATAAAGAAACATCGGACGGCATTCTTTTTCAGCCTTCTCGGCCTTTATAAAATGCCCCCGCATTTATTATCTTGATACATGCAGCCGTCCTCAGTTTGGTTTTGTTTGGACTGGTTTGGCATGGCTCTGCTTGGTTTGCTTTAAAGCGATTTGGTGGTTTAGGGTCGTCCCCGCCCGGCTCTCTGTCGCGCTCTCCATCACTTAGGTAGCGCCACTCATCATGTGGCAAGTCGCATTGTTCTTGGAGCTCAGTCCTCTAATGGGCAATCAGTTCATCGAACAACGTTTCATCGACAGATGGTTTTTTGGACACTGTGTTTTCATCGGCAGATCGTTTCTTAAGCATTTGTTTCATCGATGTGCCATTAGCAGATCGTTTCTTCGACATTCGTTTATCGACACAGCTTACTACATTTCGTCGTTACTTTTTTTTTTACTCGGACGGCTAGATGACGTTTCTCATTCTCCTTCTCTTTCATTGACGCTGCGGTGGCTTCTTGACGTATTCGCGTGTTCGCAGCGCACTACGGTGTCCGCTACGGTGTCCTCACTCTTTCCGCCTACGCAGGCCGCTGTGCGCTTACATTGCTGGAGTGCTGCGTGCGGCGTGGCGGCCTTTTGGATACGTTTCGCCGTTTGGGCGCATGCTCGCGCTATCGAGCGGATATCTGTTTACGTAAGGAGCGTGCCCTAAGAAGCTGAGGCTCAGCACTCGGTAGCCAGACGGACCGGACGGCCAGACGTAATTGTTGCTTTCTGTCGTGCTTTTAGCTGCGTGCACACACGGAGCTCGCGGGATGCTGAACTGTTCCAAACTTTTTCCAAAGGGGTATTTCTAGACGCAGTGGGGCCTATGTATACTGCGCATTTTTTTTATAGAATCATATAGTGCTTATTTTGTTCTCAAGAATGCACGACAAATACCAATACTGACGTTTGGCATTCTCTTCTCACAAGAGTTCCGAAAAAGGTAGTAACGTAGGGGTTAACCCGTCGATTTTGGTAGTATCAATGAACGAGGTATTTACATCGTTGTAGCGCTTGCGGAGAGCTATCGTCTACGTCGTCTTCTTCGCTTCTGGCCAGCTGACCGATTCTACGTGCTCGAGCGCTCGCTGGAAGCGTAATCGTGTTTATACAATATTCAACAGTGCTCATCCGTGTGTACTGTAGTGAACATTTCAGGCCGACGTGTCAATAGTTTATTGTTTTCAACCAGGAAAACGCAATATCTGTAAACACCCGTTCGAGATTTTGAATCTCGTGAGCCCCCCAAGTCGAGTCGTGGAAGCATCCGAGCAGGACTCCTACCTCAGGTCCGGTTACGCTACAGAAGACAGCCTATCATTATGGAAGAAGAATGACACTACATACCTAAGGCTGGCGCTCTTGGCTTCGAAATACCTGAGCGTGCGGGCTTCGTCGGGCTCAGTGGAAAATTTGTTTTCCATATCGGGTGCGTCAATAAGGGCTCATCGGGAACCACTTTTGCTGAAGACTCCAGTGTTGGAGAAAGAAGAGGAAGAAGAAGCGCCCGGGACACGGGACGACGAAGGCGGACAAATAAAAGGGCTCGAGCGGAACGGTTCTCCGGTTTTATCTTCACCATACTGGTGCCGAAACTCGGGAGAAGACCTGACTCCGTAACGATCTAAGATGAAAAGAGGAAAGAGAATCCGCGCCGTCGCTCGAGCAGCAGTCACCCGGACAATCTCGCGAATAGATGAGATTCTGGTCAGCCCCGATCCAGTCAAGGACGAATTGCAGAACCACGCAGGTTATTTTCGTCAAAGGCAAGCACATTTGAAAGATCTAGATAGGGAAATTGTCGCGCAAATCGACGAGGAAGGACTCGAAAACAAAATCGCCAGTCAGAAGGAGTACGAAAAGAACGTCAGTTTTATTATGTCAAGAACCCGTCGCCTTCTGAATGCGGAACCTACCACCCAAGCATCGAGCGCAACGTCCATTCCACGGCAGCATCCTCAAAACGTAGCCCTACCAAAACTCCAAATACCAGGTTTCGATGGAAATCTCAGAGACTGGCAGGGTTTCTGGAATCACTTCCGCGCCACAATACACATCATCCCGGATCTGCCGAAAATCGAAAAGTTCAAGTATCTTCTGTTATACCTCACTGGCCAAGCCAAGCGCGCAGTTGAATGGATTCGGCTCTCAGAAGAAGAATGCGACGTCGCAGTCAAGAATCGACGTCGCAGTCGCGGTTGTATGATCCCCTCGAGTTCTTGGCACCGTTCACAATTCGTGCAAGACTGTGTTTCCAAACCTGGTGGATACAACAACGACTCTGGGATAAGGACCTCCATGGAAACGAGAAAACAGAATAGAATTCCTGGTGCACAGAATTAACCCATCTTCCATCACTAAGAATGCCTCGATTCGTGCGACCCGTGCAAGCCCAGGGCCGCCGCAGCGGGGAGCTACACATATTCACCGATGCAAGTCCCCGAGCATATGGAGCAGCAGTATATATTAGAGTCTCTTCGCCACTGGATTTATTCGAAACAGCCTTCTAATCGACAAGAATAGAGTGGCGCCGGTAAAACCGGTAACTTCATTTAGATTAAAATTACTTGCATGTCTGATCGGTGCAAGACTTCACAGTTATATTAAAGACATTCTAGGTTTTGATAATCTACACTCATATTTCTGGACATATTCCAGGATTGCACTCAGTTGGATTTGTAGTGACGCAACTAGATGGCAGCCCTTCGTTAGAAACAGAGTTACCGGAATTCAGCAACGCACGAAGCAATGTGCATGAGACCACTGTAGAAGCGAAGACAATCGTGCAGATTTATTGACAAAAGGAGTATCGGCCCCTTTTTTATAGCACAAGAGGACGTGGTGGACCAGTCCATGGTGGCTTGCACTATCTAAACTAAACTGGCCAATGCGATTCTCAGTTGCCAATGGCGCACACGAAGTAGACATGCCTGAACGAAACAAGTCCGTCCTAGTCAATCTTGTGGCAGTACCACACGCCACTGGCACATTGACGAATTCGTCGTTGATGAATTTGGACAACTACAGCAATATCAACAGGGTTATTCAAATAACCGCATGAATTCTACGGTTTCTAACAAAAGTATCATTGCATCAAGGTTTAAGGCCGGACCACTAACAGCTGATGACATTGCTCAAGCAGAAACATATTGGATCCGAAGAGTGCAAGATTAGAGATATCTAATCGAAGTTGCGGTTCTCAACGAAGGAAAGCAGGTGCCTTGCACGTCAAACGTAAGCCGATTTCACCCATTTCTTGCATCTAACAATGTTATACGAGTCGGCGGCCTCTTACCACAGCGGCATGAATCCTACCGCCTTAAGCATCCTATTTTGCTTCCAGGACGCCAAAGATACACTGACCTGCCTATTTTGCATACGCACACTCGGCTTCTGCACGCGGGTGTTCAGAGTACACTTACCGAATTACGCGAACGATTTTGGATTATCAAGGGACGCCAGGGGGGCTATGTTGCACGTTTTGGGCTCCCAGGAGACTAGGGAGAAGGAAGTGACGTCAACAACGCTCTTTGGATGTTGATTGATGGAGTCGCTGATGACGGTATCTGCAGAAGAAAACAAAGATACGTTCATTTGTTCATTCACACCTACGTCACTTCCTTCTCCCTAGTCTCCTGGGAGTCCAAAACGTGCAACATAGCCCCCCAGAATGTCAATCGGGCCATCAGCACCTGCCTTCTTTGTCGTCGAAGAATGCTAAAGGCTGCAACCGCACCCACCAATACCACCGCTGCCACGAGAACGCATAATAGAAACTGGCCCATTTGACATTACCGGAGTGGACTTTTGTGGTCCCATGTACATACGAGCGGCATCACAAACAAAATACTTCGTTGCTCTTTTCTCCTGCGCAGTAACACGAGCGATTCATTTAAAACTAGTCTCCGGCATGTCGACCACAAACTTTCTTATGGCATTCCGACGATTTGTTTCGAGGCGAGGAATACCGTCTATAGTATATTCAGACAACGCCCGCACCTTCCTCCACTGCGACGAGCGCTTCCGCATGCTCTCCAGTTCAGAAGTTCAAGACTACTCGAGCGGACTTCAGATTCAAAGGAAACTCAACCAACGATTCATCGTGGAAAACGCCCCCTGGTGGGGAGGATGGTGGGAGAGAATCATCAGAACAATCAAGGACGCCTTGCAGAAAACACTCGGACGCACAAGCCTCACATTTGAAGAACTAACGACTACCCTTTTTGAAGTCGAGGCGGCCGTAGACTGTAGACCTCTCACTCACATCAGCACGGACCCCGATAAGTCGCAAGCACTAACGCCATCTCATCTCTTAACAGGCAAACGAGCGGTTAGCCTTCCACCGAAGTTGATAGGGTCGGTACCAACCTCAACAGCCCCGGAATTGAGACGAAGAGTGCTGTACCGTCAGCGACTCATAACGCAACTATGGAAGCGGTGGAAACGTGAATATTTTATTCTCCTTACATCGGATCAACAAAGCCCTTCAGAGGAAGTATCAAGAATGCAAGCAGGAGACATCGTCATTGTAGACGATGTCCAGACACCGCCCCTAATGTGGAAACTCGGCAGAGTCACCCAGACGTTTCCAGGCAGGAACGGGATAATTAGAGCATGCGACATCCGTCTGGCAAACAAGCGGGTCATTCGCAGCCCCATTGAACGGTTGTATTTGCTTGAAAAGACGCACCTTGCATCCCCCATTGCTTGCCGTCGGGGTGGGAGTGTGTTGGAGAAAGAAGAAGAAGGCGCCCGGGGACACGAGGCGATGATGGCGGACAAATAAAAGGGCTTGAGGGGAATGGTTCTCCCGATTTTATCTTCAACATCCAGAAAAGATGATTCTTGTAGCAGAGTATGTCAAGAAAAGGAAAAACGTAATTTAGCTGCCGTGCAAAAAGAAAAAAAAATAAGAAAACAACAACAACTTAAAGAAGAAGGGGGGGGGGAAGGGGGGAGGGCAGCAACAAGGCAGTACTGGAAAGATTTTTCGTTGTTGCTATGTCCTGTGTTCTATATCATTCAAGAAAATTCTCCATAAATATTCGCGTGGTGTCTGCTACTTCCGTTTCTGACCTTGTCTCACAATATTGATTAATCTATTGTAAGTTGTAAAACACATAATATGACTGTTAATCAATCGGGACAAGTACGCAGAAAAATGCATTCGGTTAGCTGAGTTTTAGGGAGGTTCGGGAAGGTCCTTAAAATTCTCACAGACAAAAACATGAATTTCGCGTTGTCCATCAGCGTTATCAAGGATTTTATTTGTTCTGTATCTTAGGACTGCGGCTGTCCGCAGCGGCTTCAGCGATACTTTAGATCGGTGACGAGCCCAACTACACGGTACAACGTGCTTTTGCAACGTTTAAATACGTAATACATTTTCGGTTCAATATCACGAACCTAGATATTAAGGTTACTCTGGCGACAGCCACGTTTCAAATAGCGCAAAAGCATTTGAGAATGCCACACCAAGCAGTTCACTAGTCTCCTATTACAAGTCAGACGTTACATTTCGGTCAAATAGTTGCACGGCTGTAGCCTTATTAGGCAATAATTTTTGGTGAAGTTATTAAAAAAGCGTACGCTTCCATTGCTTCAGCAATATTTGTTAGTCGACGCAGGAAGTACTGTAGTAAGAAGTAGGATATATTCTGAAGTGCTGAACTTTTGACTTTATTCAAAATATTATTAATCATATATAATTTGTCATAATACCTGTTACAGTTGTTGGATTCCAAAGCAAAAAACGTGGAGATGAAGACAACGGAAAGCAATTAATTTCGGTACGAATGACACGCGTACGTTTGTAGGATTATGAGTTATGTCTCACGCAGCAGGGAAAAGCCTGCGTCAAGCAAGCACGCGCTCATTGCATTTGCGGAATATGCCGACATAATCGCTTATGCAGTAAAACACGTTTCAGCCGAATGAACCGACAGGACGGAAATATTGACATGATGAATTAGTACCACAACATTTTCGGGAGGCGAACACTCTAGGGAGTTCAGAGCACGACATTTGTACCCTGCCTCCTTTTGCATTTTGTTCTCAATTTGAAACGTTGTTGTATTGCTGCATTTCCAAAGAACCGCTTTAACAAGGTATTCGCATGGTTGTTTCTCCGCATAGTATTCAAATGCGTAACGCATATTTCTTCTCTAGGGTGAAGCACACCTTCACTAACGTTTCAGCATTACTACGTTAATCAGTAGTGTAGAACGTTGAAGTTTGAGCTAGCTGGTATTTAATGGTTAAAACTTAAAAACAGCGGAAAGACACGGACAAGAGCTAAAAGGAGGAAACAGCACTGTGTTCGCCTACCTTCTCGTTCTTGTCCGTGTCTTTGCGCTGTTTGTAATTTTTAGCTGTGTATAACGGCAAACTAGTACTAATTAACGACAGTTATTGGTGCTCAAAATTAAAATAGTAATTTGGGCGGCTGACCGATGCGCTACAAGAAGCCATCATCGAGTTGGAAAGGGTAACTTATTCTGCGCTTTCTTGCCGCGAGCGATACTTAAAAGCACGATATCGCACAATATGAAAGATCTCACTCGAAGCTTCGATCTATGATGACACCGCCTTTGTTGCACTTCCTGAGTGACTACTCATTTGAAAAAAGTACGGTGAGGTGCACGGAAGGATAAAATCGTTTGTGCGACTGGGCGCTGACGAGGATCATATGAGTCATTTAATTTTATCGCAGCTGTGCGCCCGTTATAGTTGACGCAATCATAAAATTTTATGCCCACCGGCACCAACTTGGAAATTGAGCCGAAATCCACACGAGCCTTTCTATGCCACAGGGAGAGGAGCGCTAACTGTTTGGAGCGCTTCCCTAACTCTGAGGTTACCGCACCGCCTCAATGGCGGCATCAGTCCGTTGGCGTCTCACCTTCTGCTGCGAAGTCATGAGCGAACGCCAAGGCGAGACGAAAGCGACCCCCCCCCCCCTACCACGTCTGCCCTCCACAGCTGGTTGACACAATGCGGAGGGCGCTGGCAAGAGGGAGTCTGCAAAAACAACCCCCCCCCCCCCCTTACCCTCTTCCGTCCTCCACAGGACCCGGTGCGTCAAAATGGCGGAGGAGCAGGCGAGCGACACCCAAACCGACCCTAAACCCCGCGCAGTAGTTGCGAAGCGAGAGTCTCCTCGCCCACTAAGATGACCCGGGAGCTCACGTGACCAACCCAGCCAAGATAATGCCAGCGCTCACTCGACTCATGATGGCCATGGTCCTCAGACTCGCATCATCACGCAGACTAATGCAATCACCGGACTCATATCCACTTTAAGACTCACGTCTTGATTCAGGGTCATGCTCATGAGTATCAAAACTCACGATCACACTCAAGAGATCTGAACATTCACGCTCATGAGTACTTCACTTAGAGCTCAAGCTTAAATTCACATTCATGAGTCCTCAGAACTCACGCTCACACTCCCCAGTTTTTAGAACTCACATTCAAACTCATGAGTTATCAGGACTCGCACTGACACTCAAGAGTTCTCGAATTCACGATCACGCTCACATCAAACTCACGCTTATGAGTTCGCAGGACTCACACTCACATTCACACTCATGAGTTCTCAGAACTCACGATCACGCTCACAATCAGACTCACGCTCATGAGTTCTCTTGACTCACAACACACTCATGAGTTCTCAGAACTCACAACCACACTCACAGTCAAACTTTATCGAGACTCGCGGCCTCACTCACGATCACCTCAAATCTGACGGTGAGTGTGAGTGATCGTGAGTGATCGCACTCATGAGTGAGAATGCCGAGGTATGCCTGTGGTTACTCGATCGGTACCACTGTTGATAGATAGCGAATCCCACAAGACATACCCATCGTCTATTAGAAGCTTCGTCTTCGAAGTTGCTATTTCAAAACCTTCTGACACGACAGCATTCTCAGATTGGAGAGGCCGCAAATACATTCTGCCAAACAATCGGCTGCCCACCAGATGTACCGGCCATGCTTCTCTCTAATCAGGACGAATCTGAGCTTCAGGTCTCACGTAATAAAAAGTCTTCAAAAACGCAAAAAAAAAAAAACAATTGCCGATGTAGTGGCGCGATGTTTTGCCCACGAAACGATTAAGAATACTTACGTCGGCACGACACGTATTTATACTGAGAAAGCATTAAAGAGAACACGTGGAAGTAGCCTATGTAATGCCAAACATTAGACTTCACGGAGAAGGACGCAATAACATCTGCCTCGACTCTTCTACTGCAGAGTTTACTGCCATTTGGCTAGCCATCTTGTACACATTGTAACACGAGCAATCACCCAAAATCGCCACCTTCACAGGCTCTCGTTGTGCCTTACAACAACTCATCCATTTCGATAAAGACTATCCACTAGCCAAGTCATTTGCACTGCAGACAATATGTGCTGCAGACGAGGAAACGACTATACAATTTCAATGAATTCCATCGCATTTGGGTATACCTCAAATGAAAGGGTAGATTCGCTAGCCACAGCAGCCCATTTAAATCCCGACCCCATCATTTCTGTCCATTTATACAACACTAAAAAATCTTTAATTTCAACAGCGATAAGAAGCATATACCAATATTTTTAATTCACTGCAGCACCAATCTCACATTTAATTTCGCGAACACATTATCCAGAAAACAACAAGCCCTTCTACACCGGCTACGAGCCAACTGCGCGTCTACTAACAAGCCAATTGTTCTCATCGGAAAACTTAAATCACCACAATGGAATTCATGCGACTCGACCGAAGATAGGCATCACATTATCTGGGACTTCCACGTGCTAGGTACGTTCACTAACACATTGAGGTCGCTTCGCGTGTCCCCAGGACATTCCTACCTTCTACTCTTCTCGATGAGCTTCCGGACGAAAGGACTAACATACTTAAAATCGAATTTCTACAGGCAACATATCACGCATCCGGGCTCTGACTTCTTCAATCAATCTGTGTACCTAAAATTATCAATAGTGAACGCGGTGGTGATGTTCTGCTGTTGGCCGGGCCTCGTCCGCTCGGGCCTCGCTGGAGATATGGCTGGGTGAAGTTGGAACCCTTTAGAGGAACGCACGCTCGGGCCGGGATTTAGACCGGCGGGGGTGGGGGTATACAACCTGTTGCTTTCACCACATCATTGACTCATATGCGTAATAATGCATCCTCATCATTACATCCTAATTCCTACACCCACCTCTTTTTATCTGCCCATCTTTGCAAGACGATGAATATGCCCTCTCTATAGGTGACAAACTATGCGTCTTGCACCCCCCTCTTCAATTATGCATGCCCTCAGCATCTTCCCAGAGCACTTGACGCTAGCAGGTCGTTCTTAGTACGAGAGTGATTGAAAACAATAATCCGCATACTGAGTGTAGATATTATTTTAATGTTAATGTGAACGTGATATTCAGATTCACGGGATAAAACTACGCCAGAATTCACCTCTAGCTCGTTTTTTTCAAGAAGTGTTTCAGCTTCCCTTTAACGTTTCCACACCAAGCCTCTCATGAATCATTGCAAAGATGGCACTTGCCATCTTTTTCAAGATGGCCCCGAGGAAGGTTGCGTGCGGAACGTGCTCCACCTCTTAGTTGGCAAGCAACAATTTTTGGCTTGTGCTGGCGGCTGCAGGCGCAAATTCCATTGCAACTGCCTAAACGTTGGCCTTGAAGAATACAACGTGTTCATGGCTTCTGGTTCCAGCACATTCAAATGCAACGACTGCACCCGGCGAAACCTTATCGTGCCCAACAAGAAAGTCACCTCGTCGAGTGCATCCGAAGCCTTCAATTTTGAGAACGAATCTGAATCACCACTGGAAAACGACGCCAAGGAATCTATCGTCATCCCTCCACCCGTGGCAAGTGTGTTCGATAAGATTTGTGTCAAGTTAGACATCCTAACCGCCGAGTGCCGAGGTCCAACAGTCTCCGTACCGACTTAACATCACTTCGCCAACAGCTTCTGGAGCGTGTGCCGAGTTCATCGCAACAACAACGCAACTGTGGGAACTTATATATAATAGACTGAATTTACGTTAAGTTTAAACTCGTTGCGTTCGTAGGAGAACGTCAGGAAGCGTCCGATACGTTTCGTTGAGAAAAGAACACTGGTTTATTTCTGTACAAGTACAAAGGGCGAAGTCACCGACACTCTCAAGGAAAAGAGAGAACAACAGCAAAGGGGGGAAGAGAGGCGGGGTGTAAGACGAAGCGCTCCAGATGTGTCCGGGCCGAAGGCGCGGGGAGCGACCCTCCGTTTTATGGCCCCCCTTACATTCCGGGACCCGGTAACCGCAGATGCCCGAACGAGGGCCCGTTTTCGTTTCGCGACGTTCGCTTCGTTTTTCGGAACGCGGGTCCACCGAGTTTGGCCGAATAAGCAACAACGTAAAAATATATTCTACAAACATCTCCCCCCGCAATGAGCATACAATTGCTCATTAGTTCAAAGACTCTAATGGTTACAGAAGTTGGACCGGTCGTTTAATGACCTTTCCGTGTTGGATCCTTATTGTACATGAACGCACGCGTCTATCGCGCCCAGGGAAAGTTTTGACAACACGGCCCGTGCACCAATTCTGCCGTGGCTGTAAATGTTGTGGGCAACCTGGAGATTCCAAGCGGTTGGCCCAGGTTGCCCCTACGACGATCATGAGTGGTCATCTTGACCACGAGGGGGCCAAGGGCAACTGGCCACGCGAGCGGCGCTCCGCCGCTGATAAAGGGCCATCGCAGCGTATGCGCGGGGGCTGTTGGGATCGCGCCACAGGCGATAGCGGTCATTAAATGTTTACGTGTTGTTGAACCGGTGTGCTCTGTCATTCCTTGAGACGGGTAGCAGCAAGGGAAATCCCACAATGTTCATATACAATTACGAAGTCTCCCTCCCTAAGTCCAGTGGACTTGGTGGGTGGGAGTGGTGCGCAGAACGTAATTCGTTTAAATACTCCCGACGCCACCTTCTCCAGAACTGGTCAGCAAGCGCCTGCCTGTGTTTCCAGCGCCTCTGAATGTCGGCAGCGCTGGGCTCAAAGACGAGGCGACGTTCGCATGGAGGGAGCGACGTAAGTCGTCTCCCTACAAGAAAATGCGCTGGTGTGAGCGGGTCTGGTTCGGATGTCTCAGCGTAGACGAACGTTAGAGGCCTGGAATTTAGTACAGCCTCGACTTCCGTCAACACTGTGCTCAGTTCTTCGAATTTCAGAAACCCATGACCCAAGACCTTTTTTAGAACAGTCTTGACGCATCGCACCATCCGTTCCCAAAACCCGCCCCACAAGGCAGCCCTCTCAACAATACATTTCCACTGCACACGGAGGGACGCGAACACAGCAGAAACCTCCTCTCTCCGTATGCAGTTCCAAAGTTCTCCGAGTTCCCTGTCGGCCCTGCGAAATGTCTGAGCATTGTCAGTCAGCACAACACGACACACTCCTCTTCGAGAGATGAAGCGTCTGAAGGCCAGGATGAACCTTTCCGCTATCAGGTCACTGACAAGTTCCAGGTGCACAGCTCTCGTGACGGCATATGTTATCACGAGGATGTAGCACTTTTTCACAACACCACACTCCTTGGCGAAGAGAGGACCTGCAAAGTCCATGCCAACGGCCTCGAAGGGATCGGCTGGGTTCACTCGCAGGCCCGGCAGGGGTGCTGTAGGTTCACAGGCCAGCTTGCAGTGAAGCCGATTGCAAGTCACACACCGTTTCAGCATTCGCTTCGTCACTTGTCGAGCCCTTATAACCCAATACTTCTCCCTGATCTCCGTTACGGTGTCACGAAGACCCGCATGAAGTAGACGTTCGTGGGTCGCGCGAATAAGCAGCTCAGTAAAGATGTGCTTGGGAGGCAGGATGATTGGGTGCTTTTCCTCCAGCTGACGTTGCGTCTTCTTCAACCATCCTCCGACGCGTAGGATGCCATTAGAGTCAAGATAGGCCCCCAATGAACTCAACGGAGACCCCTTGCTGCACACACCCTTGTCTTGTATTGCGGCAAGTTCCTCCCCGAACTCTTCACGTTGCGTTTGTCGCACCAGGAATTCTTCCGAGTCCAGGGGTTTCCCCAGGATTCTAATCAAGGGGGGGGTGTCCCAATGGCTCGGGGGGGGGGGGGGGGGGAGGCGATGCGAGGCGAGGCTAGATAAAATATAAAACTGTTTCTTTTTTAGTCCACTAGCTAAATTACAGACGTCTATTAACCAAATGCTCATACCCGTAATGTATGTTTCTCTTTCTCTATATATACACCTGAGAGGTGGTGTTTTCTACTTAATCTAAAAAAAAAGAATTTTATTTTTTCCTTTTTTTTTAGATTCAAGGAGGGGTGTCCAGGAAAACTAGGGGGGGGGGGGTGTATACCCCCCCTAGGGGGGGTCTGGGGAAATCCCTGTCCGAGTCCCTCATTTCCTGTGCTGTCAATGATCCTTGCTTTCTCTGAACTCGCCGGCAATTCCGTACAAAACGCAGGATCCACGCCGTGACCCGCAGGAGGCGATTCAGGCTGCTGTAGCGTTGCAATGGAATGAGAGGCTCCATAACAACAAGAGTGACACATGGCCTCGATTCCCGTTGCTCCTGCCGATGAATGTCGGTGTCGTCCAGTCGTTCTCTCGGAGTCCGTTGGGGCCATTCCGTCTGAGAACCCTGCAGCCAGTCCGGTCCTCTCCACCAGAGTCCGCTAGTAACCAACGTAGGAGATGTCAGTCCCCTGGTCAACAGATCTGCAGGATTCTCGTTGCCTGACAGTGCCCCCATTGCACAGGATTCGTCAGTTGCTGAACTTCCGTTACGCGGTTCGAGACAAAGGGCTTCCACCTCAAAGCAGACCCCTTGATCCGGTGCATGGCGATGGTCGAATCAGTCCAAAGGTAGACAGCCTGCAGCGGTATCCTCAGCGTGCCGATGCGATAGCGATGCAACCTTGCCGCCAATAAGGTTCCCATGAGTTCAAGCCTTGGTAGAGTCAGCTTTTTAAGTGGAGCGACTCTTGATTTGGACATGAGAAGCGTAATCGTTGCGTCGGTTTCACTCTCTGTCCTGAGATAGGCGACTGCCCCGTAGGCCCTGGGACTAGCGTCGGAAAACAGGTGAAGTTGGACAGTCGTGACGTCTCTGTCCCCCTTCAGGCTGGTGTATCTTCGTGGAATCGATATCTCCCGAAGCGCAGAAAGTTGGGAACACCAGTCCGACCATTCCACAGCGATGTTGTCAGGAAGATGTTCGTCCCATCCCAGTGCCAGCTCCCAAAGTGTCTGAAACAATAGCTTCACTGTGACGACGACGGGGGCGATCATCCCGAGCGGATCATATATTCGGGCAGATATCTGGAGAAGACCGCGCTTGGTGAGCTTGGTGTTGTCCACGAACCCGAGTACATTTTCCAGGTTAACAGTTAGCCGATCATCCACTCTGTTCCAGAGCAGACCAAGGATCTTTACGACTTCTGCGTTTTGGCCTGTGGTTTCTGACCTCTCGTTCACTTTGTTTGAGTTGAAGACACACTGCAGGTCGTTGTCGATTGTGTTCCACTTGCATAGTTTCATGCCCGCTCCTGTCATGATGACGCTGGCTTCTTCGTAAATTATACGAGCTTGAACATTTGTCTCCGCGCCCGTAAGCAAATCGTCGACGTTCAGACACGTGTCGATGATCCCCGCAGTCTCGGGATACGTTCCCTTTACAGTGTCCAAATGATGTCGAATCGTGGCTGAAAGCAGAAAGGGACTGCATGACGCCCCAAAGGGCACTCGCGTCATTCTTCATGTCTCAGGCGGGTTTTCCAATTCGTCACCCCTGGGCATATCCCTGAACAAAAAAAGCGAAGAGCGTCTCTGTCCTCCGGGGCGAGAGAGACCTGCAAAAACGTCTTTTCTATGTCGGCGCTAAGAGCGATGGGGTGCTCGCGGAAGTTCAAGAGCACTTGTAGCAGCTCTGGGTTCAAGTTGGGCTCAGCATGAAGATGATCATTAAGCGAGGCAGAGTTTGGAGCATGTGACGAGGCGTCAAACACAATGCGAATTTTTGTGGTTTCGCGGTCCTCCACGGCCCGGTGAGGCATATAATACGTCATGCCACTGGGCCCGTCTTCATCCTCAGAGGGAACTCTGAGGATGTTCTCTTATCGACTTGTTATACTGCGTTAACAGGCAGTTGTCTCGGCGAAGTTTCTTCAGCAAGGCTGTCAAGCGCATAGAAGCTACCTGCTTGTTGTTCGTCAATTGGCGCTCTGAGGTCTTCCAAGGGAGGCGGGTCTCGTATCTGCCGTCAGTCATTATCAGGGACGAGTTGAAACAGGCACGTAGCCAGGATTTTGTTTCGAGGGGGGGGGGGGGGGGGGGCCGCCCATGACAAAATGCTGTATGAGGGGGAAAGGGGAGAGGAGGTCCCAGCAAAATGGAAGATTTCGGGGGGGGGGGGGGGGGGGGGGCCCGGGCCCCATGGGCCTCCCCCCTGGATACGTGCCTGAGTTGAAAGAAGTCACCAGTTCTTTCGATGGCTCATTACCTTCGCTACTCTGGGAGGTGTCCTTAAAGGGGCACTGACAACCCAAAGGTCGTATTTTTTTTTATTGTCTAAAACGATGCAAGTTGTAGTCACAGACACGCAAAAAAAACCGCATCGCGAAAAAAAATTTCCCCGCGCGCGCGTGCGCCTTTTTATTTTTGGCGTTTAAATTTCCCGCGCTCACCTCCTCGCTTCTTTTGATCGGTGACGTCAAAAATCAGGAAATTTAGAAGCTTTGTAGGTGACATTTCTATAACATTTAATAACGGCAATCGTAAAACATGTTTTTTAACGCAATTGCGAGCGCACTACGGCCCCTCTTTCTGAAATACCAGAAATCAGAGTTCGGTGTGATGTTGCTTCCTAGATTTGTACCCTCCCTCGGAAAACTTGGCTCGGTCGTCGGCGAGCAACATGGCGAGTGGGGAAAGAAACCGGTTCTTTCCCGCGCCGGCGTGATATCACCTCCATCTCGCTTGGGGTTGCCGCGGCAACGGCGGAGGTCTTAAAAAAAGTCAAGTCGCAGGAGAGCGCAAAATGTGACTCACTGTACTGGCGCTGATAGCGCGGGAACTTCAAATTCGGCATTTGGAAATTGTTTTTTTTAATTCACAAATACTGAATTTTCAAGTTTCGAATTTTGAGGGTAATGTCCCGGCATCGTTTTCAATCGTTTCGGATAATAAAAAAAAATATGATTTTGACGTGTCAGTGCCCCTTTAATGCCAAGGCTTTCAAGATCCCAGAATGCACGCAGTTCAGTTGCGATGCACCCGGGGGTTTCGTCAACGTTGACTGTAAAGACGGCGGTCGTTGCGCATACGATGGCAGCGTTGTTCACCTTCAGGGGGCCCTGCTGAGACCACCCGAAGATGGTCTCCACGGCGGTCAGTGAAGGGCTGACGCGGTGCACGTTTCCGGTGGTGACCCTCCAATAGTAATCTGCTCCTATTAGAATGCTCACTCCACGCTCCCCTTGACAGTCCCCTACAGGTAGACCAGCGAGTGTGATCCCTTGCCCTTGTAGGCTGTTGATCAGGTCACCATCAGTGATGCCCAAAATCTCTCCGCAGATTTCCGGAACCTCCAAGGCCTCGAGGACGATCTCGGCGTCTCCGTGGTGGCTTCGAAGTATAAGCTCCACCCGGCGACATCTTTTCGTACCACCCGCCGACTCACCGAAAGCGAATATCGTTAACTCCTCCTCTCCAACTGGTCTACATCGAAGTTTTTCGGAGGTGTCTCGACGGATGAAGGTTCGCTGACTGCCTCCATCGATTAGTGCTCGCAGGGAAGTCTCGGTCTGACCCCTTGCTCGCATCCTGGCCGTTTGAAGGAGCACTTGATTGTGGCTGGTTGTACAGGCGCTCGAGATGCCAATAAACTGAGGTGGGGTTGAGTCAGAGCTTGTCGACTGCCTTGCTCCTGCCCACTTGGGGTCGCACGTCACGGTTAGATGTCTTCCAGAACACCTTGCGCACGATAGTTTCTGGGCGGACCTGCACTCTCGGGAGCGATGAAACTGCTTTGTGCACCGAAAGCACCTGTTCTCCGCCTTCAGTTTTTCCTTCTTTTCTCGGATCGTTAGGGGTGACGTGCACTTCTCCAAGATGTGTCCGTTAGAGCCGCAGAATACGCAGCGCCTCATTTCTGACTTCGCGGCGCTGGTCAATGCCGCCGCAGAGCCTCCCTTTTCGAAGCGAAACTCTCGGCGGCGCGATTCGGGTGCAGTTCGTTGGTTCGCGTGGGGAGTGAGCTGTCGGCTATTTTTCTCTGGTCTCCACCTCGATTTCAATAAACTCAAGCAGCCTCGCGAGGTCGTCTCTGCCTTCGGTCTGTGGTCGCTTTACGACAATCAAACTCCGATTGTATCTGAGAATGAGCTCAGGAGGAAGAGATCTCTGGAGAACAGTGTGCAACAGTACCCCATACAAATCTGAGTCAACTCCCAAGCTTTTGAGGCTCCGCATACGTGTCTGCACATCGTCATAGAGCCCGCGGAGCCCATTCGCCGCGTCTGACATGTTTAACGTTCCACAGGTGCGTGAGGTGATCGTTGACGATGACGGAGGGTTGGCCGAACCTCTTCCTTAGTAGTTCTACGGCCGTGTCATAGTTGCCCCCGGTTACCGGAATGCCTTTGATGACAGACTCCGCTCGGCCGACCAGATACACTTTGAGATATTTGAACTTGTCTACGGGAGACAAGGCGGGGTTCTGGTCGATTGACGATTGAAACTGATCCCAGAATGTCTGCCACTCCACCAGCTCTCTGTTGAACTTCGGTAACTCCAACTTGGGTAGCTTTACGTTTGGGACAGTTCCGCCGTTTCTCCCTTGTACCTCCGTGCGCGACACGTTGCTAGAGGTAGAGGAGGTTGTCTCGTTGTTCGTTACTTCTTGTAGCTGCCTCAAGGCTCTAGTTCTGGCTATGCTGATAGCATCTTCATAACCGAGGCTAGCTTCCGTTTCCTCTTCGATATCGTTCACGTCAGTCAGGTCGGCTACTTGTTGGTCAAGCTCACGAAGCGATTTTTCTTTTAAAGCAAGGAGAGAAAGTTTTTCGTCAAGCTCACCTTGCTGCGATGGAGCTCCTTTTATTGCTGTGGTCATTTCGTTGATAATCCTGGTGACCGCAGCTCGGAAGACCGCTTGTTTTTTCTTCAGTTTCTCCATTGCAGCCGCTCGTTCACGTTGTTCGTTGGCTTGAGTGCGTGAGGCTGTCACTGCTTCCGTTGAGTGTCTGTTTGCCAGAATGAGTTCTCTGACGTTCTCCCGGGTTTCGGCACCAAAATTGTGGGAACTTATATATAATAGACTGAATTTACGTTAAGTTTAAACTCGTTGCGTTCGTAGGAGAACGTCAGGAAGCGTCCGATACGTTTCGTTGAGAAAAGAACACTGGTTTATTTCTGTACAAGTACAAAGGGCGAAGTCCCCGACACTGTCAAGGGAAAGAGAGAACAACAGCAAAGGGGGGAAGAGAGGCGGGGTGTAAAGGCCCGTTCACACTTGCGACTTGGGACAGTCGCTGGAGCGACTAGCGACAAGCGACTGGCGACCATCAGTGTTCACACCTGATTGAGCGACCGACGAGTCGCCAGGCTCGCTGCCAACTTAACAGATAATAATCAACACCTTTTTGAGCCGGCTGAAAGGTTTTTCTGATCAAAGGTGCCGGCAGGAAGAAACAAAAAAACGTAATGGTGCTTCGGAACGTAAAACAGCGGCTATAAGTGCGCTCCGTCAGCCGTGATATTGCACACCCGCCGGCAATATGAAGGTGAACACCTTACCTGGTTTCTTGCCTGTTTTACGGCTCCCTAAAGCTATATTAACTCTCAACGTCTCAAATGGTACGTGGCCAAGGGTCTAAACTTTGCGTTCTAGCCCTCTTCTGGAACAGAGCTTGTTCCAAAACTTACAGGAGCGTCAAAAACAAGAGGAGGACTGTTCACCTCCATATCGCTCACGGGTGTACACATCGCGACACTGTTAGCGCGAACACGACATCGGCGAATTTTTGCATTTTACTTCTAAATAGTATTAGCGAGCACGAAATTTTATCGCTTACATTATAGAACTAAATGAGCTCTTTCCGTAACAATAATAACTTGGATGTCATCCCTTGGTTTCAAAGAGAAAAACTGGAAAAACCGGCGATCGCTTGTTCGCGCTAACAGTGTCGCGCTCTGTACGTACCTGCTATGCCGAAAATGTCGCCGATCTCGTTCCAGGCCTGCAGCTTTTTGCCCCGTTTCTTGTGGTCGGGGTGCCGCTTATTGTAAAGAAACAAATAGTCTTTGACAGCATTAATAAGAGCCTCCGCGGAGAACTCCATGCCAGTGACCGCAGCCGTGCGCGCGTCGCTATTTCCCGCGGGAAGCAGTGCCGGATGTAAACAAACGCACGTATCACTTCCTACCAGACTCTGATTGGCTCCGCCGTCCAGCGACTCGGTTTTGCGACTTGAGAAATCGGTCGGGGAGCGACTGCTCAAAATCGGTCGCTACCGACCTGTTTTGGTCGCTCCGCGACCAAAAACCAGTCGCTAGTCGCTGGTCGCTCCAGCGACTGTCGCAAGTGTGAACGGGCCTTAAGACGAAGCACTCCAGATGTGTCCCAGCCGAAGGCGTGGGGAGCGACCCTCCGTTTTATGGCCCCCCTCACATTCCGGGACCCGGTAACCGCAGATGCCCGAACGAGGGCCCGTTTTCGTTTCGCGACGTTCGCTTCGTTTCTCGGAACGCGGGGCCACCGAGTTTGGCCGAATAAGCAACAACATAAAAATATATTCTACAGCAACTACGCCATGGCAGCTGCAAGCTCATTCAATACAAAAGGACAGAAGTTATCGACAGCCGGAACCACCGGCAAAGTTACCGAAGCCTTGCAAGGCCCAAGCTCTGTAACCACGATGAGACAGCCGGCCAAGGACAGCTCCAATGGACGACACTCGGCGGGCCTCATACCTACAGACGCAACAGAACGACAACGGAGCGACAACTGGATTAAAGACGATGGCTTCACCTTGGTGGGTCCTCGACGACGTCAGAAGCCATCGGTGGGAACCGCGAAATCCTCCAAGGTGACCTCGGTTCCTCGTGCCCCTGTTCGCAAGGCACTTTTTGTGTCACGCCTTGACCCAAACACCACTGCGGCTGACATTAGCGCTCTGGTAAAACCACTTCTGAATGACAAATTTATTAGTCGCACGAAGCTCAAGACTAAGTTTCCGACAAACCTAAAGTCTGGCCCGAGGGGAGCATATTTTATCAGTTTTTGGGAAAGTTTGACGACTCACGATCGTTTGTGCCAGAATCTGCTAACTCATCGGATAATGGCTTGCATTCTTAAAAGTGACTATCAGAATGTTCGTGGTTTGCGGACAAAAGCTGAAGAACTCATGTCAAACGTTGTTGCTGACTGTTACAATTTAATCTGTTTAACCGAAACTTGGCGTTTAGAAGAGATATCTAGCACATTGTATTTTCCTTCTTCCTATATTGTACATCGGAGAGACAGAGATTACGTAACGACAGGCCAGAAATATGGCGGCGGTGTTTTAATCGCTATTGACGAGTCAGTAGCATCTTGCCGAAGGACCGATCTAGAAACATATAAAGAATGTCTCTGGATCGAAGTGTTATCAAGTGACGGTTTTAACTTTCTTATTGGAAACTACTATTTTCCTCCCCTTTTTGACCACATTTTTATTGACCACTTTAGAAACCTTGAAAAGAACACAGATTTTTCAAGCTACCGCGTTCAAATTTACGATGATTTTAACCTCCCTGGTATAGACTGGCCATCTAACACTTCCAGTGGAAACTCGCTAACGACTAAGAAAGCGACTTTTTGCGTGATTCTTATCCAGTTTAACGGACTTTGTCAGTACAATCAGCTGACAAACACCGTAGAGAACGTTCTTGATAGTTTTCGAAGAGTCCTTTAGAATGCATCGAGTTCGTCAACGACGCCCTAGTACGCCCAAATATTTTTGATCCCCCGTTTCTTGTTTCTTTTTACCATTTGCGTGACAAGTCTATCCGCCAGAATTATCCCAGATACAATTACAGTGCCGGCGATTACATGGGGTTGTACTGGTTTCTTAAGGATTTTGACTGGTCGGCAGTATTAAATGACGAAAATGTAGACACTGCGACAGACACTTTTACTCATATTATTAGGAATGGAATGGACATGTTTATTCCGAAGCGAAACTTTAGGCACTCAAGGTATCCATCTTGGTTTTCTAAAAAATTGAAATACTACATGCATAAAAAAAGACACTTTCATAAATTGTTTCAAAACAGTGGTTTGGAATTACGGTACACTAAGTTCGGTATCTACCGAAAACTTGTAAAAAAATTGTTCAAACATGACAAACGGGCCTATAAAGCTAAAATCGAAACTTTTCTGAACCGAAAGCCAGGAGGTGTTTTGAAACTTTGTCAAGCAGCACACGCGGGAGGCAATTAACACTATGTTTACGGACTGACACTGGTTACACATCTTCTCCTTTAGAAGTCGCGAACCTTTTCCAAGGCCATTTTCAAGAGTGCTACTCTTCAAGTGTATTTTCAGGTAGTGCCAAAGTTAACAATCTAGGTTGCCAAGACTCTTTGGCGATCGGTCATGTTGACACAGATGATATTTTAAAAGCAATAATGAAACTAAAGTCAAAGTTGTCAGTTGGGATAGATATTATTCCAAACTTTATTGTAAAGGGTTGTGCGAATGTTATAGCTCCTCTTTTAGAACACACATTTAACCTCTCTTTGAGAACTGGCTTTCTTCCAGCCACATGGAAAAGGTCGGTTGTTGTTCCGATACACAAAAGTGGCGATGCGTGTAAGGTAAACAACTACAGACCTATATCTTTATTGTGTGCTTTTTAAAAGGTCTTTTAGATGGTTATTTACACGCATGTTTCTTATTATTTTCGACAGAAATTTAGCAGTTTAAAATACGACTTCTTAAAGGGGTCGCTCTGTGGAAACGAATCTGTGTTCGTTTCTTGAATATACAGTTCCTATAGTTCATTCCCGTGGTCAGGTCGATGCTGTGTATTTCGCCATGACTAAGGCTTTTGATAAAGTGAACCACAATTTTCTTTTGTATAAATTATCCTTGACGGAGTATCACCGAAACTCTTGGGTTGGTTCAAGACGTATTTGACTGAACGTCAGAGCACTGTTAGGATTTCAGACAGCTATTCTGATACTTTTGAGCCAACATCTGGAGTCCCTCAAGGATCGAACTTGGGGCCTCTCCTATTTCTCGTCTTCGTAAACGACCTGGAATTGTGCGTACAAAATTCAAACTTGCTAATGTTTGCTGGCGACATCAAGATTTTTATGAATGTACGGTCATCCTACGACTGCATCTTCTACAAGCCGATAGACTACGTGTATATGAGTGGTGTTCTGAAATCGTTTTGCATCTTAATCCAAGCAAAACAAAAGTTATGTCAATGTCACGAAATCGCGATATACTATCTTACACTTACGTACTCCAGTCTGCCACAATCGCAAGAGTCACTGTGGTTCGTGACCTTGGGATCTTTTTTGATGCCACACTTTCTTTTTCTTATCATGTCACACAGACTCTCTCCTCTTCTATGCGAATGCTGGGTTTGATATCTCGCTTATCTCGTGATTTCAAGAATCGTTTATGCATTGTTTGCCTATTTTCTTGCCTAGTACGTACTAAACTTGAGTTTGGTAGTGTGATATAGAACTCGCTGACGGCCTCTGATACCTCACGAATTGAATCCGTACAGAAACGGTTTGTTCGCATTATGTACGACAGGCATTGTAATAGAAGGTTTTGTTATGATTACGAATATATTCTTACAACTTTAAGCTTACAAAATCTATCGACACGTAGACTCCCGCGTGATACTATATTCTTACACAAAGTGATCCACGGTCAATGTAATGCTGACATGCTAAGCTCTGTACATTTTCACGCGCCTGCTCGCGTCTGTAGAAAGCACTCTGTATTCTACCCGTCCTCGAAGGACACACTGACACCGTTAATTCGCATGCAGAATTCAGTGAACGATTAGCGTCATCATATCTTGATATTTTTCGTGACTTTGCTTCCTTCAAGCGTGATCTTGACATACTGATGTACCATGCCTAGAACAATGTCTCATTAAGTCTTTTTTTTGTGTGTGTATGTGCCATTACATCAAAACCTCACGGTTGTTCTGGGGCACAAAAGAAATAAAGGATTATTATTATCATTATTATAGGCAGAGCCTCGACTGATTTGCAAACAATTTGTCAAATCATGCACTCGTCTATCCGAAATAATCACTTAACGTGCACGCTAAATGTCCTCATCAGTCGGGGGCGCGGACGGACATCCGGCTCCTTCTGTATCGAAGAAGTCGCTGATACACATCCTATCTCGTTCGCGGTCACCGGACGTGTCTGCCTCCCGAAAGCGCGAAAACAAGAGGGAAAGCCTCCTAGCCTGTCAACAGTGACCCGGATTAGAGCACTGCACGGGCCTACTTTTTGAGGCCCGGCCCGGGCCCGCTGGCACGCAGTCTTGCCTGACCCGGGCCGGGCCCGACCCGGCGGGACTCCCCTCTAATTGGGCCCGGCCCGGGCCCAGCCCGGCTGCTGGCGCCTGACCTCAGGCCCGGCCCGGTCCCGGCCCGGCTGCTGGCGCCTGCACTCAAACCTGGCGCAGGCCCGGACGCGCCTCCTTGTCCAAACACATTCAGAATGGGCTCGAAAAAGCCCGCGTCGGTGCCCTCGGCCTGCTCATTAAATATCTATTACACGACGAGTTCATGGCTTTTGCAAGCTGCGCGAGTGCTCGTGCTAGGAATCGAAGCAGCTCAGGAGGCTATGAGTTTGTGTACCTGACTTTGGTCAGTTAGAAGAGTACATTATTATCTTATATAAAACATATTACATAATGTGAAGCCAACAAGTTAGCCAACGTCATTCGCAGAGATGTTTCCGTAACGGGCGCCAATGCAAATTAGTTCGTCTGCGAGCTGAACAAAGCCGTCTCCGTGAACTACATCAAATGGCCGCATATCTTTGGCGCATAAGCCAACGCAAGCCGTTGTCAACTTCTCTTTGACAAACACAGGAATGCTGGACTTTTTCGTAGCGAAAAAAGAAGTAACACTCGCACACTCAGAAGTGAATGACTTACATTTGTGCCGGCTCCAATGCGAGTTCTCAGTCTCGGTGCCGTCGTAGGTCAAAAATGCTTTGCAGTGGCTGCATTGAACATATACCAGCGGTGCTGAAGTGGTTGCGTCAACAACTTTCACAAATTTCTTCCACACATCACTTTATTTGGATTCCTTTGTGACAAGCTTCAGCTGCCCCGATGAAAGTCCTTCCTTCAACTTGGCGACGTTCATTTTAAAATTCACGGAAGGGAAACTGAAGACCGCATATAAAATGCAATTGTCCGCTTGCGGCAAAGTCAGCTCGACGTAGCTGAAGATTAGTCATGTTGCAGTCATGTCGAAGCAATTCGTGTTAAAAAAAACAAGAAGTGAAAGAAGGGTCAGTCTTGTAAACTTCTGTAACCAATCAGGCGGCTTCGTTCACGCGTCCACGCAGAGAGCGCTGTCACCCGACGTAGGGTAGGAAATTCAGCTCGTTCTCGTTTCAGAACGCCGAACAATGTGTCCCCATCGTCCCGGGCCGCGATAGCGTGTACCCGGCAAGAGTTTTCCACTGGTCTAGTTATTTTTGAAGCACCAACATTACAGCCAGAAATACAGCAAAAATGGTTCTTGCTTTTTCTTTCTTTTTTTTTTTGCGTCGGGAAAGAAATACGCAACAGCACAAAGACGGTCCACCAGAGCCGCTGACAACTTTAAGAAAAACGAAATCGCTGGCCTGGTCGCAGACTTCTCCGAAGTCAAACGATCGACCGAGGGTAGCCCACAGCCCCACCCCACACCACGAGGTCCCCATCAACGCTCACGGCCATTGTGCTCACAGCTCGGGAACAGTACTCGTCCAGAGCCACGTGCACCTACAAATCACTGTCTACCGTCGACGGACCCGTAGACGACCTGTTTTTGGACACCGCAACGCACGAAAACCCTACATCGAGGGCGCCCAAACGATATGTACGACCCCAGCAAAGGCCTCGCGTTCACCAACCCGGCTCGTTCACACACGTCGGTTGCATGCGACTACGTCGGTTGCAACCGGAGCGACCGGAACGACCGCTCTGCGCCGCGCGTACACACACCTGCAACCAGTGCAACAAGCGCAGCGGGTCGTCAGCACGGCGACCGTTTCTACGCCGCCGTCAGCTGTTTCAGCGGTGCCTCTAAAAAGGGGACACACTGCCACTCAATGCCGTAACAGAATATAGACAGACAGTTTTCTAAAGCCTAAAGCTTTATTATTATTTTTTCATGATAGGCTTGCACGGTACAGTTGATGAAAAAAAAAAAGAAAAAGATTCACTACGCCGCCTTGGACGATCAAGACTCTAATACACGACTTTGCCAATAGTAAAAATCTCGCCACACGCCTTTTCTACGATTATAATAGACGATGTGATCTTAGCAGCGATATAGCAACGCAAAAATATGATTTTGTGATCAGATAGACGTTGCGAGCGCTCAGGATTGCTAGCACTAATCACTTTTCTCCGGTGATGAAAACGCGTGAAAATTCGCATCCTTTATACGGTACGCGCCAGTAATACCTTGAACTTGAGCACACGCATGAAATGCGCCAAATAAAAAATCCGGGCGATGTTCCAGGACACAAATGCTTAGAAAGCAACACTGTAGTCGAAGTAAACAAACACGACGGCACGGGCGTTTCTGCTGTCTTGAGAGTGCAGCACGACATCGCCGCACGAGTAGGTGGATCTTCCCTTCTAGTACGTGCTGGGTTATCATAGCGACACAACGACGAAAATTCACAGTCAAGGGTAGCGCTTTTACGCGGAACGATGAGCTTTCACCACGCCGTCCACGTCGACGATCACAACGACGCCATGTTTGCAAGTAGAAGGAAGGAGCCGGTCCGCGACCGGCATGCAACGCGCGCGACCAGTTCTCCTCGACCAGTGATTGGTCTGTCGCTGCGGTTGTTTCCAACGCAGCGGGGAAAGTTGGGCTCGCTCCAACTAGAGCACTATATAGCTCCTACGGAGCAGAGTAGCGCAATCCTTTGATCCGCGTGTTTTGCCGACAACATGGCCGACAGAGCAGCTCGGCGCGAGTCACGTGGTACTCAGGGTTCCAGGAGGCGGCCCGCCCTATGGGAGAATACATGGAGATCGACGCACCACGGCTGATTAAAAAATAAACGGCGAGTTCACACTTTTCAAAACTAGTCTATCGTGAAGTTAGTAAAGCACTGAACACTTTATCAAAGTTTTAATAATATCGGATGCGTGTGCAAATTTTGAGAATGCAATTTCCAAGGCAATGGCGTTTGAAGCAGACGATTCTTGCTTGCAGCAGAGATGGGCTTTTTGGGTTGGCTGGAGCGGGTCACGTGAACGCTGTGACGTCGCCGCGTCGTCTGCTGCATGATGCCGCTCATGCAATTTTTTTAAAAAAATTACGTCCTTATTTGGCACACAACTCAGCGCAAATTATTCTAAAATGTTCCTTTATTATGTCAAAAACTATTGTCGTTCCGTACATCTCCACAATGTTGAAGAAACAACGATTTTCTCACGTTCCCCATGCATTTCTGACCGGAGTTGGAACCTCCGGGCGTTCGCCGCTAGTCGCCAAGAGATGGCGTTCAGGATTGCGCAACTCTGCTCCGAAGGAGCTATATAGTGCTCTAGCTCCAACCATAGAGTTATTACAATAAACGCTAGAAGCTCACCTGGCGCTAGTGTGCTGTTGCATTTTGAAGCAGACAGCAAGCAGTCAGAAATTGACTTCCGGTAATGCATTTCTATGGGAAAAAGCGAGTGCATTTTCTCTCTGCGCTCGATTATAAGAGCAAATATCACGAATAATTTGTATGTACTAGGCACATTGGAACATTTCTCAATCACGCAGACGAAATAATTGGTCAGTTTCAGCATTTGTATTTGAAATTCGTGGCATGAAAAACGATGTTAAAACCGCTTCGTACGTGTATTTATGTGCACTGTCGGACACTATTAGCGCGAACACGGCGTCGACGCTTTCCAGCATGGGGGATATACGTGCCAAACGAACGAAGGACATGCGGAAAACCAAGAGAGACGGCAAGAACTACGCAGTAACACTGGATAAGTAACTCCTTGTGCACGCAGAAGATCAAAATAAATTGAAAGCCACGTAATATAGTCCCATTTGCAATAAATAAGTTCTGCTTTATTCTTTATGCTCATGAATACGTGCAAAGATGCATGTTCAAATCATCAACCGCACGCTCCAAATCTTTGCAAATTGGGAGAAGTCAGAGAACAGGTGCCCGATAAAAACTGCCCGACATAGGAAATAATAAAAAAGCACACCTTTCGTAGTCCACGTACTTTATTTCTTACATTCGAATGTTTTAATTTTAACCGATCGTAAAGATGCACAACGGAGTCATTTTCTTTGAGTGACAAGACGGGCATATTAGCAATATATAAGCGCCACCGCAATGCTAGCAAACCTTAACACACTTTACATTCTTTTCGATCGTTAGTTTGCTTAGAATCGTCGCTCGTTTTCACATACCTTCCTTGAAACAGAGGCTTCGGGCCTGAAATAGAGCGAAGTTTAACATCGTTCAGTGGTAAAGAAAAATGCTGTAACTAACGCAATTACACTTTCACAGTACCAAAAAATTACATACTATCCGGTACAACCAAAATGACAAAAGTTATTCATGTTATTTTCCGGCGAAGAGACAAAATTCACGCGTGTTTTCCCATAGGAATACACAGGGAGGCTGGAAATGTAGACTGCTTGCTGTCTGCTTCAATTTGCAACCGGAAGTCCCGTAGACACTAGCGCCAGCTGAGCCTCTAGCGTTTATTGTAATAACTCTATGGCTCCAACTCCTTGCGTCGTGAACAACACGTGCGGGCGTCCCTCCGTCGCTATGGCAACTGACGGTTGGAGACCCTTGCAACGGTCGTTTCGGTTGTTCCAGTCGTTCCGGTCGCTACGGACGCATGTGTGTGAACGGGCCTTTACAGTTGGTGTTCTGTAATTTAGAGCACTGCACGGGCCCGGGCCAGCCCGAAAGCCCGAGCCCGGCCCGGCCCGCGGGCCGGGCTCGGGCCGGGTTGCACGTATTTTCTCGGGCCCGGGCCGGGCTCGGGCTTGAACAAAAAAGTTTTCGGGCCGCGCCGGCCCGGGCCAGCCCGGGCCGTGCCTCGGCAGTCAGTTTTTTATCGTAAATTCTAAATTGTTGATAGCAAAAAGTTTGCTCATTAATCTTTTAGGTTCATTGAAAACAAGAAACGCGAAGTGAAAAGTCACTACAGTGTCGTTAGAAATAATAACAAAAAGGAGTCTTACAGTTAGAAAGCCTCCAAGCGGATAAAATAAAACATATGGACTCCACCAGCAGCGTAGTATAGAGCGCGCAAGAAAACGAGGGCACTCCGGTCGGAGGGCACGAAATGATTGTCGGTTTTCTTTGCTTTTGAAACTAAAAAAGAAGAAAAAACGTGACCTCGACTTTTTACTTTCTGCGGGGGCCTTACTATGCCACCAAAGATAAGCTAACGTACCCTAGATAATTTTTTCGTTCATGCAGCCGTTTGAAGATGCATTAGGATGCAAGATAAGCTAACGTACCCTAGATACTTTTTTCGTTCATGCAGCCGTTTGAAGATACATCCGGGTTCGAAATGACCAATAGAATCGACCTATGTCCTGCCGTGTTACCAACCGTCCAATCAAAAATGGGCGCCCGTGCCCGATATAATTTTATCGGGCCCGGGCCGGGCCCGGGCCATGTATCCACCGGGCCGGGTCGGGCCGGGCCTAGAAATTAAAAATTCTGTCGGGCTCGGGCCGGGCCCGGGCCGTGTCTCTACCGAGCCGGGTCGGGCCGGGCCTAGAAATTCCGGCCCGTGCAGTGCTCTATTCTGTATGTATATTGCCCTTCTGTTTTAGCGATTGAGTGAACTTCTATGCTTTCTATGCGGACGGCCGAGATCCGTGCCGGATCTGAGGCAGATGGCCCAATTCGTCCCAGGTGTGGCCCGGGCCTGGCCCGGGCCGGACGGCCCAGATGCGTCCCGGGTGTGACCCGGGCCCGGCCCTGCCCGGCTGAAGCGTACGCTGCCCGGCCCGCGCCGGGCCGGACCCGGGCTTTCGGGTAGGCCCGGGCCCGTGCAGTGCTCTAATCCGGATCCGAGTGGAGGAACGGAAAGAGGTCCTCTCGGGAGAGGGTGAAAGGAGGGCCCTCCGAGACAGGGGACCCTCCGCTTCACGAACAGGTCGGAGCTCACGGCAAAGGAGGCCCAGCGTTCCGACCCTTGGCCGTTATCACATTCATCGGACAAGGGAGACCACAGGAATCCACACAAAGTATACGGCCTAGTTTTTATGCCTTGAACAGATCTGCTCTTCTTGCTGCAATCTTCAGCAATGAAAACAAATGTTTTAATCTGCAGCGGATGAGCTAGGTAGCCCTAAAATGACTAAAGCTGTGTTACACAGGCCGTTAATTGAACTGACGAGGTTTTACTCCCTTTTTTTAGATGAGCTTTCCGCTCGTGCACAAACTTCTTGAACTTGCAGTTTCCCGTAGTGAAAAGTCACAATTAAATGTTTTGATTTAGTTTCTGCGTAGAGGATGACAAAAGCGAAAAGTAGCATGCGGTATACGGTTTCCTTACATATTCCTTCATTCAACATTAAAAAAAAAAAAAAAAAAAAAAAACTAGTGCCTTGTGGTGGCATAATATTCCTCAATTGAGTGGTTATCACTGAGTGTTTTCTGTCTCGTAATACATTCGACCACTGTGCCGGAACGCGTCTTCGACCGGTGAATGAATGACTTCGCAGAAGCCGGTGTGTCATCTCAGGTGTTTGATCCTGGCGGTTGGTGCAAGAAGTTCCGGCAAAGAGGAGGTTACAAGATGGGCGGAGAAGATCTGGAGAAGAGCGATAATTAAAAAAAAATGATTATATGTGTTATAGAATTAAAATTGATTATATGAGTTAGAATTAAACGTCGAAAAAACGGAATATATGATATTTAGAGCAAAAAATATAAATCTTAATCGAAAACTTAGCATTCGATTTAGGAACACTGAAATCGGTTACGTAAAAACCCACAAGTTTTTAGGAGTATTTTTTCAATAAAATTTAAATTGGTCATACCATATTGATCGGATTCGACCCGACATATCACGGGCAATCGGAATTATAAGTAGGCTAAAATATATTCTTCCGGTTTGGTTAAAGCGCCAGGTCTATTATACTCTTGTTCATTCTCGTTTAAGCTATTGCAGTTTAGTATGGGGTACGTGCTCAAAGACCTGTTTATCTAAGTTACTTCTGTTGCAAAAAAGAGCAGTGCGCTCAATCGCCAACGTATCATATCGGGAACACTCCCGCCCATATTTTATCAAATACTCCCTTCTTACAGTAGAGCAATCACTCACTAAGAAATTGGCAATATACATGTTCCACAAAATTAAACTACACCCACATACACCTTCCGTCATACGCACTGCCTACAGTCGAGAATACGCACCAATTATGGTAGTCAAAAAATACTTAATCAGATCGCACAATTATTTAATAACCATCCTGAAATACTGTACAAGATTAATCGCTCTAATACAATACACACATTTAAAACCACCATAAAACGTTTCCTTTGACGTCTATTGTAATCTGTGTCGGTATTTTTATCTGTTTCTGTTTTATTATATCGCAATTTGTATATGTCACTGTGTCCTTGTGTAATGATTTAATTGTTTTGATTCCTTTTTTTCTGTAAATTTTGCTGCTGGACTGTACAGGGGGATGAGCCCTTGTCAGGCGACCAAAGTCGCCTTTTGCCCTATCCTCTAAGACGTTTGTCTGAATAAAGTATATTCAATTCAATATCGTTTCGGTGTTATTTTAGCTGAGTTTCTCTTTTTGGTTGCGCAGATGGTCGGAGCTTATGATGTACGTTTGCAAGAAATGAAATGACGCTCGACGTCGGCAGGTGGTTGAAAGCTTCAATAGCGTCTGCCAAACCGGAAAGGTACACATGCAAGGTTTGATTTCAACAAAGCCTGCGGACGACGACCGTCCACTTCCGTTATTTTTGCCCGAGTATTTCAGTTTTATTATTAACAGCAGCTCGCACGTCGCAGCTGGGTCGCATCGCAGCTCTTGTACTTTATACAGCGCATTCACAAGCGCACTCCCGCTCGATAAAGAACAAGCGCAGTCAATCATGTCTTCTGCCGACTTGGGCAGGAACCTCTACGACATCCTCCCGCAGCGTGACCCCCGCACCAAGGAGTGGATGCTGGTTGGCAACAAGACCTTCCTGGTCACACTAGTTGCCGGTTATGTGTACCTAGTCAAGATAGCAGGACCCAGGTTCATGAAAGGACGCCAGCCGTACGAAGGCCTCAAGCCGTTCATCCTCCTTCATAACCTGTTCTTGGTCGTCGCCAATGCCTACTTCGCCATCAACTTCTTATCCCGGTCCTACCTGGGAGGTGGCTACAACATCGTTTGCCAGGGCATCGACTTCGAGGCTAGAGACAAGGTCACGATGGAGTACCTGGAACTTTGCTGGTGGAGCCGCTGGGTGAGAATGGCCGACCTCCTGGACACCATCTTCTTTGTGCTTCGAAAGAAGGACTCCCACGTGTCCTTCCTTCACGTTTTCCACCACGGCGCAGTGCTTTTCGGTGGCTGGTATGCGCTCGCCTACGGTGCAGATGGACAGCCTGCCTTAGGAATTTGCATCAACTGTTTCGTTCACGCCGTCATGCACTCGTACTACTTCCTGTCTCTTTTGGGTCCCGCTTTTCGCCCGTACCTCTGGTGGAAGCGACACTTGACTCAGCTCCAACTGCTGCAGTTCGGCATCATGTTCATCCACGGCTTGATTCCGCTTTTCATCGACTGCGGCTATCCCAGGTTCCACGTGGTGCTTGGAATTTTGCAGCTGGTCGTCATTACCGTTCTTTTCTTGCATTTCTATGCGAATGCCTATCTGAGACGGAGCGGTCTCAGTAATAAAGCCCAGTGATTAATTTGTTTGCGGTTCTCTTGTCGCTGGCAAATGTACTTAAAAACGTTTTTCGCGCTAAAAACATTGGCTAATAAATTGAACCTCAATGCAAAGAAATTATGTAGTAATAGAATGTCTGGCTTCGTTTGAGATAGGACGAATAAAATATTATCAAAACTACACAGGAGACTGCCCAAATTTAAATCAAAATGTATTTTTGGTTGAACGACGTTGCTACACTCACGATCCTATAGCCAATGCACCCACTATTTATTTGTCACCATTCATGGAAAAATGATTGCGGAAGTATATGGGTATGAGTATAATTACCCGAGACCATGGTAGCCGCAAAAAAAAAAAAAAACGACAGGATGGAGGAAAGCGGTTTCAATTAGCTAAATTAGTTGAGACCCAATATAAGTAAATTTTGCTGCAATAAAATTCCGCTTTGTTTGAGACCTCTTTGCTTCTTCGTGTCGTTTTTCTGTCCAAGCCGAGGTTTCGGTTAATTCCACAATGACTAACTTATACCAGCTCACGTGCGCCCTCACGTTTTGTTGATATGGGTCTGCCTCTAAATTTTTTATGAGTCATCGAAATTTTTTTTTTAGCTGACTTGTCGCCTTGAAGTTTTGAGAAATAATATGTTTATGGGCTGGATTTCATGCGAGAAGCTCGAACGCAACAAAGAGTCGTTACACGCAGGTCAAGGCGGCATAAAGCGTTAATAGCCGCAAGCAGGCAGTGCACAAGTGTACAAAGCATTTAGAATCATAATTGGTCATAAGTATTATTACTTAGTCATAATTAGCGAGATCTGTCAACCGGCGCAGCGGGAATCAAACCACGGACCGTGCGATCCGGAAACCGGAGCCTCTGCTCGGCGCCTTTAGGAGGAGGCAAAAGGGACTGCAAGCAGCTGGACTAAGTGTGACGCAAGGGAGCCTGCGGTAGTGGGTCACTGTTGGCGAGCGCAGGTTACTCCCAGATAACAAAGCGTGGCTTCCCACGTAATTTCACAACATCACGGGTTCTTAATAAATTTAAACTTGCCGATCATTGTGCTAAGCCCTGGAGCATATCACAAGTGTGTCATGCGGGCAACGCACCCGAAACCACTCAAAGTATTCCGTAACCAAGCATAACACATCTTAGATCACACATAATGCATGCGTGACAGATTCTGTACTCTGGGTTTACCAAAATGATTAAGACAAGTTTAGTTACTCATATAGGGCACCCTTAAAGATGTTTAGATGAGTAAACACTAATTGTTTTATCTTCGTGCTGCCTCATCACATTGAATATCATTACTATTCACCTCGAATAATGTTGAAGATGTGCGAATCCTATTCAATATAGTGTGAATAATTCTTCCACCTGCCAACGTCGCCCGTTATGCTTGGGCTGTATACTTTCCGGTTTTAACCGAAAAACACCGACAAACATTCTACGGTGTCGAAAAAAAAATAGCTTAAAATCGAAAACTACCGGTTTACAGAAGTTTCCGTACAAACAGCTTTTTTTTTTCCTTTTTTGTTTTTTTAGCGGAAACGTTTTATGTATACGTTTGTGAGATGAAAGCTTATACGGGCTTGTCGTGCACGATGACTGTAAGCTCAGCGATCTGGAAGCTGAGCTCCTTCCTTACCGCCACTATACGCCATCAGTGCCCTCTTTGACCGTGTGCATGCAAGTTGCATTCACCGTACACTGGCCAGTACTCTCCCAAGCCTCTTTGGGCATTTTAGGACTTCCCGTGTCTAGCGCAAATGTAGAGCGCGCGTTGTCGAAATTGTCCGTCGTCGACGAATGAGCGGGCAAGAATGACAGATGCGAGTCTTGGAATGTATGCATAGATATATTACAATACAAATATATATCAAATGTGAAAAACATTGTGTATTAGATGTAAATCAAGTTCAACCATTTTTATTCGCGATTTTTTCTGTCGATAAGAGCCGTTTGAGGCGCCTGCACGAGAAAATTCACCGAAGTGCACCGGCATTTTGTAAATAAATAAACACCGAAAATACATCCGCCGATATTTTTACATAAATAAACGCATGAGAGTATACGGCCTAGTTTTTAGGCCTTCAACACATCTGCTTTCCTCGCTGCAATCTGCAGCAATGAAAACAAATGTTTTAATGTGCAGCGGATGAGCTAGCCCTAAAATGACGGAAGCTGTATTAAAAAGACCGTTGGACTGACGAGTTTTTACTCTTTTTTAGATGAGCCTTCCGCTCGTGCACAAACTTCTTGAACTTTGGTTTTCCCGTAGTGAAACGTTACAATTGAACGTTACAATTGGATGTTTTGATTTTGTTTCTGCGGTTAAAAGAGAGGGACAAGCAGTGCTTACATACTCCTTCATTCCTCATCTTAAGACAAACCAAACGAGTGCCTCGTTGTTGCATAGTCTTCCTCAATTGAGTCAGTGGTTGTCACTGAGTGTTTCCTGTCGTAATGCATTCGACTACGGTGCCGGAACGCGTCTTCGACCGGTGAATGAATGACTTCGCTGAAGTCGGTGTCATCTCAGATGTGGCGATCCTGGTGGTAGGTGCAAGAAGTTCCGGAAAAAAGAAAGTTAGAAGATGGGTGGAGAAGGTCTACAGAAGTGTGATAATACAAATAATGATTTTCTGTGTTATATCGTTTCGGTGTTCCTTTGGCTGAGTTTCTGTTTTTGGTTGTGCAGATGGTCGGAGCTTATGATGTACGTATGCACGAAATGAAATGACGCTCGACGTCGGCAGTTGGTTGAAACTTGAAAGCTTCAATAGCTTCTGCCCAACCGGAAAGGTACACATGCAAGGTTTGATTTCAACAAAGCCTGCGGACGATGAACGTCCGCTTCCGTTATTTTTGGCCAAGCATTTCAGTTTTATGATTAACAAAATGAAAGCGACGTCGCAGCTGGATCGCATCGCAGCTCGAGTGCTTTATACAGCGCATTCACAAGCGCACTCCCGCTCGATAAAGAACAAGCGCAGTCGAACATGTCTTCTGCCAACTTCGGCAGGGACCTCTACGACATCCTCCCTCAGCGTGACCCCCGCACCAAGGAGTGGATGCTGGTCGGCAACAAGACCTTTCTGGTCACACTAATCGCCGGCTACGTGTACCTAGTCAAGATAGTGGGGCCCAGGTTCATGAAAGGACGTCAGCCGTACGAAGGCCTCAAGCCGTTCATCCTCCTTCATAACTTGTTCATGGTCGTTGCCAATGCCTACTACGCCATCAACTTCTTATCCAGGTCCTACCTGGGAGGTGGCTACAAAATCGTTTGCCAGGGCATCGACTTCGAGGCTAGAAAACAAGGTCACGATGGAATACCTGGAACTTTGCTGGTGGAACCATTGGGTGAGAATGGCCGACCTCCTGGACACCATCTTCTTTGTACTTCGAAAGAAGGACTCGCACGTGTCCTTCCTTCACGTTTTCCACCACGGCGCAGTGCTGTTCTGCGGTTGGTATGCTCTCGCCTACGGTGCAGATGGACAGCCTGCCTTAGGAATTTGCGTCAACAGTTTCGTTCACGTCGTCATGCACTCGTACTACTTCGTGTCTCTTCTGGGTCCCACTTTTCGACCGTACCTCTGGTGGAAGCGACACTTGACGCAGCTCCAACTGCTACAATTCGGCATCATATTCATCCACGGCTTGATTCCGCTTTTTATCGACTGCGGCTATCCCAAGTTCCACATGGTGCTGGGAAGTTTTCCGCTGGTCGCCATTACCATTCTATTCTTGCATTTTTACGCGAATGCCTATCTGAGACGAAGCGGTCTCAGCATTGATTAATTTGTTTGCTGTTCTCTTCGTCGCCGGCAAATGTACTGAAAAACGTTATTTGCGCTTAAATGAAGAAAGTTGAGAAGAAATTTAACCTGAATGCAAATGAATTATGTAGTAATGGTAGCTTGTGCGTAATTTAAGATAGATGGTATAAAATACAATAAAAGTTACACAGGGAACTGCTCAAAGTGAAGTCAAACATTATTTTTGGTTGAGTAGAACAAGATCCGCAACCTTTCTTAAAGAAAATATAGCGTATATATGTATGAGTGACCCTAAAAGGGATACTTCAACGAAATTTTAAATATACATGTCACTTTGAAAAATAGGTTGAATATGATCGACAATATCCGTAAATGACAATCGCACGTTTATATTTTGAGCCTGGTGGCTGTATTTTTCGTTATAAACGGCGCACTCTGGCAAGCGCTCAAAGAACAGACAGCGGAGAGCATGTGACATCCAACGCAATCGTGACGTAGTTCGTCTCAAACCGAGCAAAGCTACGGAGAAGCTGACGTCGAGGGGATGTAGTAGTCGTTCCAGCCTCTGAAGCGGCTGCTTTTGTACGAATTTTGAGTGACGGGTTAATCTTCTATAATCTTGTAGGGGGACAATAGCGACTTCTGGGAGACACAAAAGGGATTCTCGGGGAGAGGGGAGTTCCTCCTTCCCCTCTTCTCTCGTCGTGGCCGGAGGCGAGACAGCTACGGTCACTAGCTGTCAAGGTTCCTAGACGGGCATTACAAACAAGGCGTTAGCGACATCCACCAGGTACTCTTTGCTAATCGTTTAATTTGTTTGAAAATTTCTTTTCGTGACTTTTTTAACAAGATATTGGTGTGTTCGATGTAATACGGCTCCTTTGAACACATAGAGACCAAAAAATGAGCTCCGAAATTTCGTCTACTTTTTTTGCGGTTTCCACATCTCTTGTGGCTCGGGCAACCCAGCGGGCATAGAGAGAGTAACTAAATATCAGTGCGTCATACTTTAACCGGACGACGCGGAGACCTCCCCCTCCTTTGGGGGCGCCGCGTGGTGCCGAACGCACGCGGCATGTCACGAAAACGTGATGTTGTCGGTCCTGGTCAGCTTCTGCCTTACGACTAATCAAAGCCGCTAAAAGCTTTACTTAGTCGAAATACAAAATATAAGTGGCGCGAACCGTTTCAATTAGTTATGAAAATAGCTTTTGTTCAGTATTTTACGTGAGAAAAGAAACAAATGCAGTTTAGAAAGTACGGAAACAAGGAACGACCCGTCGACATACCCGCCACCAAGCGGTGGAAAAGGCGGTGCAAACTAGAAAGGGAATCAGGCGAGCGTGGAAAGGTCCCGCGCGTACACGGCGGCGCTGCGGTCGCGTGGGCTGGAGGATCCGACCGGTTCCTAGCGTTCCCAAAGCCTTCGGCGAGCAGGTTTGACAGTTTGGCAGTTTGGCAGCGCGAAGTGGCTCCCGTTCAGAACTGATCTTTACCCCGTGTTTGCTGTTGTTTATGGTCAACCAAGTGTAATGCCGAATTAGATGCCGAATCGACGACAACAACGTTACTGCTTCGATCCGGGGTGCCAGTCAGGCCATCAATGGCGGAAATTTGAGCAGCCGTCACTGTTCTCAGTACCTAAGAAGAAAGAAAAAAAAAGTTCGGGGACAGAATTTGCATTGCAAGGATAAGCTCCTGGACGAAATATGTTCGATGTGTGAGCTTCATTTTGAGCCATCGTTTGTAACGCGAGATTTCGTTCACATTATAAACGGAGAAGAGGTGCGCAGTCCACGTGGAAAGCTGGAGCTCTTTCCGGGCGCTGTGCCGGCGCTGCATCCGAATGCTCCAGGCTACGCGTAAACGAAAGCATCGCAGCCAAGGCTCCCGAGAAAGCGAAAGAACGCCGATGCTTCTTCAGTTGACGCTAAAAGAAGGTCAAGCACTGCCTCTTCAACTGCCGGCAGCAGCACCACACCGGCTGCATCCGATACCGGGGCGTTTGATGAAACCTGTCTGCCCGAAGAATACTCCACGCTGTGCGTTCCCTCCGAGTACTGGAGCTGTCACCGAGTACTGGAGCTGTCACCGAGTTCCGAGCCTCAGTGGGATCTTTTCACTAGACAGCATGCCTGGTGTTGTATACACTGTGCATCTTTGTGACCGCATGGCTGAAGGAGGACGCGTCGTTAGCTGCGACAACTTCACCCTGTTTCTATTGACAGACTCCTGGTAGGCCCACCTGCCTTAAGATACTCGCAGTAAATGCAAAAGCAATCGGGAATCGAGACGCCGAACAGGAAATTGGTCTGGCGGCGTTCGCCTTGCGCGTCGAGCATTTGTGCTTCTTACCACGCGCAAAGCGAACACAGCCAGACGAATTGCGTTACTCGTGTGTCGCGTATCTCTTTTGTGGGGTTCGAAGGTTCGGACCTAAAACGGCAAACATTTCGAGCCAAAAAGCTCCAAGAAAGAGTGTTTAGTCGCGCGGCAAATGCAATGCCAGCCGCCCTGGCCGTCCGCTTCATCCAGCCTATCCAGCCCATGCTTTAGTGGCGCCCTCTCGAGCCGTCGACACGGAGTGCGGCAGTCGCCGAGCTCTTTACCCATCTAGTTCACGACCACCCAAGTCAGGACCAGGGACGTCATGAAGGAGGTTATTTTTTGCTTGTTTTTGTAATTTTAATTTACCTATAACTTTTAAAATAAAGCGAAATTCGAGAAAAGTTTTATTAGGTTACTACGTTCAGTGCGATCAGGTTCGGTGCAAATTAAAAACCAGTCAAAAAGTCGTTGCAGGGCCCCTTTAAAGCTTTAATATCTGTGTGGCGAGAATATGTTTATGAGCTAGATTTTATGCGAAAAGTGTAACACTCAAGTGTAACGAAAAGCCATTGCACGCAGGCCGAGGCAACATAAAGCATATATAGCCTCTAGCCCACAATGCATAAGCGTACAACATGTAAGCGTAGAAAGCATATAAAAGCTATGCTTTGTCAAAATTAGCAAGATTTACCAAGCGGCGCAGCGGGAATCGAACCCCGGACCGTGCGATCCGCAATCCTGGGAAAGAAGCGCCATCCCCGTATGGCCGCCATTTTGGTTCATGGAATGAGTAGTTTCTTAGTGACCTCTACATTTTTGGTGAGCTTGAATGCCGATATTTGGTTCCACACAGACCGGCGAAACAAGCGCACATTTTCCCACCGCCACCACATGCGACGTCTAGGCTTGGCGGCATTGAACAATAAATGTCCCGTCTTCAAATACGTAAGAACAACAATACCGTTGTAAGAAATCCGTGGAGGTAAGCATAATTGATATGGTGATCACATACACAGTGCCAAAGACGCTTATATTGGCCAGGAACGCTTCCAGTATAAGATGATGCTTCATCGCGATCTTGCTTGATTTTGTCCTTTGTATACGTTACTTCCCGTTTGTGTCCGGCTAAGAGGCAGGGATGGCAATGGCGCTACTTTCCCAGGATCCAATGGATTGAGGTGCGAGCGCGTGCGGAAGCAACCAGAGCGTGCTCACGGGGTTCCTGCGTCCCTGTCAAGCACGTAAGTACGCTCGTGCAGTGTAAGCATCGCTCAGGCTAACAGGCTCGTTCTTGTAGCTTCGGCTTCTCTCCCCGAGAATACAGGACACTTCCCGAGAGTACATAGAAAAATACGTCAACGAAGAATTGCGGAAACACGCGTAACGGCGGCAGCGGTACCGTACGTGTTCGCATCCGCGACCCCCGCCAACCGCACCGCATTCCGGGGCTTTGCCTGGTCACGTGCTCTGGCGGCGAGAGGAGGGGGTGGGGGAGAGGCGTCGCCAAATAAATCACTCCACCAGGGGTGGTTTATGGCGCGGCAGTCGTTCTGTCTAATCCAGGTGAGGAGAGTGTCGTATATTCCCCTAGTAAAGTATTTGCTTACAGTGAAAGGGAGTATATACATATTTCACAACGGCGCCGCCACGTTAAAATGTCGTCACTTCCAGTATGGACGAAAACATTGTTTTGCCGTCGCCACGCCGATAAAATGCATTTAGGATATAAGCAACTGCCACCCATTTTTGTTTTGTCTCCCCTTTATTAAAGGGGCCCTGATATCATATTTAAGCGTCTAGCTTTTTTGCGGTTTCCGCGTCTCTTGGGGTTCGGGCAAGCCATCGGGCACGGAGAGAGTAACTAAATATCAGTGCGTCATATTTTAAGTGGACGACGCGGAAACCTCCTCCACCTACTGGGGCGATCGGCGGTGCCGAAAGCGCGCAATATGTGAAGTCTTTGGTCCTGGCCCTACTGCTGGTCAGAGCCACTAAAACCTTCTTTTTAGTCGAAATACAAGATACAAGTGGCGCGAACCGTTTCAATTATTTATGCAAGTAGTTTTGTTTAGTATTTTAGATCATAAAAGAAACAAATGCACTTTATAAAGTACGGAAACAAGAAATGACCCGTCGACATACCCGCCACCAAGCTGTGGAAAAGGCGGCGCATACTAGAAACGTGTAGTGGGATCAGGCACCGACGAGCGGCGAGCGTAGAAAGGTCCCGGATATACGCGGCGGCGCTGCGGTCGTATACGGGCTCGAGGATCCGACCGGTTCCGAGCGTTCCGAAGGCCTTCGGCGAGCAGGTGTGGCTTGCGGTTTGGCCGTTTGGCGGTATGGCAGCGCAAAGTGGCTCCCGTTCTGAACTGATCTTTACCCCATGTTTGCTGTCATTTGTGGCCGATGAAGTTTCATGCCGAATTAGTGTTTAATCGCGCAGCAAATGAATGCAAGCCTCCCTGGCCGCCCGCTTCATACAGCCTATCCAGCATATGCTTTAGCAGAGCCCTCTCGAGCCGTCGACACCGAGCGCAGCAGCCGTGAGCGCTCGCTGAGCTCACTACACCTCCTCTAGTTCACGGCCACTCAAGCCAGGACCAAGGACGTCATGAAGGAGGTTATTTTTTGCTTGTGTTTGTAATTTTAATTTGCCAATAACTTTTAAAATAAAGCGATATTCGAGGAAAGAAAAGTTTCATTAAGTTACTACGCTCAGTGCGCTCAGGTTCGGTGCAAATTAAAAACCAGTCAAAACTGTCGTTGCAGGGCTCCTTTAGTGAGAAAATATTAACTGTCCCATGGAGCGAAGCGCCGTCATCAGCTTTTGAAGCCGCGCCAAACGGCACCTTCCACTTTCCCAATGGAGCGAAGCCTGTCGTCTGTAGCAGAAATCTGATGGATAGGCCCCCATTGGCTGGCGCGCGTTCCAAGGAACGCCACCAGAGAAGCCCTCTAAATGGCGACGCAGCGCACGCAGCGGCCCGGCCGCCGGTAAGAGATGCGGACCAGCCTCCAGGCTGCAGAGCCCGCACGGACAAACTCCGGAGAGGCTGCACGGCCGAACTCAGCGCGGTGGGGCCACTTCACGAGAGGGCGCGCTCGGCCGTCGGCCGCTACCTCGGCAGTAGCGAAACGTAGTCGTCCACGCCAGTAGGCCGCAGACCAACTAAGGGAGCGGAAGAACGACATCCATGCTTTCGCATTCACAACTCATAATATTCATAAGAAGTCCTTAAATGTCTTAGAAATTTTTTTGTCTTTTTACTATTTGCAGGTTGAACTGTTTTACTATTTTTTCGTCGCCCATACCGGATATGCCTACTAGGTGGCTGGCAGCCTGGGACGAGAGTAAGCAAAAAGCAAGCGCAAGCAGCTGGACTACGACTCTTGTATAAAGATCCAGTACAACTGCACGCGCACTTGATGTCATCGAGTGCGCGTGCAATTGTACTGGATCTCTTACAACCGCGTTCGCAACCGCTTTGCGAACGCGGATCCGCTTTTAGTGTGAATGAGCGGTAACAGGGACATCGAATTCTTCAAAATAAACGTTCACGAACTGGCGCCGTGTTTACGTGGCAATACTAATTTTGAGTTATTTATTTACTTTTTGCATCTATACCTGCTGCGCATTTAGGCATTAGGGAGCGGGGTGCCTAGTGCAAAGCATTAGATCAAGTAAATCTGACGCAGTACACACACACAAGCGCAAATAGAAGCGTGTTTCATCGCAGCGGATGCTACGAGCCATCGGAGGTAATTTAAGGCCGCGTGAGTTTGCTGCAGTGATGTACACGTTCCTCCAAAATAGGAGCTCGTTTCTCGTTCCTTCTCAATCTTGGACACGAGTTCCCATTGCGAGTTCGAGTGGTTCGGAAGGAACGCGTTTCAGCACATTTATAAGGTAAGAGCGGACGTTCACGTTGCATTGGAGTATTTTATTAGGGTGCTGGATAATGTGTAAATAAAAGAAAACGAGCGAGTGAAAATATCTACATCGAACTACGTGTCGTATCACCACAATCACACTTGTTACCGTTTTTTTTTACTCTTTTTCGGACAGTTTTTCATCTCTTGAAGTTAAAGGTAGATATAGTCGGAAATAAAAATAAAAAAACAAACAAACGAATGCGTACTGAATTCGAATACAATTTAAAAAAAAAAAGATTTTTTTTAATCGTAAAGGGTTTTTGTTTTCGCTTCTCCTAAAAAAAGAACAAAAAAGCGCGTTCCAGGAACGCCATTTACGTGTATAATAAGGTTTATAATGTTTATTTTCCGTCAAAAACACGCATGACGGAGGGAAACCGAGGAAAAAAAGCTGCATCATGCAGCTTGACGGGCCCTCGGCATATGGCAGCAGTATCCGTACAATACTGGTTTCCTGTGACGTTCGGTTCAGTTCAGTCGCGTTGTCGGCGATGGCGCATGTGTCACACTCTCTGTGACCTTCGAGAGGGAGCGCCGTGACACGTGGAGAGCGTAGAGTTACGTTCACAGAACTGGGTTGGCTCGGAGCGTCCGCTGCGGCCGGGTATGATTCAAAATGCGTCTGGCGACCTAAATATGAGCAATTTTTGTTTCCTTCGGTGAATATTTATTTTGTGACATAAACACTTCAAAACAAAATGTTTTTTCTCGAAATAAAGGGGGGAGTTGATTTTCAGAAAGCACATTTCACAGCAGTTTAAATAACACAACAACAACAACAACAACAAAAAGGAGATCGCCTCTTTCTTTTTTGATGTTACTCGAGTAGCACCCTGTAAATTCACGCGAGAAGCTTGGCTGCCCGAACGCGATGCCAGTCCCACGGTAGCACGAAGGAAGCGGCTGCCACGGCGAGGAGAAGCGGCCAGGTGGGCAGCGACCAGCGTGCCCCGTTGCCTGTGTTGCAGAGGCTCGCCTGGCAGCAGGAGCGGCACAGGTAGAGGCGCAGCCTCTCCCCGACGGCCACGCACTCGGTGGTGCAGTGCTCGCTGCAGCTGCGCTCGATGGAGAACGCGAGCGAGGCGCTGCCGGGGTCCACGCTGTAGTCCACACGGGTCACCTGCGAGGCCGGCACACCTGAGGCAGAAATCCCCACCAGAGGCCGCGCCTCGCCTGCGAATAGCCTCCTCCACGGAATGCCATCTCAGTCGGATGGAGCCAACTAGGCAACTGGGCCCCAGCAATACCCCCTAGAAGACGAGGCCTGAGCATGACGCCACCGGTGGTGGATACCCGACCCACCCCAAGCGGCAAACACCCTGAAGCTCGACGAGGGAAACTATTTAATATATATCGTTTCGATTCACGGCGTCTAGACGGTGTTTCACTATACTCTATGGAAATTAAAGTTTTGCAACGATAACCTAGATGGTGCTTCAAACGACGGGACGCGGACTGAAGTGAGTGAGAGAGGGGGGGGGGGGGATGGCAATGTGCGCTATGGAATCAACGTTACTAAAACACTCAGTTGGGAAACTCACCCTTGAGAACTGAGCCTCTGGCGTCCCCCGAAACCGAGCTAAATACGATAACAGCGCCACCCTTTGGCGACGAGTTGAAACATGAAAGTTCCCTTAAAGGGATACTTCAACGAAATTTGAAATATTCCCGTCGTGTTCAAAAATAGGTTGAATATGATCCACAATATCCGTAAATGACAATCGCACGTTTGTATTTTGATCCTGGTGGCTGTATTTTTCGTTATAAACGGCCCACTCTGGCAAGCGCTCGGAGAAGGCCCAGCAGAGACCACGTGACATCCAACGCAATTGAGACGCAGGTCGTCTCAACACGAGCAAAGCTACGGCGAGGCTGACGTCGAGGAAACGGTCTCGTCGTTCCAGCCACCGAAGCGGCTGCTTTTGTACGAATTTTGAGTGATGGGTTAATCTTCTATAATCTTGTAGGGGGACAATAGCGACTTCTGCGACACACAAAAGGCATTCTCGGGAAGAGGGGAGTTCCTCCTTCCCCCCTTCTCTCGTCGTGGCCGGAGGCGAGACAACCTCCGTCACTACCTGTCAAGGTTCCTAGACGAGCATTACAAACGAGGCGTTAGCGACATCCACCAGGTGCTCTTTGCTAATCGTTTAATTCGTTTTAAAATTCCTTTTCGAGACTTTTTTAACAAGATATTGGTATGTTCAATGTGATACTGCTCTTTTGAACACATCTAGAACAAAAAATGAGCGCCGAAATTTCGTTGTAGTATCCCTTTAAATTAACGTAAAGGCTGGTTCACACTGCCCCATTTTCTTAAGGCCGGTTCAGACACTTGCTTTTGACTGCGTTTGACTGCGTTGCGGCGAGAACCGAAAGCGAGTCACCGGCACATCTGTGCTTCGTATGAAGCGTGGAATCCAATTCAAGGAATCATCTTGGCACGCGACATAAGCAGCAGGGATGTCCTGGTGTCTCGCTGCCGCAACGCAGTCAAACGCAGTCAAACGCAACTGTGTGAACCGGGCTTTACGTTAAGTTACGTTACGAAATATTACGTTGAAGTCACCGGGACCTGTGTGCTTCATATTGCGCGAGGCTACCAGTTCAAGGAGAAAGCATGACACGCGACATTCGAGACACGAATGTTTCGGTGACTTATACGTGACGTAACTTAACGTAAAAAAATGGGGTAGTGTGAATGAGCCTTTACTTGATCAGCTCAGTCGGCAAACTCCCACGGAGAGCGTGATCCCTTCTCGTACCCCTCAGCGGGCTAACGCTTTTCGAAGCGCCAACCTTCTTGCTCGCTGTGGCGCGTCTTGCAACAGCAGTTCAAAACACGGCCGCAGCGGGCGAGAAGGATGACGCTTCAAGCAGCATTTCCGAATCTAGGGGTTAGGAAACTGACGTGTGTCAGCGCTTGTCTTAGAAGGGATCACGCTCTACTTGGGAGTTCGCAACTGAGTTGATCGAGTAACGTTGCTTTATATGGCTACTGCTAGAGCCACTAAATGTCCCCAGAGTACCGAAACTTCCAGGCTCCAGGTGCCAAGATGGCGGCTCAATCTTTTTTTCTTTACTGTGATCACCATGAGCTTTTAGAAAACATGTTTTTTGCGTAAAAACAAACGGAAAAAAAAGTTTTTTTTGCAGGATCTTTTATTGGAGATTAGTACAAGAATGACAGGCGCGAGGTGTTTTCTAAAATCTTTAGTTTAGAAGGTTTTGCGGCACAATTAATATTGTTTTTATACAACCATGTCTCACCGGTGATTTCAGGTAGCGCGTCCCGACCTGGGCGCGTCCTAACTTCGCCAGTAATTCGCGGCGCGTCCGCTTGGGAGAAGGGGGTTGGCATCGCTGAAACCCCTTTCACCGTGTATGTTTCGGCGCCAAAACGACCGATTAAAGCCAAAATAAAACAATAACAGTGGACGCTATCGAATGCTATACTCCGGAACCAATACAAGCAGCCGTGCAGTTCCTCGAGTGACCGCTGCGGGAGAAATGGCGGCGTTGCTATCGACATTCGCTCGGTTCTTGTGTACGGATCGGTGCCACTTTTTCAGAGCAGGCTCTATGGCAGTTGTAACGTTGATTCCATACAACGTTACTAAACATTCAGTTGGGAAACTGCCATAGAGCCTGCTCTGGCAGGCTGTATGGCAGTTTCCCAACTGAGTGGTTCTAGTAACGTTGATTCCATACAACGTTACTAAACATTCAGTTGGAAAACTGCTATAGAGCCTATAGAGCATTTTTTCCCGCAGCGGCCACTCGGGGAACTGCACGGCTGCTTGTATTGGTTCGGGATTAACGCATTCGATATCGTCCGCTTTGACTGTACTATTGTGGCTTCAATCGGCCATTTTGGCGCCGAAACATATACGGTGGAGTGCCGTATATGTTTCAGGGATGCCTACCCCCGTTTCCAAAGCGGACGCGCCGCGAATTACTTCCGAAGTACGCGCCCAGGTCGGGACGCGCTACCTGAAATCACAGGTGAGACACGGCTCTATAAAATCAATATTAATTGTGCCGCAAAACCTTGTAAACTAAAGAATTTAGAAAACATCACGCGCCTGTTATTTTGTACTAAACAATAAACAGATTCCTACAAAAAGAGTTTTTTCTGTTTGTTAACTTTCACTCAAAAACATGCTTTCTGAATGCTCAAGGCGACCACATGGATTACGGGTGGCGCTGTTATCGTATTTAGCTCGGTCTCGGAGGACTCCAGCGTCACAGGTTTCAACGGTGAGTTTCCCAATTGAGTGCTATTGGAACTGTATGGAATACACATGTTTCCAAGCACAGCGACTAGATGGTGCTTCACCGAACTCTACGATAAAGCGAATTTACTCTATGGCAGTGCTTTATGGGACACACAGTTTGGAAACGAAAACCTGATGACGGTTCAAACGACGGAAGGCGAACTGAAGGAAGTGATGGCGGGTACACCACTCCGCGGGAGTTCCACAACTGAGGTAATCCATACGTTGTAGCGGGAGTAGTTTCGAAACGCCACGGTGCGAAACCTCCACTCCGGAGTCGGATCGAGTAAATTTTGAAACACAGCCCGTGACGTCGGAGAAGACCTATAGACCTTTTCACACTCCTTCGCTTGGGCGCTGCCACCTTGGAATCACGTGACGTGGCCGCCATGAGGTCGCTTCAACTCGTCGCTGTTATTTCCCTCCGCGCCCTGGCGAAGGCGTTGTTTTCATGTTTTTCGTTACGCTTTACCGCAATTTTTTGCCTTGCTTTGTGAAGTGTCACCTGATACGTATTTTTGTACTACCTAACTGCACGCCATCATTGTGTGCACAAATTTAACACTTGATGTTATAACAAGTTTTGACTATTTGCCCCGTCGGCGCACGGGATACGTGTGAGGAAAGGAATCAGCGTTAGCACTGGCGCAGATTAGTATGCAAATGAATCTAAGACACAAGAGGGTTGAGAGACCAATTATTTATGACAGCGCAAAAGTAGTGGTTATGTTGTATTAGCGCAATAAGAAGCGCAAAGTATTTTTAATAAACTTGAGGAAGAAAACGAGAAGGACGGACAACCACAAACTTCAGGAAGTATGTGGTTGTCCGTCCTTCTCGTTTTCCTCCTGATGTTTGATTATCCCTACCAACCCGCTCGTTCTGTCCTTACAAGTATATATATGATGACGCATTTTTTATCTTTAAGAAGGCAGATATAGTCAACGCAAGGAGTCACAATGCCTGTTTCTCGAAAGCATCGTGTTTTGCCTTCAAAAGATATTCAAAACAGTTGATTTTGGTTATATAGGAGAATCATTTTTGCGATATGAACATTCGCTTGTTCTGTTCATTTAGGAATGTAAAGAAACTATACACTAAGCTCGTTCTAATGTCTGGAGTCATTCTATTTTCTTGAGATATCCAATTTGACTAATTTATTATTAGACTCGAAGGGTTGGGCTCTCCGGGTGATAAACGTGCCAAAGACAGCTTGTGAGTGCCTAACAAAAGCGCCCGAGGCACGCGATATGTGACGCCGAAAAGAAGCCGCCTGCATGTAAATTACTCGAGTGCAGCATTGTCGATGCCGGATTTACTCTTGGTGCTCCTGAAAGTAAAAAGCATATCTGTTAAAAGAAAGAAATATCTGTCTACCCAAATCCATAAAATGGAGCCTTGTATTTGACTTCAGCCAAGCTTGCTGTAAGTCAATTCTCTTGCGTCATTTAATTTTAGTTCGGAAATTATACGAAATACAGACGTCAGAATTCAATTGGCGTGTTTGTCCCTTATCTCATATTCTCAAAACGCTGTAAGGAAATGTCAGTATAACAAATAGTTTCCTTAGGTCAACATTGTGAAATGCTGATAATTAATAGTTTAGCAGGACTGATAGTTGTAAAAATTGTCTACTCGGCCTAGGATGGATCACCAAAGCATCTCTAGAGCACTTAATTTCTTCAAAGAAACCGATAAAGACAATATCGAAGCTTTTTTTTTTGCATTCCATGCGTCATTGCAGGGGGGTTTCCCGGTTGTAAATTTTCACAAAACGTTGGTGTCCTCAATACCAAACAGTGAGCACTAAACTTGCGAGTTCCTCTGTTCTCTGCGATTCAACAGATTGTTAGCCATGCCGTCGACCTGATGTTTCCAAGTGGCTCTATGCATTAGTCTCTTCAATCGTTTATTTTTATAGAAACTAGTATCAACTGTTACGTCCAGTACGGCCGTAGACATCCGTAATCCTCCCCCGGTTTGGTTTCAGTCGTTTCGCTGCCGAACATGGCTGAACGAAGAACATCATCAGATGAAGATGTTCGTAAAATCGTCCACAATTTAGGCTGGCAACTACGTCGTAGTTCTCAGGGGATACATATAACTGTATCCCCTTTGTACTAAAAGGGATACATTTATCCCTTCCCTATTCCTTCTGTACCAGAAGGGATACGTAGACAGAAGGGATACATAAAATGTGTCCGTTCTGTACCAGAAGGAATACATTTAAATAACAAAAACTATAAGCGAAAGCGACATAACACACCAACACATCCGCGAGACCGCTGAAACCGAAACCAACTAAATTGAAGCCATCTTATGGCACCGCGCGCGTGCCAGCGCCTTCTGTCGACCGGTCAGGTAGCTAGGAAGATGAAAAAGTCTATAAAAAGAGCGCCTTTGGGACTTTCGAAAGAGACAGGCAGTTATTTTTTTCTTCTCGACCGGATTGGGCGCTTCTGATCGGAGCGAAACAAGGCGGCTCCACTCACGGTGCAGTAGCGATGCGAGGCCGGGCAGGTGCGAATCATGGCCCGGCTGATGTTGTGCGGGAAGCGACAGCCCTCTCCTTCCAGCTGCGAGTTGCACGAGTAGCAGCTCAGGTTCTGGCGCTCCTCGACCGCCGAGCCCACCACGACCACCACGGACGAAGAGCCCGCCGGGGACGGACGGCCGGGGGACGCCCGGACGCCCAGCTCTGCGCGCCATCAACGCACCTTTTGCGAGAATCTCGAAAGGCCGCGCGCGAAACGCGCAACGAATCACGGGAACGTCCTGTATACGCTTACCTTGCCTCTTCAACATCTATCACGTGACACTGGAGAGGGCGAAAGAGAGAGAGATAAAGACGGAGAGAGCGGCTAACGTACGATGCCTGGAGTGCGTCTCTGACTGGTGTGTTTAGCGTCCTCTTCCGCTCATACGTCGAAAGTTATACCGAAGTGGTAACAAATGACGTCACAGACGTCGGAGTGTCGTGCTGTCAGATATCGGGATCCTGGTAGTTGGCCGTACAAGGCACGCCTCTACCTGTGTTACAGTTTGAGACGCTCGAGTTTGTACTAGCCAAAACAAGTCCCAACGAGTCTCTTTTCGTAGCGGCCCCTGGGCAACGCAGGAGGCCTATAACAAAACAGGCGTCTGTCACATTCACCGCCGGTGCTGGGACATCGCCAGCATCGTGGCCGGCGACAACACGACAGTTCTGTGGCGCCATCAAGCGGAAATCGAGGGACCACTTTTTAGGACGCGGTAAACAGACCAGTTCCAGGCACCGTAGTCGTCACCAAAAAATAGAGCAAAATTGATTCATTTTTCTGAATCAACGTTGACGTCTAGCTCGCTGTGTCCATCACCCGAGGTTAGCAAAACACCGAAGCGATGTCTCCTTAGGACCACTGACCTGGCACTAAAGCGGAACCAGCGCAAAGTATTCGAGATATGTTTTTTTCTCTTTGGGGGGAGGGGGGGGGGGGGGGGTTCATCGTGACCTTTAATATTTGAGTTTACTTTTAAACATCCGAATTGACGTCAATTTTATCGGTAAGTGTTTTGTTCGTTATTTTACTAGTTTATTAAAAGAAGAAAAAAAAAACACGAAAAACTACAACAAAAAGAAGACGGATCTTTATTTATAATTCACTCCACTCCTTAGCGGAGGCAGCCCGGTGTCAATATACGTACACGTCCTCACTCACAGGCGCGGAGACGGGCAAAACAGCATAACATTACAATGGATAAGATTATTCAAACTCAGTTTCAGCTGAGAGATTAGGAGCCCGATGAGCAAAGTCGGCTTCGGACCACAAGTCCGGGAACGCGAACTCGCGCTACTCACTTCCCACGTGACATGAATGCACGAACGCACTACCAGGGTGAAAATCGCACCAATTCGAGGTCACGCTTAGATTCAAATCTGTTTGCTCTGTAAAGCTGGCTCCACCTACGGCAGCATAACGATGCAGGGAAACTTTCACGTGCAGGGAACAAGTACTTTACAATGCTGGTGTTGATCGTATACAAGAAACCTAATGCGACTGGGAGATTTATTTAGACACATTTCAAGCTTAAACAGGCTCGATTGCTTAGGAATTAAGCCTGTCAAGAGGTAGTTGCTTACCAGCGACGCAGACTGCGAAGCAAAGTAGCCACGTCCAGAACGCTTCGCGCGCATCACATGTGATATTTGCCCTTAGCATCGGTGTAAACAATCCTGTGCAAAGCTAGATATAACCGACAAACTCCATATTCCGGACCGCATAACGCGAAGTGTTGCTTCGTTCGTTTATCCTGATGGGCCTAGGGACGAGCGATTAACGACATCAACAAAACAAACAAGAAACAAGAAAACGTCGGAAGCGCCCCCTTTCGGCGTTAAACATCTGTTGAAAACCGAAACCGAAACCGAAACTGTTGAAAACCGAAATTAAACTACTAGGTTATCTTGATAAATTGCAGTGAAGGTTCTTGCAATAATCCTGATGCCTTTGATTTCAATGGAACAGAAGACGTCTTCGGATTACCTTTGCTTGGTTTGCATTCCGTCGGACGGCCTGCCTAGTCCAGCGAACGCTGTTAGCATTTTACTGCATGAAATTTAGCTCCTCTGGTTGGATACCGTGTTGCGTTTGGAAGCAGTAAGTCTAAATAAACTATAAAGATTTATGGTTTCATACTTGAATCATGAGTTCTTGGCATTTTCATGGTAAGCGATAATAATATTTTCCTCCCTAACCTTGGCTTTCTATTTTCAGTTTAACGCAACATAACGTTCATAACCTGTGAGATTAAATTTACACGTCCTTACTGAATAAGTCAACTTAAAAGCATGAACAATCGACGTGAAAATCTATTTCTCGAAAGACGTAGTACCTCCAAACATTCCAGGGGTGGCGCCACCAGTCCGATAGCGTCAAAAATGGCGTTCGTCGACACCGGCGGATCTCGGTAAGCATAACCTTTCGCGCCGTTTTCGCGACCGCCGCTGCCAGCGAGGCGTCTAATAAACACGTCTGACCCTCAAACAGGGACAAGGGAGGCTACCTGGATCAAGTCAAAGAGATCGCGGACCCCACGGGACACACTCCGTCCGCGACAGGTGCGGACACCCAGGGCTCGGAGCTGTCAGCGTTCAAAGGGCCCGAAAACGCGGACACCGACGACAACTCCCAGGGCACGATGAAAGGAGACGAGATAGCGGACGAGGCGAGCAGCACCGAGACAGAGAACCAATGCGCCAGGGACATCTGCATGGAGGAAGAGTCCAACCTGGAAGACCCGACGTCTTCAGAGACGACGACGAGCAGCGACCAGCAACCGTCTTCTCTGGTCGGCGGCGCGCCGGACGGGACGGACGGTTCCAAGCTCAGCTCGGCTACGCCGTCGCGGAGCTCGGACCAGCAGTGCTACTGGTGAGAGGAGTCTTAAGGGCAGTGTCCACCGGTCACGGTCGGCTGGTGATGCCGAATTTTGATATTTTGTTTGTGTTAATGTAATGCAATATAATATTTATTGAACTCGGGAGAGTTGTGGTACCGCAGTAAGGCGGGTAGTCCATACCAGGAGGCCGGCGGGGCCGCTGTTACATAATAGCGCCGACTTATGTAAGTACAGCAAAGGACGTGGATTTTATGTTATGCCGGCAGCCGGTACGATGCCTCATACACACTGGCGGTTGAACCGCAGTCGCGAAGCAGTTGCAAACGCGGTTGCTTAAAGATTCAGTGCAGCTTCACACGATGATTAAAACGAGCGGATCCACTTTGCTGTAACGCCAGTTCGACTGCAGCATTACAGCTCGTGAAAATAATTCCTGGCAATTGTCAGGGTTGCAACTTGCCAGGTGTTTGTACTCTGACCCGCCAAATTTCTACGAGATATAGCCCAAAAATAGCCAAATGTCGATCCAGAAAAGTAGCGCAAAAATATCTAAAAAAACAAAACTGACCATTTGAAACGTTTATTTTAAACAGAAAAGACACATAATACATTTTTATACATCAAGCAGAAATATTCACACCACTATAGTCCTTGCAGCACTGCTCTTTGCCGCACAGTCCGAATTTAACATATTAAATGTTCTCCAGCGTTTCCATCGACATCCTGTTTCGCAAGTCCGTCTTTGTGAGGGTGACTTGGCTGAAAACACGTTTTACTGCAGCGTTGGACAGTGGTAACGAAGAGCATACCTTCCATTGTATTAAAAGGCCCCTGAAAAGAAAAAAAGATTTTTTTTTCTTTTCGGGTTGCATGTCAAAAAATAAATTTTGCGTGAAAAATAATTTTTTTTTAAAATCAATATTGACGGCAAGAGATTTTTTTTAGAAATTCTGCGTGTGAAGTCCATGACGTCACTGGTCATTCGAGTGGCGGGGGAGGAAATTGAACTTAGCAAGATGAAAAGGTGATAGACTGCGTACCCAGATGAGCTACTTCTGGTGGATAGAGCCGCCTCGGTGGCTCCGAGACGAGAGCGCTGGCCTACGGATCCCCATGTGGCGAGTTCGAATCCCGGCTGAGGTGCCCGCAATCTGACGGAGGCTTGTTGCGGAGGAGGCGCCGTGTAACCGAGCTTTCGGTTGCACGTCAAAAGATCCCCAGGTGGTCCAAATTAATCCTCAGTCCTCCGCTGGGGCGTGCCAGATGCCCGTCGTTGGTTTGGCACGTAAAACCCCCAAATTTTTTTTTCTGGTGGATAGGGAGGATATAAAATGCTAATTTTTCGAGTGGTGCTAGTGGCAGTTCCAACTGGAAAGCTAAATATAATTCAATTTCATTTAGAGACATTTGCTCAAAATACCGTCGAAGCATTTATTCATACTCAATTTGACACAATCGTGTTCTTCCTTTCTTTCAGCTGTTGCTATTCAAGAGGCATGTCTAACAATTTTTTTTTTTGTTGTTCTGCAGTGGAAAGGAAAGGAACTTGAGCATCGTGGAGCTTCAGTGCATTGCTTGTCTCAAGTGGTTCCACGACACCTGCCTTTCTCTGCCTCTCGGGTATGCTAACCATTCTTTGAGCATCTCTGTTTACTGTGGCAGTTTTTGTTACACCGCACCTTTCATCAGTTTTGTCACAACATGCTCTTCTGGCCTCACAGGAAGTGTGTCCCATTCATGACCAACTACACGTTTTCATGCAAACTGTGCAATCCTGCCGGCACTGAAAATTTTTCCAAGAAACAGTCCAGTAAGTGTCAAGCATTGCCATCCGCTAAAGCTTTTTGTGTTTATATGCGCGTATGATCTGCAGAATGGTTAGTACAAAACTTCGAAGTAAATAGAAACCACAAAACTTGTAAATAGGTCTCTTAGAAGCCTCAGAATCGCAGCCAATCAAATCAAATCAAATTTGTTTTTCTTTTTGTGCCAAACCAACCAAACGCATTTGGCACGCCCCAGCAGAAGACTGGAGATTAATTTCGACCACTCGGGGATCTTTTGACGTGCAACCGAAATCTCGGTTATATGGTGCCTCCTCTGCAATAGGCTTCCGTCAGATTGCGGACACATTGGCTGGCGCTTTGTGTAGTGGTTACCGAGGCGGTTTCAAACTGGCAGCCTCCATTTTGCTTCTTCAAAACCCAGAGAAAACTATCTCTTAAAGGGCAACTCCGCTTCATATTTGATATTTAGAAAACTTTGTAGCCCTCTTCAGTATCATATAGGAAGACCCCATGTCAAATATTACAATCTAATTCCGTTTGTATATTTAATAAACTGGGCAGCAAACTTTCAAATGAGCCAAGTCGCCGAAATCTGCCAACTCTAGCGTGCGACGCGAGGTGCGATCGTCAGCGCAGTCAATGCGACGGAGTTGGAACGGCCAACGTTGCGCCTGCACTGTCAGAGGCGTGTCTACGTCATTCTCATGTTTTGTTTGTTTTTACTTCTCGGAGCGAAATTGAACGATGACATCATGAGTTTCTCCTCCCGGTGTTGGCTCAACGGCGTCCACGTGATCACCGTAACGCGGATGCGCTAGTTTGCGCTGCCCTGCGCGCTTATCGGTCTGTTTCTCCGCTCCCCCTCTCCTCTTTCATCTTCTCCCCTTCCCCCTCTCCCCCGGGCCGTCACCGTCCACGCCATGTGAAGCGACCTGCCCGCGTCGCGTGTCCTGTACCTCGCCCCCACGAACGTCGCAAGACCACGTGGTTCGACGTGACGTGGCCATGCCTCTGACGACACGAGACCAATGTTGCCTGACGCAGCTGAAGTTTCGGTTTTGGTATCAGCTGGTGTTTAAATTAAGATTACACAAATAATATTCCACATTTCGCGAATCCGAAGACGTAGAGCTGTTTAGTAGTGCTTTGTGAAATGGAATCACATGTAAGCCTAAATTTTTCGGAATTGAGCGGAGTTGCCCTTTAAGGAAATGTCAGCTGGCACTATGAGGCTTTCAGGTGACTCTTCAAGAACTGTTTATAAGCGCTTGAGAGCAGACTTGCGTAAAATTGGTGTCGATACCCTTTGGGAACCCCAGCTCTAAGTTTCGATTTGCTTGTCGGTAGCAACGAGAAGCAATGCAGATGACATTCGCCAGCCTGGCCATTTTCAAAACTTTGTATATGCCCAAAGGGGGCTCCTCGTATTGTTTGTCCGTGGTATGAAAAGGGCAGTGCAAGATATTTATTTACCAGCAATTACTTCTTTTTTTTTTATATATATGAGCTTAGAATGGAGGGTGACAAGCTGCTCTTACATTTCTTACCTTTTGGGGAAGAACTTCGCTGTTCACTGCAGTCAAGCATACAGTGGGAATAGGGGACACTAACCTCCTAGGGTAGACACTGCAAAAGACTCGCATGGCGAGAGAAAGACAGTTTTAAAGCATTTCGAAGTCGATAATAAACAGAATCCTTGCTGCAGTGTTGATCATTCATTGTTTAGACCAGTGGTTCTCAGCCATTGATGTTTCGCGGACCCCTTGTGGATTGGCGGGGATGATTGAGGGCCCCGTTCGTGGTGAAGGAAAGGGAATGTATAGGTTGATTATGATAGTGATTTAATAAATGGATACAAGTAAGAACTAGTGTGAAGGAGACTTCTCTTTTTGACATATCCACGAGAAAACTCACCCAAAAATTGAAACGTTTGTTCACAATCTGAGAAAAAACTTTTATTTCCAGGCTTGACTGATGAGGCTGGGCTTCGCGGACCCTTATTTGAGAACCACTGGTTTAGACCAAGACATTAAACAAACTGATTCCCATGTCTTTTTAGATGAGCATTAGAAAAGTTGATGAAAATGAATGTGCACCGTGACAACATGTGACTCCATGTTTCTTCTCTTGTGTAGATTTTAACCAAATGTGTGTTACGGCGCTTGCCAACCTGATCCAGAAGAGTCGCTCTGAGGGCACCAACAGGGTACTGTTCTCAAAAGACAGGGTAAGATCCGAACAAAGGGTTCTTCCAAATAAAGGGCATGCTGTAAACAACTTTATTTTTGCAGGCTCAATATTTTGCAAAGTGTGAATTTCATAAATATTTCGCAAGCTCAAAATAGCCCAGTGAGAAATGATATGCTATGTGCCATACTTTTCTGGTATATAAGTCAGTTTTTTTTTTTTTTTTCCAAAATTTCTGTCAGGACATCTTATACAATGGTGTGACTCGTATGCGTTTTTTTCTTTAAGTATGAACCTTGACTGCACATATTTGCCATGGCAGTTATTTCTCTTATTTGATTCGTTAACGAGAATATTACAGCTTGCTTCCGCTTGCACATACAGTGCAACCCACTTATAACGATAATGAGAAAACCCAAAATTTCAATCGTTATAACCGATTATCGTTGTATCTGGACTAGAAACTGATAATTTCCAGTCTAGAAACTCTAGGAACTGATCGTTATAAGCGGTACATCGCTATATGTGGTATCGTTGTAAGTGGGTTGCACTGTATACCGCATTTAGTCGAGTAATAGCCGCTCTTTTTATGAAGAAAACCTGAAGTTTGCTTTTCTGTGGAGCATGCAGATCACCAATCACCGTGATTGACAGCATGATTCCAGCTGTAATAAGGTGGTGAACTGGGCCAGTTGGTTGACATTATACGTGATTGGGAAAACAGCTCAGAAAACACGGGCTACGAAGAGGAACAAACACGACAGGACAATCTGTTTTCCCAATCATGTATGCTTCCAGCTGTTTACAGGACAGAGACATCGCCTTCGTGCGAAGATACCATCTGTGAAGATTGCCTTTGTATGGAGAATTGTGTTCTCGATCTGGTTATTCGCTATGTTATTGATGCGCAACGCAGTGATTGGCTGTATAACTGTTCTGTGGGAAAGTAGACGCAAGGGCCTTGTTCATAAATAGTGCAACTATTACTGGAGTAAATACGGTAGCACAATCACAGTACACGTGTGCATTCTTATCAGTGCAGTTTTGACTTGCTGACTGTGTAAATATACAAGTGCAACTTATACAAAGGTGCAACTTACCTATATGCACCAACTTTTTTGTGAAAACGCCTGTTCCTAGGGGGGAGGGGGGGGGGGGGGGGGGCAACTTATAGACCAGAAAATATGCTATTCGTTATAATAGGACATTAAATTTGCGTGATCTATTTTTAACAACATTCTTCAAGTCGTGAAATTTGAAAAATTAGATCTTTGTGAACAACAAGTCCTTTACAGTATGTTGTGAGTTAATTGCCAGGGAAGAGGGTATCATGGCTCTCTATCCTTCGGTCAGAATATTCTTGTTAATATCATTAGTACCAGGGGCGGTTTGCTGGTGAGTGCACCTATCTCTCCCGGCAGCTAAAATCCTGCCAAAGCAAGTTTCTGGTTACATGACCGGCTTAATGGAAACAAGGTACCTATAAAGACAACTCCGTGCCAACTATTTACTGTTACATTCTCGAGGCCATCGTAGCTTCCCCAATGCTGCAGCTCTGCACTGCCGCTAGTGCTTGAGGCTTCGTTTTGCACCTCATTTGCACGTGCTCTCATGCGAAAAAGGCGGCAAACGAAGCTATGAGCTCGCTCAAGTGGCTTGATCTGCGTCGAGGCGCTGTGGAAGCTGCGGCAGCCTCGACTGTGCTACACAAAACAGTTGGTGCCTAGACAGGCAAAGGGTTGTCGTAAGTCCGTCCTCTCTTTGATTATTCGAATCCGCACTTGCGTGCAGAAAGAGGGTGAATAGGCCTGAATTGTGAGTGAAATTAACTGCATTTGTGTACTTCAATAAGAGCAGCATGTAAAGTTATTTCTGGAGAAGATCGCGTTAAAGGGGCACTGACACGTCAAAATCATATTTTTTTTTATTATCCGAAACTATCGAAAACGATGCCTGGACATTACAATCAAATTTTGAAACTTGGGAATTCAGTATTTGTGAAGTAAAAAAACAATTTCCAAATGCTGAATTTATCCTGCGAGTCAAGTTTCTTTCACGCCTCCGCTCCGAACCGCTGTTGCCGCCGTGACCCAGCGTACCGGGAACAACCGGTTTCCTTCGTGCGTGCCGTGCTGCCTATCGCTGTGAGCAGACGACGCTTCACTTTCAAGTTTGAAGTTCTTTTAGTGCCCTTTCAGCGATCTCAAATTCTTTGAAACGGTATGAGGTCGAAGAGAACAGGCAGTGGACTTCTTTTGTAAGCGACGCGAGGGGTCACGTCTTGCCGTTTCTGCATGAAAGGCTGCCCCAGCAAAGTCACAACCGAAACTACGATACACAGACACCAAACCCAGTTGTTCTGGCCGTTTGACGATTTCCTTTTCGAAGTCTGAGAGGTCGTCGGGCACCTAGAAAAGATCACTTTTTTCCAATTCCCCAACTTGCCGATCATCCTCTGTCTGCTACATGCGTCGAGCGCTGCCACGTTTTCTGAGGGATGATAAAAATCCACGAGGCGACATCACACTGGACTCTGATTTTCGGTATTTCAAAAAGAAGGGCCGTAGTACATTCGCAATTGCATTAAAACACGTGTTTTAGGATTGCCGTTATTAAATGTGTTAGAAATGTTGCCTACAAAGCTTCTAAATTTCATGAACTTCACGTCACAAATCAAAAGAAGCAAGGAGGTGAACAGCGGAAGAAAAAATAACAAAAACGCACGCGCACGCTTGTAGGAAAATGTTTTTGTTTTTGCGTTGCGGTATTTTTTGTGTATATGACAACAACTTGCATTGTTTTAGACAATAAAAAAAAAAATACGACCTTTGGGGTGTCAGTGCCCCTATAGAGGGCAACTCTGCTTCATTTTTGGCAGTGAGAAAACAATGCAGTTCTCTTTGGTATCATCTAGACCGACTGTGCGTCAAATATTATGCGGTGCTCCGAGGGAAAAAACAAGCCAATTCAGCAGGCGACGTGCGACGCTGCCAATGCTGTACTTTCGCTTTGGTTACGTCTAGAGTCGGGGAGCAGTTTTTTCTTCATATTTGTTTTTCCAGGCAAAACCTACAAGCGGTGCGAGCAGCACACTCGGTGCAGTCACGTGATCTGCAAATCAGAGAAGGCGCTGCTCGGAGACACGTGTTACGCAGTCTGCTGGTGTTAGGTCCGTCTTGTCCATTTGAATGCGTTAGCATTAGTGCCCTGGTACATGCGCTGACCTTGGACGTCGTTGGAGCACATGTTATAGAGTTCGCAACGTCGCTACTGGATGGCACCACAGCCCTACCAATCGGAGATTGCCTGGCGGTGTGGGGGACGGCGGTTGTATCACTGATGTGCGTCAACCCTCCCTTCCCGTTAACATCACGCGGCCAGCTTGTGGGTGCGCTCTTTGGATGCCCTGGAAGCTCCTGCCATTGGCTTAGGAAACCTGTGGACGCACACGGGCTGCGGTTCCTTACTTCGGCCCACCACGCCGTTTTCGACACACAATTGTCTTACCATGTCACCAAGCTGTAAGCACACTATGTCGTCGATCTTGTGTGCATGACATATCTGCACAACAACAAAATGACTTTGTCGTTTTCCGTGCATTGCGTGCACGTCCTTCATGCACACGATGAGTGACCTGATCTGCCTGCACCAGGGAGAAGAGGGGTTTCAGGAATGTTCACCCCGTGGAAAAGTGCCGAGAGGCTGCATTCCCCATGCTTTGTTAAATATAACCGCTATGCAAAATGCTCACGCATTTCTTCGAGAATGGGTGTAACAACAGCAACGATTTCGGCACATTTTTTTTTCTTTTTCGCCGGGGTGCATAGTCTCATTTTTTACGCGTGTTTGCGATGGCTGTGAAAAGGTGCACAAGTGGCTCGTGGTGTAGCGCCGCCGACTGCTCTCGGAATACACAGCACAACCCAAGGGTTGTCTTCCACAATGTCCCTACCGACAGTGAGCGTCGAAAACTTTAGACGGATGCCATGCACCGATCGGACCCCCAGAAGAAGTTGTTGTCAAGGGACTGAATTGCGATCGTGTTCGGATCACTTCCTGTCAGAGTGCTACTCACGAGACTTGCGTCTGTTAGCCGACAAAGGTTTCTCAACGAAGCGCGCGAGGCTCAAACTGGACGCCATGCCCTCGATCTTCGGGGCGGCTAGGGAGAGAAGAGCGTTGCAATGCTCTTCTTTCCCTCAGACTCGTCGCAGCATACGTGCACTTCATTACGCCTCACTTTCCACAAATGCCTACAAATTTTGCCGAAGCTTGCAGGAGCAACGTGGTGCAGACAAGGTGTGTGTAGCAGTGCAAGTCCACACGGTAGATCACGTGACACCTTGCATGCCACGTGGGTGTCCCCCACTTCTGACGTTGGGTGTGCAATTTTGCTCTCCCTTGCCAAAGTTTCGGTTTCGCTTTTGCAATTATAGTCGTGTCACGATTGCACGAAAGATATTTTACTTTTTATGAAACAAATGACGTAGGGTCATTCATGAGTGCTTTTCACTATGAGATTATCCACACTGTTGAAATTTTCTGAATTGACCGAACTTGCCCGCGAGAATGAAAGAAAACGACGGGCTAGGCTTCTGTTTGCTGAGCGGAATCGGGTGCGCGCTAGGCACTTTCTCCCCACGGAGCCGGTCACGTGACCACTAAATCCCTTGTACACCCTTGGAGGAAAAGCTGCATTCACTACTAGCAAACCGCCCCCGGAGTCTGGGAAAAAGGTTTACAGCGTTTTTTTTTACTGCAAAAATAAACTGCGCATCACTGAACTTCCATTTTTTACCCAAATGTAGCGCAAGCAGTTAGGACCTGATGCCAAATTTTCAGAACTTGCTGTTATCCGGTTAAAAAGTTATATGAGCAATTTACGTAAATTTTCAATGAGAAAATTGCTGCCAACGAAATTCACTAATACATGGAGAGTAATGGAGTCAACTACGAGCTTTATTTCCTCGTTGAAAATTTCCGAATATCGCAGCATAGTATAGTTTGCTTTCGTAGTGAAAAGAAGTAAATAAAACTTGGTAATTGTTTTTCCAGACACACGGTACAATGAGGTCTAATGGATTGTAAAGTTTGAGTTGTTGTCCCCCCCCTTTACTGCCATACATTGTTTTGAGAAATGGCATTGATAATAGAAAATAGTGCTATTGCAATGCATTGAAGTGCAGTTAACATTGTAGACGATTCATCTTTCAGGAAATAATTCCATTCATAGAAAGGAATTGGGAAAACATGACAACAGTTCCACGCAGAATAAAGCAGACCTGGCACACCACCGTTTACAAGACAATGGTAAGTTTTTAGTTGTTTTATCTACTATGACTTATGTATGTCTCATTTTATTCCTCTAAAAACATTCTTTCTACAGTCATTGGCAAAAAAAGGTTAAGTGCTGCGAGATCCTGTTGAAGAAAGAACTGGGGCAAACAAACGAGAACTGGGGCAAACAAACACCTTCATGTAAGGGTATCGAGGGGTCATTACATGTTTTAGTAGTGCACATTATTGTCCAGTAACTCATTTCAAGCTCATGGTCAGCTGTGTTGAAAGTGTGTCCCAGCAATGCAGCAGTAGCCATAGAAACAAAACTTAAATAGGGTGCACTTTTTACGTACGGTGTTTAAAAATAATCGGCTAAGGTCGAGAAAACTTCGGTAACGATGACTTTCTCCTTTTCAAAATGTTCCAGTTCGATGTGGTAGGTTTTTAGTACTGTCCTTACTTTTCACGCGAGTCCCTATATGTAATCGTTCTGTTTCAGAAATATCAATTGCAGCTGATACAGATTCTGGCTTATTTTGACTTCTACCTAAATATTCGCTCTTCCTCACGTGAGTTGAGACGTGGTGGCACAGGTGTTCAAATAGTCCTTAAACACTTCCGGTCCCGAACAAGACAGCGAGTTGTACAGCATTTGCGAGACCAAATCTATGCGCTGTCTTCGGAAAATGGTCGCTTATAGAACCGAGAGACGTAATTTGCTCTTATCGCGAAAGAATGATGCGTAAAAATTTGGGCAAATATACGTGGACCGGAAGTGTGGCCTGGGCCGCCCCATAGGTAGCGCCACCGAGTTTGTTGCCAATGAAAAAGGGCAAATAGTGTTTATGCTTTGCCAAAAAAACAAAAGCTGCTTTCCTCGTTTATAATCGGTGCCTTTCGAACCCCAAAACAAGAAGCTTGTCGAAGAAAACAGAAATCTAATCGGGGCACCTTTAGCAGCCCACATTTTAAGGCAGATGGAAACATGCATTGTGTAATGCATTCTAAAGATATTACTAGATTATCTAATTTAAAAAAAATAAAAGCCGTGTCTGGAGCAGTGGTTTTTAGCCACTCACATTTTGAGGTCCCTTTCTGTATTGGTGGAAGAGATGGGGTACCCCATCCACCAAGGGAGAGGGGGGGGGTGGTATTGGACGATTACAATTAGTACAAAGGGGTAAATGAAAAAAACTAAATGTGTGCAAACCAGCTTTGCAGCTCTGAAACAGACAAATAATCAGCCCTACTAACTTGGTACACATGGTTTGGTCTATTGAGCTGTGTAAAACAGCCAGCAATCAATAAAAGAAAAAATTTTTATTGCTCGGCTTGACTAACTGTCGAGGGCTTTGGGTACCCTATTTGAGAACCACTGGTCTATAGTGCCGTTTGTAGGTGCTCAGTACCCAGTGTTCAAGCACCATCCAACAGTGCTTCTGCCCAGCGTTCAACTGCCGTCGCTGAGCGAAGAACAGCATGCTTTTAGCGTATTGCGGCTATTATTCTCTTACATACAAAATAATATCAGAAAACCACGAAATCATACTTTAAACTCACTTTGATGTTACTATGGTTGGCATGTTCGACCGACAATCTTTGTTTTTCATGGAATATACTCAGGCTCGAAACCACGTGAGCATCAGAGTTTTTCTTCTTTTTTATATATTTTTTTTTTTTTCTGAATGCTCTTCTTTGTAGCTGCTCTGGCAACTGAAGAACGTAGAGCTTCAAACTCAAGTTGATCTCGTATCACACAACCGTAACCCTTGACAGCGTGCCACGTCGGCAAATGCAGAGGCACTGCGTGTGTGTTTGGCAGGCATAAGTATAGGCAGGAAGGCATGGGCTTGCCCCTGTGGCACTTTTCTCGCTTGTGCTTTATGTGGAGAAAAATCGACAGCAAGTGTTTGATGAATCACACATAAAAATAATGGTGTGACTTGAGTTTTGCACTTTTGGACGGTGCTTGAATGTGCACGTAAAGTGCGGTCAGATGATACTTGACTGGTTTGCAGGTGTCGTCGGAGGACACTTTAGACACGGTGAAAATATTGTAGACACTTTTGGCCAGTGTCAGTCTCATTGAGGCTTTTATGCAGGAGTAAGCACAGTGTAGCTCAAAGACTGGTTTAGCACATACACCTGCAGAATGTTGTTTTTAACATGAGCCTAATTATAATGTTGTGGCATTATTGCTTGCTTGTTTGCAAGTTCTAGGCTATGTCGGGGCGTGTCCCAATAAGTGAAGAAATCTGAGGAGTGCCAGGATATTTGAGGGAAACGTTGCGAGTTGGGGAAAATCTGCTAATAGCTTTTACTTCATTGGATGCTTTCTGAGACTGATGTTTTTAGGATGTCGAAATCTGAATTTCTTGTGGTTAAGTTAGTACTCTTTAAAATACTAATGGAAGCTCCGGGCATAAGGTTTGTTCTTATGGAACTCACAAGGGGTCACAGTCAGTAATGGGGCATGCTATTATCAGTCTCATAATAGAACATATCATCATCAATATTGGTCTTTCTATAACTTTTTACACTCATAATCCAAATTATTCTGGGAGGTTAAACTAGTTAGGGGAATCTAAAAACAGTTGGGGGAATAGTGAAGCATAATTATAAGCGGCATCTTGTATGTGTTGATAGTGCTTACCTCCTCCAACATTTTATGCACAAAAAATGTAAGGCTTTTCTTGTAATGGCCTTCATGAGAGGGCTTACAGTAACTCCATCAAAATAGTTAGCAAGAAATCATGAGAATGAGCAAAGGGAAAATCTCACAGTTTATTTTGACCCCTGGTTGTAATGCATGAAGTACATTTTAGCGCTCAAAAACAAGGACAAAAAGACGAGAATCAGACACCACAGTGTTTGTGGTGTCTGATTCTCGTCTTTTTGTTCTTGTTTTTGAGCGCTAAAATGTACTCCAAGTTCCAAAACCAACTAGCCCAACAATCTACTCTACTGTAATGCATGAGTTTGCTCTTGAAATTGACCATTGGAACTGTAGGCTCATATTACATTGACGAGTAACCTTGAAAGGCGAAGGAACACTGTTCAGTGCCACTTGAAAAAAAAGTTATCACATTTCATGGTTCAGGCTCTCAGCATTAAAGACGAGTTTGGTTTCTTAGTTGATCTGTACATTGTCTGCACTTTGAAATGCTGAAAATGCAAGCTTATACACCTTTGAAGTATCTTGCCACGCAAGGGCAGTGTGGTGGGTACCTCTTGCAGAGTTACCAACACGGTGTAGGAAAACTGAGGTGGAATAACACAGTCTCCGGGGGTGTGGAACTTTCGTCCTTGTTTCTCATGCGCGCCATCGGATGGCGCCACAGTCGTCGAGGCAGACGATGTCCGTCTGCTATGCGCGGAGTGAAACGCTTAGCAACTGCAGCAAAGCTTTGCATGTGCTGAACTGATGTGACAGTTAAACATGACACTTTCTAAGAGGCGGGGGATATTCCTGGCGGTATAGAGGGTGATTGGCCATTCAAATAAATAAATAAATGAAGGTTTCTTGGGCAGTGCCATTTTTAGCATTCGTGCATGTAACTTGTGCTTTCTTTATTCCTGAAGCGAGAAACACGTACATGCTGGGCTGTGAAATGGTAAACATTGGAGTGTATACACAGCAGGCCCTCAGATTGAAGCACACTATTGGCTTTTTTAGAATGAAAAAAGAAACAGATAAAAGTCACACTGTTGACCTACCCTTTAAGAGATATAGTATATGTTCATGGAACACACACACACATATAGTAAACTACTTTATTTTTGCAGGCGCATTATTTCGTAAATTCAGTGAAGTGTGGTTTTCAGAATTATTTCGCGAATCAGGGTCGAAGTTGCGCAGAAATCAACTTTCAAACATCTTTGACACAATTGACATCACCAGAACTCGGTGCCGTTTGCTGGATGGAGGGCACTAACAATCCACAGGTCCTTTTAAGGTAGCTTTATTTGCCCAACCATGCTCAAGGTTGTGTTATCAAAGTCATGTAACGCCTGTGGCTGAAGCGATGGGGGCTGAAGTGAAGGTCGCATTGTAAAGGTCACCTAACGCCCGCGGCTGAAGCGTAAACTCCTGTCATGTAAGCTCGTAGGTGCTGGTTGCTGACGTGATGTGACCTAACGTCCTCGACATAGTTCTCTAGGACATCGTCCTCGACATTGTTCTTGAGGTCATTTTAGAGGTCATCCTCAATGTCGTCTTTGAGGTCGTCCTAGACTTCGTTCTTGACATCTTTCTCAAGGACGTCATACTAGAGGTCGTTCTTGACGTCGTCCTAGACGCTGTCCTTGAGGTTGTTCTCGACATTGTCCTAGACGCTGTCCTTGATGTTGTCCTAGGCTTCGTCTTGATGTCGATGACGTCTTTGAGGTCGTCCTAGAGGTCGTTTCTGACGTCGTCCTCAATGTCGTCCTCAATGTGTGTATGGCATATTACAACCATTTCATCACCATACCATTTCTTTTCCTAATTGTTTTCATTAAGGGGGGACATGGGCCTAAGTTCCAAAATTTTTTGAAAAAATGCATTTTTCAATTTTGAGGTTTTTGGTTTTAGAAACTAAATTTACACCCTTAAACTAAATTTCATAACGATGCACCAAATAGTCCCGCTGATATAAAATATTTTCAACACATTGTGAGGCAGTAACAAAGTAAAGGAGTTCAATGTTTGAATGCATTTTTCTCAGTTCCAGTTTTTGATGCAAATTTCATATGAAGGAATCTTTTGTTTGAAGGTAAAAGTATTCTGATACCACAATCAAGATGTTTCTGAACTGAAATTTACTGGGGAATCGGGCTATCTACTTTATTTTGTTTTACATTAAAGTTCTCATTGAGAAAAAACTATATTTTCAAAAATTAACATAGGACAGATATGCATCTCATATTTTGAGGTAATCACTCTTCCTAAAATATTTACATTTGAGTTATAAAAACTAGATAGCCCGAAGTCCCACATCCCCCACTTTATACTCAAGCAGTTAAAATGATGCTTAAATAGCTTCATTTGCATATCATAGATTTCTTAACGAAGAGTGACACATCATCTTATGCAGGTATGTAAAGTTGTCCTAGAGAGCTGAAAGTTTGCACAGTACACCTACATCTGAAGTTAAATCTCCCCTGCAAATTTCATTCCGATCACTTGAGTGGTTCAGAAGTTCAACCTCTAGCCAGTGTCCCCCCTTAATAACGTTCCTGTAAAGCTACTGCATTTCATCGCGTTTGACAGAGTGGTCAAGCATGCAGCCAATTTTTTTTTTCCTGTTTTTTTTTGTTTTTTGTTAGGTAGCTGGGGCAGGCCAAGAACTTCATTGGCACCGCGTTTTTCGCCAGAGCAGCTTTCCGTAGTACGCTTATGAGAATCTGGCCCTTGTAGACAGCTTCTCATGATTTGATTGACTCAAAATCTTTCTGGCAGACAAAGTTTGTCGGTTGCACCAGGCGGTCTTTGCGCGGGATCGCGTGATGATACCTTCAGGCAGCCTTCTTCCTTGTCGATAAGTTAAAAGGGAAAGGTCCTCCGTGCACGTCTCGTATCCTGCATCGCACGGTGGCACAAAGCACTTCTTCCCCATTGCCAGCAACTTCTAGAGGCCGAAACCGGCCAGAAACGTTGAGAACCATGTGAAAACCGCGTAAAACTATGCGGCGTTGTAGCCCGCCGCACGCTACTGCTTATGAAAGGACGGCCTGTTCAGCCTCTGGGTTGTTGGCATGCCCCGGTGACAGGGGAGAGAATCGCGTGCCAATTTTCAGCACAGTGGCTCATCGTCGGAGGTGCAGCGTTACGCCACTTGAAGTATTTCTATCGCTGTGCCTGCCAGCGTAGTCTCACTGGCTGCACTTACTGCTAAATGAAGCACAGGCAAACTAGGCTTTGCCTCTGTCTCGTTGACGTACCAGTGAAATTAGAAATGTTTCATGAGTGACACTTTTCAGCATGTTATCCCATATTTGCATCTAAGATTCAATTTATTTTGTGTATGCCTTCAGACCAAAGACATGGACGTTTTTGTCTGCGAGGAGAAGACAGAGTCGGGGGAGATCACGGGCGCTCACCCATACTTTGGATTGATCTTGACGGTAAGGCACCCAGGAATGCTTGCTGTGTGCGAGACACTATTTTCTCGGTTATTTGTGGTGCGGTACACTTCCTTGGTCGAACTACAGTTTGCTTGTTTTTTTTTCAGGACTTGGAGAAAATCAGTCCCAACTACGAAAGTCTTGTGAGGAGTGGCCAGGGCCGTAATCTCGACACCCAGTTCTCTTCCGGTGAGTTCCAGTTTTGGACCGCCTTGGTTGAACGGAGCAGGCAAAAGAAAGGGCAGAGGAAGGTGCACAAACGTTTTGCCAATCGCAAGCATAATCTTTGAAAACCTGTATTTCGTAAAACTTGGCATTTTTCAAACTCTTACGAGTTTGACAAATGGATTTTGCAAGGTCCCTTAGTCATCTGGGAACGCACTGTGTTAGTCTGCGTGAAAGGGGAGTCTGTAAGTATGGTTAAAAGGACAATAAAACCAGTAAACTTGCGAGAAATAAAAAATAAACAAAAGAACTTTGCCCCTTTTCTACATTTTTCTGGCAAAGGCAGTGGTAACACAGGATGTATTATGTGTTGCTTTGGGGTGTTGTTACACTTATGAACTTGGCATGTATTTTGTGCCTCAACAGCACAAAAATCGTTCTGCGTAGTGTCTTTGAAAGAAAGCCCCACCAAAGCTAGTGCTCCAGCAGGGTTGCAATGCAAAGTCTGCATCTCTTGCAGTCGCACACCCCAGCTTTGACTCTACCATTTCACATCTCTTCGTTTATTTCGAAGCAGAAGCTTGTTCTCTTTCCCCTCACCTCTTGCATACTTCCCCATTGCATGTCTGGTCAGCATTCAACTGGGGGCGAGAGCACGACTTCAAGCCAAACGCTGATGCAGCACTCGTGTACTGTCATCTTTCACGCAGCACACTTCCATCACAGGAAGTGCATTATAGGAAATTGCTAAGAGCCAGTCATATAACATACATTCTGTGTTAAAACAACAAGAAAAAACGGGCTTTTCTTAATATACTCCTCTTGTTTTTCATTTGCTAAAGTTTACTGCCTCGAATTTTGAGGTTTTATGGAACATAAATTCTTACCATTGCAGGATTACAATTGTTCGTGTGGTATCGCTAGATTTTACTTCTACTATTCATTAAAGATCCGTTAAATGTATTAGCCCATTAAGCAAAAGTGCGGATGCACGATTTTGTAGCATTCATTTCATTCAGTTTTACCGTATTTACTCGCACAATGAACGCACTCGCCTAATGAACGCACCCCCCAAGTCGGCTCTCAAAATTTCAACTTTTTTTTTTTCACTTTTTTCACCCCCTCCCCCCCCACGCGCGCGAAATGAAGGCACTTTTCTATCCTGGTGCAGCGAGGTTGCGAATGCATGGGCAGAGTCCGCCAACAAAACGCCTTGCAAAAGGCGTAAAAAATAAAATAAAAAAAGATCCAACGGAAGCAAGAAAAAAAACATGGAGAGGAGCTTTTTTTTTTTTCTTTACGGATCTTGTCAGGATTACGAATCTTGATTCAGGATTACGAATCTTGTCACGTGCTACGGGTACGCATACCCGTTGATGCCAGAAGGTCTGCTTCAATCGGATCTTGTGGGCGTGTGTTTGATATTCCCTCAGCGCCCTAAGCCTTTAGCGCAAGAATGGAGCGGCCGAAGCATACGCCGGTGCACCACGCAGTATCATTGAAATATTCCGCTGATGCTCTTCATTCGCATCACGTCACATGATGGTCTTTGCAATTTAAAAAAAAACAACCTTTATACTATTGGCCAAGTCATAGTGAAAGCGTGCCTTCTTCTCCGATACGGTGAATTCCCTATATATAGGTAGTTTCTTTGAACCTTAGCCTGCCACCACAAGCTGTTCACTGATTACACACTAATCTTTGTTTCATGAAACATACCACAAAACTTCATTTAGAATTGGCAATTTGCTCATAAATGAAAGGGAACCCTCACTTGGCCTCCAGGTGTTGCTTGTTGCTTTCACTATTAATCCCTGGCCCTGTGATGTGCTCATTCAGTAGTCATTCACTGTGCAATACTGTTGGAAACATTCAGTAAAATAGCAATAAACGCAATCTGGAGGCCAGGTGAATGCTTCTTTCAATTTGTGGGCAAATTGCCAATCTTAAATAAAGTTTCTAAGTCAACTGAGAGCACGACTAGTCGTCAAAACGTTAGAGCACTTGTCACTTTCAAATCAAAGTTTTGGTATTCTAAAGGTGACCTCTCCTTTGGGGGCATGTCACCTTTCCACACACTTGCAGACGTCAAACGTTGTTTCTTGGGACAACAGAGCCCTCTTTCGGGGAAAATTCGAAACAAACAACAAAGTAACTTGAAGGGAGCAGAACAGCAGTGGCTACACTGCCGTCTGCCGGAGACCTCAGAAAACAAGCTCCGAAACTGAAGCACGAGCCAGACTTGTGGTTGGGCTTTCCGGTCTTTAATGGACGGCACGAGCGACACTCGTTCTTGCAGGGGGGGGAAGTGTTTTAAGTACATGTACTTAAAGTACTATCTACTTCAAGTAGGTTTAGAAAACTCTTGGTTTACTTGAAGTACACTCTCTGAGTATGTACTTGTACACTTAAAATATTTTTTTTTTCTGGTACTTTCTAAGGAAAGTACAACTCCCGACTTCAAAGTACATTCTCCCAAATTTGGTTTTGTTAAATTTGTATCGTAAAAGGATGCTTTGTCAACTCTGAAGAAATATTGGGAGGGATATTCTACTCTCACTGTAAACATGAGCAGACGACGCATTGCTTCTTTTTTTCTGGGGGCAGCTTTCCCGTAGCTTTTTGAACTCTCGTTACTTCTCGTTTGGTCAGCGGAAGCGGTGGGGTTAAAAATATGAGGAGTGGACAATTAATTAAAATGTAACACATGAGACCGTGTTGCAGAAAAAATAAACTTTCAAGTTGAAGAAAGAGACAGCAGAGGAGAATGTTCGCGTTTTGACACATTCTCTTTTGTCTTTTCCTTCTTATCCCCAGCTCGCCTGCACATTCAATGTTTTTTTTTTATTAAGGGGAGGACACTCCTCTACGAGAGGATTGCTTACGGAAGCTACGGGGCTGATGTCATGCTCTCTTCTAGTACATTTAACCCCCTTGGGCGCAACATGCCAGTCCAAGCGGCGCCAAATTCAGAAGACGGAGGAACTTCTGAATTTGGCACCATTTCTGAACATAAATACTCTGTGGCCACTTGGACTTTATTCAGTATTTGCCGCAGTTTCCTAAAATAGGTCATGCACCCTTGATTACGCCTTGGGTGGTGCATACCAGTTACATAAAAAGCTGTAAAGGAGAATGAAAGGGCATCATGAAAGATTGTGTTTCAAAATACTTGCACTTTACTTTGAAATTACATTGTATTTAAATTCATCTGGTGGGCTAGTTGGCTATACATCTTGGCAAAATTGCACTAAATTTACCAAGATACATTGTATTTATAGTACTTAAGTACATTTCACCCAGTGTACTTACTACTTTACTTGAAGTACATCACCTCTCTTTTACTTTGTACTTTACTCGAAGTACTTTTTAGATGTACTTTATGCAACACTGCGTGCTTGGTTGCCAAGGGGTGAACAACTCCTCGTGGATGTGCAGGCAATCCAGTTCCCATGAAAGGACGGGGCACGAAACGGAAGCTGCCTGGTGAGGGTCAGACCGCCACGTCGGGGAAGAAAGTCAAGAGGTGGGTCCTTTTCCTTGGTATGATTGCCTCTCACTGCTCCACTTTTCACCCGTGCCCTCTGTTTGTTTACCCTACATTGAATTCTAGGCAAAAAAGAGTCTACACCTTGTTTGTCAGTTCAACACGCTCTGCAACTCGAGACTGAAACTCTAGCCACGCAACGTGCGGAAAAATCGACTTGAGGCTTGGGTTTGGCCTCGGGGCACTCAAAGAGTTAATTGTGGACAAGCAAACAATGACAAATGCATAGTGACAGCTGTGAAACAGATGCACCGTGGTCTGTATAAGTTTCAAAGTAGCAGACCAAGTTCCTCTCATAGAGCCCTTTACTCTTTCCCCTTTAGCAGAGCAAACGCTGGAGAGGAGAAAACCACCAATCGTGGCGAGTAGAGAGCTTTGTGGCAAGGGCTTGTCCTGCTTTTCTTAACCTGAAATGGACTATTCAATAAGGGCCTCCAGATGAACGGCTGTCACAGACAACTTGAGAGTGTTGGGGAGGCCCATACAAGCAGGAGCGTCTCTCAACTAAAAATTATACTGGCACATGTGCCGATAAAAAATAGTTGGAATTTTGTAAGTTCATACCATATAGCAGCAGTTCTTAACAGCTGATGTTTTAGGGACCCCTTCTGGATCGGCAGTAGTGATGGGGACCCCATCCACCGATGGGGAGGGGGTATTGCTGATTACAATGACAAGGCTAAATGAAAAAACTATTTGAGTGCAGACCAACTTTGAAGTTTGGAAACTGAGAATAATCAACCCTACTCACTTGGCGGAAATGGTTTGGACTATTTATCTTTGTGGGACAGCCAGCATCAATACAAAAAGTCGGGTAGGCTGTATTGGGGATGCAGGCGCATTGGAGTTTGTGAAACATCTTGTGTGTGCGGCAGAGGGTGTATGGGCACTAGGGTACAGGAATGATGTTACCAAATACACAACTTCTGTTTATTCGCACATTACAAAGCTTACATGCTTAACTTATGTTACAGCTAGTGGAGGTCTTACGGTCTAATCGTGCAATTGTGCTCGCTCCCTATTCATAGTCGGCCTGCATTCATAGGGAGCGCTTGTGCTCCTTAGGGAGATGGACACGTTCTGCCGTGGTCAAAGGGGGTAGGCAAGGATTGGCGTCAGTCTGTCTTGTTGCCCGAGGCTCTTCGCACCTTTTCTGGACCTTTTGTACCGAACGCGGGGCGTCACAGCCGAGCAACCTTCAAATTTCTGCAACAAATTACACGGTTGTAAGCCTTATAACTCCCGATGAGCACCAGTTTGAGTTCCACTGATTATACCTACTGTGGTGGAGTGGGCTCTCTCAAACACAACCACTCCCGCTCGGATCGATAAACATACTGCCGAGCTACGCTTCCGCGAACGCCGCATGACAATGGCACCATCTGCGCATGTGACACTTGTGTGATCGAGTAATGATTTCTTTCCTCTACACAACAATACCAAAGTAAAGCATGCAGGTAGTGCAGTTGCAAAGATATAAGCGATATTAGCATTACATGTTTTCGTTACATACGGTTTTAAGAGCGACCCCCTGCCAAACAAAATGAAAGACATTTCACGTTGGAAAAAGTTTTATTGCTGGTTCGATTGAAGGTCGGGGGGTTCGGGGACTGTAAGAAGACCTTCAGGGACCCCGAAGGGTCCGTGGACCTCCATTTGAAAATCATTGCAATGCTTGATTGGACACTACAGTCAAACCCGTTTATAACGAACAGCAAGAAACGCTACGATCAGTTTGATATAGCAAGTAGTACGATATAGCAAAAAACACTTACAACAAACTTCCACGATGCATTCGTTGTAAGGCGAGAGCTTCTCTTTCTTTCTCATCTCTTCACTTCCGCCTTGTAACAATGCGCTAGAAAACATTTTTTTTTTTCCTTTTTTGTGCATGCCTACAGAGTTTGTTTTTTTAGCTTAGCTCCCTTTCTGAATCGCTTCTTTTCGTGGGCAAACGCTTTGAAATGAAAAGTTTTTTTTTTTCTGTGCGTGTGTGCAGAGCTTTCTCCCCTTCTCAATTGCCTCTCTTAGCTCAATTTCGTTCGCAACTTGAGCTTTTGGAATTTTCTTTCCTTCCTACTTCTTTTTTGGGGGAAGGGACAGGCTAGGAGACGATTGTTTGCGCTTTTTTGGAAGCCTTCCCGCGGGGAAAAAGTTTGATATACCCAATATGTTGTTCGTTATAAAACATACGTTTTACACGCATTTTTATTTAAATCTTTCGTGAGTTCGATATTGACAATAATTCGCTGTACGTGGGTTCGTTCTAAACGGGTTTCACTGTATTGGCACTCGGTATCAGTAACATTAGGTGGAACAGTACAATAACATGTATACCGTAAAATTCCATAAGGACGCCCTCCCCCGAGAGATTGCCCATCCTGTTTTTTTTGGCTAAATATTTGTAACATAAAAATTCCGAAACATCGCCCACCCCCCGATTCCCGGCCGACGTCACTTGATGTCCGACAGGAATTGCATCAATTGCGCCATCTGCGGTACCGGTTTGTCTGACGAGCGAGTTCATAGCGGGTTTCTGCGTTTTTGTTTGTGATCTGCGCGCACGATGCTGGTTCCCGTAACACGTGAGTTGTTCCCGCGCGTATATTGCATCGTGAAATGGCTGCTCTGCTGCGTCCGCACTCTGCGGTAGTTCCCGTGGCATTGATAGTTTGTAGCGAATAGTCTTGATATGTGCGCACGATATCGATTCCCATAACCGCGAGTTGTTCCCGCGCGGATATTGCATCGTGAAATGCTGCTCTGCTGCGTCCGCAATCTGCGGTGTTCCCGTGGCATGAGAGTTTGTAGCGAATGCCGCGTTTTTGTCCGCGATCTGCGCATGCGATATCGGTTCCCGTGACGGGCAAGTTTGTAGCGGGTTCCCGCATGTTTGTTGCTCTAAAAAACTGGAATCTGCTGCGTCTGCGATCTGCGGTATTCGTTCCCGCGAGATGCGAGTTCTCGGCGAGTTTCTGCGGGTCCTATGCACCGGCATCCTTTCCCCTGACATAGGAGTTTGTAGCGAATTCCCGCGTGTTCATCGCATCGTGAAATGCGAATTTGCTGTGTCCACGATCTGCGGTATCGGTTCCCACGTCCCGTGGTTTGTAGCTGGTACCCTGGTGTTTATCACTAATTTTTGATAAAGTTTTGCTGCAGCATTCCCAAGGATAGCCCACCCCATGTTTTTCACCATTTATCTCTTCATTTTGGGTGGGCATCCTTACGGAATTTGACGGTGTGCATACAATAGCACGGTGCAACAGCACAGATAACTACGTATAACCAGTACGTCCAAACTGGGTAGCATGAAGAGAGTCCGCTTTGCAGCGACCTGGTGATGCCCAAGCTTCCTCCAAACGGCTACCCCCTGGAGCACCCGTACAACAAAGACGGCTACCGGTACATCCTGGCCGAGCCCGACCCCCACGCCCCCTTCCGACAGGAGTTTGACGACAGCACCGACTGGGCGGGCAAGCCCATCCCGGCTGGCTCTACCGCAAGCTGCAGCCATCCGCGGTGCTGCTGGCCATGCATGACCGCGGTGAGCTCATTAGTCGCGGTGCGGTTCCCAAGTGGCGACAGACGACGTCGCGGAAGTCGGAGTGTCAGGCTGTCGGATGTCGCGATCCTTGCAATTTAACATAAAAGTTTTGAGAAAAAAAGCGAGAGAGGAATGCGAGTGCGGTTTCTGTCGCGGCTTCCCAACTCCCGGCTGCCAAAGCTTTCGCAGCTGGAGAGCGACTTGCAGTGGAACGGGATCGTGACCGGCGGCAGCGCAACACTTCTACGACGTCACCTAGCAGAAATCGGGGGACCACTCTTTAGAATGGGGTAGACACGCTGGTGGAAAATACGTTCCAGGCACAATAGTCATGGTAGAGCCACATTGATGCGTTTTTCGGCAGACCACGACAGAAAATGTGTGAATCGAGAAAACGAAACGACCAGTAACGATTTTAGGAATGTGTAACGACGGAAGAAGCAAGTCTCACGCAGCGACTTGTTTCGCACAAACTTTCGTGACTGCAGAGAACTACAACATTTGTTCGAATGCAGTTTTTTTTTTTAAACTTATTTTATTGTCAGAGGTTTATGCATTAATGTTAAAGGAGGACGTTGGCCTGTAAGTGAGAAATATTTTCTGAGCTCCCCTGAGTCAGCCGCTGCTCCTAGCACGCCGGTGCAGAGTAGTGAAGCCCAACTTGTGCACTGGTGCAAAATGATCGAGCTTGACTCGTGTATTTTAATGTTCAAGTGAAATGAAACTGTCGGAATGGGAGAACTGAGCCATCGAGTACGGCAGAGGCATGCCTGCTTCAGTATGCTCGATGGCTCGGTTCTCCGATGCCACCAAGCATGGCAGAAGCGGGCACTCTTCTGCCATGCTTGGTGGCTAAGGCGCAGAAGCAGAAAGATGAAACAGAAAGAGGAGTCACAGAAGCAGAACAAAGCGGAAAGATAAATGGGCTGTTTTGGAAGCCTCGATCCCTTCCAAGCCGAGTTCAAGGTCATGCCTGCCCAGGAAAGGAGTGCGGGTGCAGAAAGGCAAAAAGGCAAATAAGAGGGCTAGTGGAGCAAAACGAAGATGCAGCTGTGGCCGGGCGGTACAACGCGTCACGCCAACTACGCCGTTATGGCAGTTTTTGGACGTGTCAGCCAGAAAAAAAAATGAAATAAGCGGGAAATTCATGCACATATTTCTATCCATCTAAATTAATTGTCAAAATTACAGTCGACTCTCATTAATTGAAACTCCAGGAAGCCTACAGACTTTAGTTTGAAATATCAGAAGTTTGAATTATATACGATGTGAGGCAAGGTAGCAATTCGCTATAGGAATGGCTGCACATATTATGCAGATTTTTTACACTTTGCTCTACACAGGCCTATTTATTAGCAGGCACACACATAAAACATTGGTGAAGTGCAAAGTGAATAGTGGTTCTGGCCGAATATATTCTAATTGAATACTGAATAGTTTCTCCAAGCCTCTTACTATCGTTGTACCATGCTTAAATGAAAATTTAGCTGAACTCATGAAGGTTGTTCCCAGCCTTCTAGTCCACTTCTTAGCACGGTTAGTTTTACAGTCGAATCTCGTTAATTTAAACTCTCTTGATTTAAACTTGCGAATAATTCAAACTTACATGCAGGTCCCATCCTATGTGTCTCTATGGGAGGAAACTCCCGGTAATTCAAACTTTGCTTTATTCGAACAAATTTTCGGTCCCCCTCGAGTATGAATTAACAAGATTCAACTGTAATATAACTATATCTCTGAACCATGGCCTCAGAAAGTCCAATGCCTACATTGGCGTGGCATGTAAACGAAAGATTTGACATAAAATTAAACCTAAAGAGACGCCCAGCTATCCTAATAGAGGGAATTTATAAATCTGCTCGCTGTATGCAAATATTATTTCTTTAATCTAGAATATAACCCCTTCAGAAAAATAAAAGAAACAAGCATGACAAAATGAAAGAAGATAAGTCAGGACAGTTCTGCTTGTATAATCTCAGCGGGTTAGCCCCATCGAGTGCACTTCTCACTAAGCACCCTGTTAAGAATGGAACCTTCGGCGACCTTCTTCCGAGTTTCAACGCTGCGGAAACGAGTCACGATCTGTCCGGGACCGTCGCCCGCCTGTCCGGGCCTGCGCGAAACGAGTCCCAACGTGTTCAGGACCGTCGCCCGCTTGTCGGGGCCTGCCCGAAACGAGTCTCAACGCGTCCGTGACGTCCACGGGACGTGTGTGTGTGCGTGTGGGTTCGTGCGCTCCAGAAAGGGAGAGAGGCAGGGCCTAACTGTGGAGAACCATCACTCCTAAGCACCCTGCGTACTGCGGAAAGCAATGACCGCAAGCTTCGTGGGTATTGCTTTTCTGCAGTGCATAGGTGCTCGGCGAGAAGCGAACTCATTGGGGTTAACCCGCCGCAGTGAACAAGAACAAAGAGCAATTCAAACGCTGTTCGAATTAAGCAGCTTATAAATGCATTGAAAACATAGCAAGACAACACGTTTTTTCAATTTGTTTGAATTAACTGGAAGTATGAAATATCAGAGTTTGAATTATCGCGAGTCCATTGTAATACTAATCAATTTGGGAAGAAACTTGTTTCATTCTCAAGTGTAGGTCACAGTGGTATTACACTGTGTGGTGTTGTGTGTGACAGTATTTGTGACGCACACAATGTCTTTGTGTCCTCAGCCCCCCAACTGAAACTGTCGGACGACCGCCTCAGCGTGACTGGAGAGAAAGGTTACTGCATGATCAGGGCGACTCACGGTAAGCACCTGCATGTTTTATCAGATTCGAAATGCATATCATCTATTGTTTTCAGTGCAGCCTTTGTTTATTGGCATTAGTAACTAAACTTGTGGCCTTGCATAAGCCCATGAGGGGCAAGCAAAAAGTTTGTATTATCACAAATAAAAAAAAAAAAAAAAACTTTCAGCCTTTCCACTCTGGTGAAGAAGGAAGACCAGCGGAGCTGTACAATGGAAAGTAATGGCCGGCCGCAAGTCGGCAAGCCAGAGGGGAAAGGCTGCCGCCACCTATGAGCGACGGCGGCAACCAGATACGTGTCTTGCCGCCGTCGCTCATAGATGGCGGTAGGTGTCCAGAGTTCGGTGCCTTCATTTCTTTGCGGGAGACACGATCCTAGGGAAACTAGCCCTTAACAGCTCCGCTGTAAAAAAAAATCTGCAATCACGAGCGTCGGTGGTGAGGTCAGTTCATCTTCCCATATGCATCTGACAGACACATCTTTTTCGCCAATTGATACGCTGGCAGACGCCCTAGTTGTAGAAGTCCCAGGGATGCGATCGCTGAGCCGTTTGCGCCAAACTGCGCCAAACTACATACCCTGCTACATTCTGCTACTTTTTTTCCAAAATGTGAGAAATTTGGGCTGACATTGTGCCACAGCTTATTTTACTTTATTAATGCCGAAAATAGAATAAATCAGGCCCCATTCCATGGCCGGATCGTTACAGTAGGCTAGTGTGAATGTCCAAAACTTGATTATTTCCAACGATAATATTTTGGAAAGAATGTGACTTTGGGGTTTATGGTGTTTTATTACCTTCTAATCTCTATATTTTACGTAGAAAATGAATAAGTGCCGGTTACGATAGAAAAATTAGTCATATACGCATTTGAAGTCCTCCCAGCAGCCCAGAATGGAATAAATTTGAGCCATTTTTTTCTGAGCGTGGTTCTTCGTTGTGAAGTCGCCCGCCATCACATTTACGTTAAAAAGTAGGCTTAGCCGTCTCCTGTGCATTGAAGTTTTCTGTAGCTTCAATTTTTCATGAAAAATTATTAACGAAATATTATTTTTTCTGTCATGATTGGGTATTGCTACACATCTATGGTGACATTCAAATGCGCTTTTCTCTTTATGTAATTTTGGGGCGTCTTCACAACTTGTGCACAAGAATTTTCGTTCTTAATGTTATCCTATGCGGAGGGCAAGTTCGTCTGCTTCTCGCGCAGGGGGTACCGGTGACGTCAGAACGCCGTGCCCTGATTGGCTGATCGCGGCCCCCCTATCTGAGCGTCGTCTGCTCCTTTGCAACGTCGTCTGCGTCTGTCTTACCTTTCCTGCGACTTTCGGAAGTGCAGAGGCTAGATTCACAAAACCATGTTACGCCGAAAGAGTGCGTAAGACGAAACGTGAGAACAAATTCGTATTCACGAAACGAAATTATCGTAAGTTTTGCTCAGGTTACGACGCAATCCTACAACGATCAACTCAGCATGGCCGACAGCGTCGCTCAGTTACTTGGTCGCGACGACCAACGGACGTTTATTTTTGTACGTGCTCTTCTCACGCGTCACGACTACAAGCAGCAAGGAAAAAAGTGAAAAGTAGTTGAAATAAACCACGACGAACAAGAACGCTGCATCCACAAACACCGGGAAATGCTCCAATGGCCACGATTCCACTGACCCCGTCCAAGCGAGCTCGGCAGATAGGCCATAGCAGCGGCGCAGCGGTGCTCCGACGGTCCTTGGCCAAGACCGTCTGCCACGACGGCTGGCGTGCTGAATGGAATATGCCCCGCGCGACCCTTGTGAAAGCAGCCATCGCTTTGACTAGCAGTCGTAAAGCAGACGACGTTAACTGCACCAACCCGCCGACGCCGTTTAAGAGTGAGGAGTCTCGCCGCACACGCAAGGAGGAAAAAAGTATTTGGGAGGGAACTTGCGGACACTCTCGCTTCTTAGCAGACAAACCTCGGCGCCTCGGGACACCTCGCCAGCGAGTCCCTTGACTTCCCTCCTTGATGCGCGTCTGCTAGTTGTTCGACAAAAACAACGTACCGCTCGAGTCTGCTCGAGTTATTTCGTCTCCCCTCTCTGAAAGGCGAAGTCGAGCTCGCTCGTAAAGACCTCCGAAAGTCGCAGGAAAGGTAAGACAGACGCAGACGACGTTGCGAGCAGACGACGTTGCAAAGGAGCAGACGACGCCAAGATAGGGGGGTCGCGATCAGCCAATCAGGGCTCGGCGTTCTGACGTCACCGCTACCTCCTTTCTTATGCGCAGAAGACGAAAATGAGCCCACTTGCGAGGCGTATTGCAACCAAATCCGGCATGTATATAATTTAGAATATGTAGAATGCAACTATTTAGGTTTGGTTACAATGTATGTTTTTTATATTTATGAAAATTTTAAGAAACTTTCATTAGCCCCTTGAAAATGGCACTTTTGCAATTTTTAGTTAAGTTTAAACTAGAATAAGTTTTGCACATTATTTTTCTTGTTCATTTCACTCAGTGGTTTAAAAAGAGCAAATTGGTTTATTTCACTACAGTCGAGCCTGGTTATACTGTCCAGACCGGTTATAACGAAGTCAACGGGAATCGGAAATCACATCGCTATATCCACTATTTTGTTATAACCGACCTTTAATGGGCCCTTTGACACAGACCACTACAACCTCAAGCTTTTTCCTGTACGATGCATAGTTTTTGCAGAAGTGATTTGGCCAGCGTTTCCAAAAACACCCTGCATAAGTCACACCATTGTATAAAACGCACTGAGAAAAATTTGGGAAAATAACTGGGACTTAAACACTGAAAAACATGGTACTTAGGTAAACTGTGAGTGTAGCATTGTTTTTGTAACATTTTTTGGGGTTTCGCAAGCAGGGGTATTTGTAAAACTATGAGTATCGACTTGCTTTTAGAATATTTATACCAGTCTGAATGTTTACATTGTTGCTTTTCTGGTGTGTTTTTAATGCTGCTGCTTAGTATTTTTCTTTATCACCTATTTTTTAACTTCTTTCCCAGATTAACTCCCTGGGGGTTGACGATATATGTTGAGATAAATAAAGTACACTTGAACACTGACATCTGCCACAGCTGATTACATTTTCCTCTAGAAACTGTCTTTATTTCTAGTGCCTGTTTTAGATGTTTAAAACAAAACAAAAAATCCTGCGCAATGTGCTAGTTGCACGCAGCACTCAAAGTGATAAGAATGCAATTTGCAGGGGTTGAGGAAGGCAGCTGGTACTTTGAAGTCAGCATAGAAGACATGCCCGAAAACAGTGCCACACGCATTGGCTGGTCCCAGGCATTGGGTACGTACAATTCATTATCTGACCTTCTCAAGCCGGCTTTTGTCCTGAGCCACTCAGCGGCACCCACTTTTGAAAAAGGCTCACAGTTTTATGCAAACGAGATGAGAAGATTGAAATAAAAAACGACGGAAGACATTTTTTTGCATCAATATTTTTATTGTATCAATACCCCGGGTGGTCCGTATTGCAGTTACGCAGTCAACGTAGCTTTTCTTTCATGCGTTACTATAGTGACGGATAGAGCAAGAATGGCAGGGAAGATGTTCAGTTGTTCCGCCTCCAGCGCAAGCTTCCCACCTTTGACAGTGCTTCGGCGTTTCGTGCACTTCGAGCGCAAGCGTGCGCTCGAAGTGCGTGTGCCGGAGTCCGTGTGCTCAGAAGGTATGCCTTGCCGTTTTACTTCTTTTGTCGGCGACTATATTCTACTACTTGTAGCACCCTGTCGGGCCATGCAACTGCCTGTAGTCTGTTGTACAGGCGAGTTTATACTATTAAGGATTTTCGTGCAGTTGTGTCGCTTGGGGTTTTACGTTGGTCTCTCCCGATGGTCCGCGCAGCCAACCTGCAGGCGCCCCTCGGCTACGACCGGTTCGGCTACTCTTGGCGCTCCCGGAAGGGCACCCGGTTTCACGAGAGCAGGGGCTACCACTACAGCGACGAGGGCTATGGGGCGGGGGACACCCTGGGCTTCCTCATCCAGCTGCCACGGAGCAAGGAGAAGGAGGGACGGCTCATCCTGCCCGATGCTTTCAAGGACAGGGTGGGTGCTGCTTTCCCTCGTTGTGTGTAGTCCGATTCCCGTCTGCTTCGTCGTACGACGGTCTGCGGCAGACGCTACGAGCATCGAGTGACCTCTTGGAGGGGTGCAGCGATGCACGTGCCACGTAGTCGTGCGATTCGTTCGCAGCCTTTGGTTGGCTAGGATGGCTCAAGGTGGTGTCCTTTGCGGTTTATCGTAGTGTGACATGGAGTATACATAGTAAATGTATTCAGATCCTAGGCCTTTCTACCGTTTTCCAACCTAACTTGTGTGTCCTCTCACCATTAAAGGGATGCTGAACCGAAATTTGGAGCTCACAAAACAAGGCTGGAGCGATGGGCGGAACGCTGCAAAACCCCAAACATCACTCATACAACGATAGCTCTAACGGACGACCATATTTTTGGAAAAGAAGTGTGCGATTGAACGCGACCGACAAGGCTGACGAGACATGTGACGTCACAATTCTCATTCCCTCTCCTCTTCGCTTCGTCCTCACGAGCAGGTGAACCGAAGCGAGGAGGAAAAAATCTCCTCTTTCTCAACTGTTTGAAGAGAATCGTGAAATCACATTCCTCGCCTGATCGCACCCTTTTCTTTTCAAAAATACGGCCATCCGTTTGGGATATCGACGTATGAGTGATGTTTTAGAGTTTATGGCCTCCCGTTCAACGCTTCTGCGGCCTTATTTTACGAATTCCAATTTTCGGTTCACCATTCCTTTAAAGAAACACTGCAAGGAAAAAAACATTTTTTTAAGCTTATCTGGACACAAACATTTTAAAATATTTTTTCACATTTTTTTTTTTACGCAATATTTACACCATTAGACGCAGTTTAGCTGGTGGTTACGGCCCGCTCTAAGCCCCGCTTACAAATCAGTTGCCCTGCTCATTACTACTGGATTGGCTTGGCTGCTTGGCCAAACACACTAACAAGCCTGGTCTCCCTTTCCCGACATCTGGCGCATGTTGTCTGGCGTCTGACAATGCCTGCTAGTTGTGCGAGCAGACGCACGGCAGCCTCCGGCATCGTCTGCTATGTCACCACCGTCTATCATCATCTGCCATGCCCGAAGGATGCGGACATGAACGCTGCCCATTGGCATCCGTTTTCGCCCCCAACCATCTGCTATTCCGCCCCCTAATACAATATCAATATGCTAGTTGATAGCACGCCTTAAAATAAGTTTGAAGTATTACTTGCGACGTACGGATATCTTAATACGATAATCAGACCAACACCAATCACTGTTCACACAGAAACTCTAATCGACCTTTTCATTACAAGTATTGATAATGCACGTCTGAAAGGAGGAATATTTAGCACCCATATCAACGATCATCTCCCGATATTTATTTGCATAGAAGAAGCTCTTCACCAAACACGAGACATTCGGTTAAGAAAATTTCAAAACATAACACCTGACAATCTTGATATGTTTCGCAACGGTATTGTAAGCCCGAGTTGGAATGATGTTCTAACAGAGACTGATCCGAATATAGCATATAACACTTTTTGGAATAGGTTTCAGACGATCTATGCGAAGGATTTCCCCTATTAGATATTTAAATTGTTGCGTAGAATTCGAAAGCCGTGGATTACCCCCAGCCTTCTATCAAAAATTATTATAAAAAATCAGCTATTTCATAACTTTGACAAAATTATAAATCAAGAGGATTTAAAAAAGTCCAAATGTTATAGAAACCAGCTGTCAAAAGAATTACGAAAAGCTAGGGAACGTTATTACCATAACAGTTTTAATTCGACAATTAGAAATGTTGAGGTCACTTGGAAAAAAGTGAATATGATTTTATGGGGTAGTCAAAAAAATTAACACCTAGAAAAGCTGTATATAAACGGCAAAGAAATAAAGCATACTGCTTTAGCTGATATGCTTAATGACCATTTTGTAAATTTAGTGAATATAAATTACGATGATGATGCTTGTAGGTATATTAAAAAGAAAAGTGCAAATTCAATCTTTTTGGATCTGGTTGACGATTCTGAGGTTCTTAAAGCATTCATGAATTTAAATAATACTCGTTACCAGGGACATAGATGATATACAGATTAGACCTGTGAAATACGTTTTAGATGTAATTATGCCTTATTTGACTTATATATTTAACTTATGTATATCTGAAGGTGTATTTCCCGAGCGTATGCAAATAGCAAAAGTTTCTGTACTGCGTAAGAAAGGCGATAAATATTATATAAATAATTATAGACCAGTTTCCATACTGCCCGTTTTTTTTCAAAAGGGCTAGAAAAACTTATTCATATATGGCTCTCAAAATTTTTCAATAAGCATCAGGTAATTACAAAATCCCAGTTTGGATTTTAAAAGCATCGTTCCAAAGAGCTTGCGTTACTTAAAGAAAAGGAATTTATTTTACGTAATCTAGCAGATAGCAAACTAGTTTTGGGAATTTATATTGACTTTGCGAAAGCTTTTGATTATTTGAAGAACAAGTTCTTATCACAAAAACTTGAACGTTATGGAGTACGCTGGCAAGACCTTCTTTTATTGCAATCATATCTCGAAAATCGTAAACAATATGTGTGCTGTAATAATTTCTCATCCAGTATAAAATCCATAGTCTCTGGAGTACCACAAGGAAGTGTCCTAGGCCCTTTTCTCTTTTAATGTCTATGTAAATGACATTGTGAGTATTGACCAAACAACTAAATTGATAATATATGCTGACAGTACAACACTTCTGTATGCTGCGGACAATCCTGAGGAGCTTGTGTCAAAAGTGAACCTATTGTTAGGCCAGATATCGGTATGGACAGAAAAGAATGCTTTAAAAATAAATACAAGTAAAACTAAAGCCGTACTATTTCGATCTAAGCATAAAATTCTCCCTCCAATAAACACCATTACTTTAAACTCGGTAAATATTTAATTAACGGATAATTTCAAAACACATGGAGTAGTGTTTTCTCAGAATATGTCCTGGGATAACCATATTAAACATTTAAATAGAAAATTGTCAAGAACTGTGGGTAATATATGTCGGCATCGGTATATACTTCCTACGCCTGTTAAAATATTATTATACCAATCATTATTTTATTCCCATTTCAATGTTCATTGTTCTGGAATACTACCACTGCAACTAATCTTGAGAAAGTGCACCTGCTTCACATAAGAATGTTGCGAGTAATTGCAACCGTACCTTATCTTTTGCACACGGAAAAACTGTCTAAAACTTACAATATACCCAGTATTCACAATCTTTGTAACTATAGGCTATCCACAAAACTTAGAACAGAATTTCTCTACAACACTTCGTCCCTGGTAGAATTGTCTGGTTTGCAACAACATATCATACCGTACCAAATTCGTAATCCAGATTACGGGCATGTACCAACGTGTCGGCTAAACACTGGAAAGGAAATGTTAGCATACCAAATCCCAAAGCTTCTAAATGCATTGCATTCTGAAGGTGTGTTTATAGATAGATTAACTCGGGGTGAATTGCGCTGTCATGCATGATTTTGCATATATGGATTGATGTGATACGTTTAGTTTTTTTTTTTTTTTCCCCTTTTTTTCTCAGTTTAAACGTATGTTTTGTGTTGATTTTCGAATGTCTACTAATATGGTGCTCTGTGACGTTTTCTATTTTCTTGCTTTTTTCGTATTCATCGTGATTATGCACGATTTTGTTTGGATATTGATATTTCTGAAGCTTCTGCAGAACGTACTGGGGCCAAGAACTCGTCAAGCCGCGTAGCGCGGCTTTTTTTCTTGGCTCCAACATTAGCTGTAATGGAAATAAACTCTTATTATATTATTAATATTATTATAATAATAAAAAAGTTAAGAGCGCTCGCAAGATTCGATCATGAAAGTGGCGTTCTAGCATTCCATCATGCGCGAGCGACGGTCCAATACAAGCGACTGTCAGCACCTGTCGATGTGCAGTAAAAAGCGACTGAGGGGACTGATAAAAGCAACAAAATAAATATGCTGTCATTTTGAGCTTTTATGCTGTTATTTTTTTCGCATGGCATCCGCGAGCAAGGTGAGAGAGTGTCATGACGCACAATTAAAACGTGACCTAAAATTATTTGCTTTGCCAGGCCACGTGCACTGCAAAACCTCAGACTCGCCTTTTGAAGCGAAATGATGGGAACGTACCTGAACTAACCTTATGCGAGCCAAACGCCCGATTGCCTCCAGCCAATTGGCTCGCAAGTTCTTACCTGTGTAGGTATCTTCTCGGTATTGAAACCACGGTCGCAGTCATGATGGTTGCACTATTCACAGAGCAGCGGGGCCACTTTTACGGGAACCAACATCTTTATTCAGCATCAACATGGTCAAAGGAAGAAATCGAGCCAGATCGATCAAAATGGTGATTGTGAGATGCTAGGCTTAGGCCAGTCCCGCTACGAAATCAAGCATCCGCACAGTGCCTCTGAAGGCGTGTACTTGCTACAGTTGTTTGCTGCAAACTATGTCAGTTGATGATATCTTCCTCTAAACTCCTCCGTAAACTCAGAAACGACCCTGCACTCGCCAAAATTGACGAGCTCGACGAGCTATGCGTGTTCAGCACTCCGCAGATGCCGGCAGCCATGTTTGTTATCGTTTGAAACCGTAGCAGAAAGGCAATCTCGGGATATTTTTGAAAACAACAATAATTCTATCTAGATTTTTTTGTCACTCAAACATAAAAATACGCCATAGTCGTTTAAAAGACTAGTATTACCTCATGGTGATACAAATTTACAACCAACCCTTCACACGTCAGTCATCTCTCGAGCCAATGAGAGATGTAAGCACCTTGTAAGCACGGGATGGGGCTTAGCGGGCTGCGACCTCCATCATCTGCACCTAAATTGAGTCTAGCAGCGTAAATACTGCTCATAAAAAATGTAATTTTGGGGTAAAATTTTTTTAATATACATGTTCCTTTAGAAAAAAGAACATTTTTTCATTGCTGTGTCAAGAGATTGATTTGTGCCGTCCCTTCGAACAACCAACGATCCCTTTGACTCGTGCAGTATTGTGCGAGTGCGTGCTGTTTTTGGCGTTATTTATATTCTGTTAGGCGTTTCTTTATTGACTGTACAGACTTCTATGAAGCAGTTTGGTGGAGTTCCTCATTTGTAATGTTGCACTTGTGCCCCTTTCAGCCGTTGGTGAAATTCAAGAGCTATCTGTACTATGAAGAGAAGGATGAGGTTCAACAGGCGATCAAGACCCTCAGGCCTTTGCCAGGCAGTAGGGTGAGTAGTGCCATTTTGCTTTATTTCTCTTACTTTACAACTCACATGGTTGATGCTGTGGAGGCATATATAAGAAAAAGCATATTACAATGAAGTAAATTTAAAAAAAAAAAAAAGGTTTGATCCAAGTATTTTTTACTGTATCAGTCTGTAACGATATTACAACAAGTTACCAAATTTTTTTTATACTGTAATAGTCAGTTTCATATGTTTTTCATCTCGGCTTTATAATTACATTGATAATACGTGTACTCGAAGTGTTTGTATAGGCGTTTTACGAGAACACCGCAGCTTTTATTGAAGGCAAACCATTATTGTGGCAAGCTTGTAATGTTAGTAGTACACACATTTATGGTCTGATCTGATACGATAAAAATACACATATATGAATAATAAAATAATGTTTGTAAATTTACTTAGCTATAAAGGGGTTCTTATTATTATTTGTTTAATTTGCATGCCTTGAAACAGGATGCATTTTTGTACAGAGCAACAAAGAACTCTTCATGTTGGCATGATCAGATAAGATATGAGATGAGATTAGTGCAGCCATCTCGAAATGTGCTGGACTTCTTTCATTGTTGTCGAGAGCAAGTTTAATCTGTCTAATCACTGGGACCACTAGCACGGAGAATGTAATTTGCACCACACTGCCGTAATCACAGGAAGCCTCTTTCTGTAAAACTGATTCAAATGGAAACTTGAATGCGAGCAACTGGAGCCCTCAGCACTTACGTCTGCCTTTCAAGCGAGCCATGCTTTCTAACTCCGAGCTGTATCACTTTTATCAAGAAAGATAATAGTTGGTGTCTTTCTTTTAGAACTTGGAAAGCTAAACAAATACTTTTTAATATTGCAAAACCAACAAACAGTTTTATGAATGGAGAAATATTTGCCTTTGACATGTAGTGTACAGAGCGCGACACTGTTAGCTCGAACAAGCGATCGCGGGTTTTTCCGGTTTTTCTCTTTGAAACCAAGGGATTTCATCCAAGTTATTATTGCTACGGAACGAGCTCAGTTAGTTCTATAATGTAAGCGATAAAATTTTGTGCTTGCTAATACTATTTAGAAGTAAAATGCGAAAATGCGCCGATGTCGTGTTCACGCTAACAGTGTCGCGATGTGTACATAGGATGGCTCTGAGGCGCCAGGTTACGGAACCTGAGCTATACTGTGGTTAGACCCTGACTTGGGTGCCTGCAAAATGGCTGAGTTATATTGTGGTGTAGATGGCATCTAACTGGAATTTAAAACATATAGAAGATGCCAAGGTGGATTTAAGGGCAACACTGCATCTAGAGCTTTTTTATTTAACTTGTGATTCAATCCAAATGGAATTTACATAGCTTATTTGCCATTACAACCTGATTACAAATATGTACCTGGTTTTGATGTAACATTATTAGTTCTGTTAGTATTGAAAATTTAAGTTGCTAAGATTATGGGAAGGATTAACCCCTTAAGTGCCTTGGACGAGCTGAGCTCGTCGGCCACTTTCTGGCTAAAAATGCCGTGGACAAGCTCAGCTCGTCCAGTGGTTTTTTCGGTAGCCCTCAATTCCACGGACGAGTTAGGCTCAGCCAAGTAGTTTTGCGGCGCTGATCATAGATGGCAGCACTCGTTTTAGTTGGCAAATATTTTTTTCGCCTCCGCTGATTTTGCGTAATAAACTTTTCAAATTTTATGTGTAATACTAGAGGAATAACAATTCCAAATAAAAAAATATGGCAGTTTTAGGTTACTTTTGGAAAAAAAATTTGTCACTTAAGGGGTTAAGGCAAATTCAAATACTGAAATAAGAAAATAAACATATATCAGTGAACTAAGGGGTATGTGGAATCCAATAAGGTATAAACTAAAGCTCTAGGATGATTTATAAACTTCTTAGGACGCTTTTGAACTTCCCAGTTTCAAAAATTATTTTTTGCAGGATGTTGAAAAGGCACCTACAAAAAGCCTGATACCTTATTTAATATATTTGTACCCCTTATTGCATATGTCACACATACAGCTAGCAGAGAAAGAAAAAAAATATGAAGATTAGATGTGTGCAAGTGGAGCTATGGCTTCCATAAAATAATAAAGGGTGTAAATAGTTCACTCAGAAATAATATTTTAAAAAGTCCACAGACCCATTTTACTTTGTTTCCAAGACAACACTTCAAGATAAGAGAGATTTATTTAACGAAAATCCTTCAGGACATGATGATAAGTGCCTGCCTATCTTCAAAAAACACAATTACAAAAATGTGTTTTCTTAGTATATTTTTGCCCCAAAGAGCAGTGTCTCCCCTTTGGATTAAATTATTCCTTAGTCCGTTGCTGGGACATGCCAGATACCCTTCACATGTTTGGCATGGAAATTCCAAAGTTTTATTTCATCTGTAAGTTGTTCTGGACAAAGTTAGTGGGGTTAGGGGAGTGCACTGTTGGTATAGGTTTAAGTCAGACACATGATAGGTACATAGTGAAAAATGCATCAGGCATCCTCTTAGAGTATGTGTATAGATGCGTCCATACAAAGAACACGTTTTCACATTGTAGCTAAGTCAGTATACATGATTATATATGAGCACTTTGTCATACACTTATAGTTACCTTAAATTAGTACTCAAATACAGTAAACTCTCACTTGAGTGAACTTCAAGGGACCCAAGGAAATAGTTCACTTAACTGAAAGTTCACTAAACTGAATATATTCACTAGAACATGGAACAGCTAAGGCACAGCATACATCGAGTCAAAAGTGTGAAATTCAATTTATGGAGTGATGTACATCGAGATATACAAAGTGCATAACAGTTACGTTGCTGCCTTTCTCATTTTGACAAAAAAATCTTAATTTTCATTTGCACCGGCACTCTTAATGCGCATGAAGTAACAAAGCTGTCTAGAGAGTCTGTTTTTTTGCACTTCCTCTGGCACAGCTTGTTGCTTTGACAAAGCCTTACCGCAATGGCATCGTCCACTGGCTTGAAATATCCTTAATTACAATGTAGCGCAAAGACAACACAGGAAGGAGACAAAGATAGGAAAGAACGCTACTCACAACAACTAGGTATTTACTGTATATATCGTGAAAGAGGTAAACTAAGTGACAAATGCGATAAAACTCGGGAAAAACGAAGAAGAAGACACTTCGATCTACACTGATGATCGACTTAAATTACCCCTCTAAAAAAGAAGAAAAAAATGATTGAAAAATATTTCGAGTGACCCTCTAGATTTAGGAAAAATTGTCTAGATATTGCTGCTCTTTTTGAGACAGTGCAACAGAGGGCGCACTTATGCACTTGGTCCCGTGAGTCATGATAGTTTTAGCCTCGTATATCTCTCTTGCCCTCTTGCTGGGATTGCGCTTGAGGACTCTAGTTTGACTGAACACAGGGGTGCAGGCACAGTCTCTGACATGGATGGCGAGATATCCTGATGGAGATGATTGGAGAGCCAAGGCATGCTCTCGTAATCACACTTCTCTGTCTCTTTCCTGTGTTGTCTTTGCGCTACATTGTAATTATGCAAAACCGACTAGCCCGACAGCTCATTTTAATTATTGAAATATCCGGTACAGAGTCGTTTCCTGTTGGGATTGAACGCAGTTTCGCTTTCAAGCTTCAACTTCACTATCGTTGACAACGTCGATGGTGGAATCCCATAGTCCTTCACAGTGTCCACTTGCCTTTGACCGTTGTCCAGACGCTGAAGGATTTTGAGCTTGTCTGATAGAGACAACCGCTTACGTTTCGTCGTACTCATTACAAAAGTGGGCGCACAAACTGCCGTCCTGCCGTTGTTACCCAAAACTAACATGGCCGAACGGAACCGATGACAAAGAAAAAACAGATGCATCACGCGGTTCGTTTTCATCTACCGCACTGCCGCTTTGCCTCTGCGACTCTGTAAATGCCAACGATGATACGCCGCCGCTGCAGAGGTGGTGGCAGCGGGGTGGCGGGCATTGGCTACACCAGCACTGCAGAGCACAAATCTTCGTTGAACTGATTGCAAAAATAATCCTGGGTCCACCGATCAAGTTCGTCTAACTGAAATACACTATTCTGAAATTCATTAATTTGTTTAACTGAAACATTTTTGCATAAAATGCGTAGGAAAACGGCCGGAGATTTTTTTGAAGTTCGTTATTCTGAAATATTTGTTAAACCAATGTTCACTCAAATGAGAGTTTACTGTATCTAAATGCAGTTCAGCAGTTATTCCACACTCCAATGCAATTGCATCATACTATCCCTAGAGATAGCCCACCTAAAATCGAGAGCATATCGGGTGAAAACAGGGAGTGTTCTAAATTTGAGTGTACTGTATAACCAAGAAAAGATGAAAAAAAAGAGACAACTTGTAGCAAAAGAATGTAAAGGTGTGTCTACACTTTGTTGAGTTACCCTCAAGACCTTCAACCAAGCAGTCGCTATCACTGTGAAACAAAATGTCGATCACTTCTTCACGTAGGTCCTTTGACCTTTTGAACTAGTTATCGCAGCAGAAGGCTATGAACCAAAGACGACTGCTCTTCCCAGTCAGCATTTATCTCCTGCCTAAGGCCCGCTTCAGACAGGGCAACTTTCCCAGCAATTTCGATGTTGCTGACGAGTTGTTCCCTAGCTTTCTCTAGTGCGACACGAATTTCTCGGGTCGCGTCTGGCTCGAAATGGGCGAGCAAATCGGACAACTCGGAGACATTTGAAGCGGGAGCAGCCAATCAGGGACGCAATATTTTCACTTGACACCCTGTGCCGGTGATGATGACAACTAAAGACTTGGCTTGAAATGGATCCTATTTGGGAATAAACCGATTCAGAAAGATGAGTTAGTATTCTCAACATTATTTAAAGGTATAAAAACATGTTTATAGCACATGACTGTCTGTCTAAATAGTGCGAGAAAAATCAAATTTACTGATGATGATGGCAAATCGTAGCAATTGGTTGCTGCATGCAAACGTGGGCGGCCCGTGTTGCTGGGAGAAGTCGCCCCGTCTGAAGCGGGCCTAACTGTCCTTGTTTCTGCCGATGTCACGGTTGGCCCAGAGTGAAATTACTAGAAGTAGGCTATCTTTCGGTGTTTTGAAGAAAATACTGGATCGTGCCAAAAGTAATGGTAGTGGTACAATGATTGTTCTACAGCTGGTGACCGGCCAGGTGAAATCTGAGCACACATCCTTTTTCCCCCCACAGATTGCATTTTACAAGAATGGGAAATGTGTTGGCACAGCATGGCAGGATGTCAATGAGGGCACCTACTATCCCGCAGTCTCCCTGTACAAGAACTGCACTGTGAGCAGCTTAGCTGGCTTCTTGCTTGCATTTTCGTGACTGAAGAAACTTTTGAATGCTTGATTAATGGATCATATTAATGAAAATACTGATAAGCACTACTTTCTGTTTAGCAGTGAAATGTTTTAAGTTGTGCTAGGAAATTCAGAACTGGTCTTTGTGTTAGTACAACTGTTCTAGTACTCTGTTTTATAATGTACTTGAGTGTTTGTTTTTGTTGGTTTTCCGAATTCATTTCAAGCCCATTCACGATTTTTATGATTAACCAAATCCAGGATGATAAAGTAGCAAGTGCACATCTCTAGAAAGATTGTTTGTTTGTCATTACATTTTTTTTTTCTAGTCTATGGTTATCATGGAAACGATTTGCTTGGTTGCCCGTGTTTCTACGCTTTCTACCTGGAATATTTTCGGCAATTATCATTCCCTTTTTGTTTTTCTCAATGCAGGTGAGGTTCAATTTTGGACCAGACTTCAAGCACATGCCAAGGGATGTGCCATGTTTGGGAGTAAGTGTCCTTGCCTGCTGTTTTTTAGCCGTCACCAGTGTCCACACATCTGGGTGCATGCAAACTTTGTTCGTGCAAATACATATGTGGATAATGGCCAACAAACATGTCCACGCATATGTTGGTCATGCAGATGGTACGGCACTATGAGCTAGCTCAATGGAACGCCGGCCGAAGTGGTCAAACTTTCGTATGGGGCACCCGAGGCTCGACAAGCTGTTGGGAATAAGATCGGAACGCGCTGCAACAAATGCATGCACGAGGCGTGTTGGTGGAATTAATAAGCTTTATATCATATCTTTGAACTTCACACATCTATCCGCTTGTCGGGCCGGTACCGTATTTACTCGCATAATGAACGCACTTTTTTTTCCGAAAAATCGATGCAAAGTTGGGGGGGGGGGGCGTTCATTACGCGAAGTAAAACTTTTGCGTCCGTATTTACTCGGATAATGAACGGACCTTTTATCGGAAAGATCGACGTAACTTCTTACCTCTTTGAGCTCGGCGCGCGACTCCAAAACCAAACTGCGATGCGCGAAAAAAAAATATTCCTCTCCTTTTTTTTTCTTGCTTCCGTGTTTTCTTTTTTTGTTGTTTTTTCTGCCTTTCGCAAGTTGTTTTGTTTGCCCATGCATTCGCGACCTCGCTGCATAGGATAGAAAAGTGGGTTCATTTCGAGGGCTTCTGGCTTCTCTTTCCAAAGTGCGAGGAGGAGGCGAGGGCAGGATGCCTTCATTATGTGCGCTTTGCTTAGGCGAGGGCTTCTCCACTTTTCTTTCTAATCTCCTTGCGCGCGGCGCGCGACGCACGACCCCGAAACCAAACTGCGCTGTGCAAACTGCGCCCTGGATTGTTTTTCTTTTTTTTTTCCCCTTTCGCAAGCTGAGGGCTTCTCTTTCTTATCTCCTTGCGCGCGGCGCGCGACCCAAAGTCCAGACCGCGCTGTGCAAAGAAAAAGAAAAAAAAAACTCCTGTTTTTTTTTCTCTTGCTTCCGTGGATTGTTTTTTTTTTTGCCGCCTTTCGCAAGCTGTTTCGTTTCGCTTTGCTTAGGCGAGGGCTTCTCCGCTTCTCTTTCTTATCTCCTTGCGCGCGGCGCGCGACCCAAAGTCCAGACTGCGCTGTGCAAGAAAAAGAAAGCTCCTCTTTGTTTTTTTTTCTTTTCTCTTGGTTCCGTGGATTGCAAATAAAAAAAAAAGCTCCTCTCCATGTTTTTTTTCTTGGTTCTGTTGGATATTTTATTTTTTAACGCCTTTTACAAGGCGTTTTGTTCGCCCACGCTGCCCATGCATTCGCGACCTCGCTGTACCAGGATAGAAAAGTGCGTTCATTTCGCGCGCGTGGGGGGAGGGGGTCAAAATTTTGACGTCCGAGTTGGGGGTGCGTTTAATACGCGAGGGAAAAAAAAGTCCAAATTTTGAGAGCCGACTTGGGGGGTGCGTTCATTACGCGAGTGCGTTCATTGTGCGAGTAAATACGGTAGTTGCTGCTGATGTATCGTCTTAGAAAACTATGCACCATTTATTTATTTTCGTTCGGGATTACAAATGAATATCTTGATCGCGTCGGGTGCGCAGCTTATCAATTCTGCCGACACTCCCGGAGGCATAAATTTGCAGCAGTGTGTTCCAGTCTCACCCCTCGTGGCTCGTCATGCCTGGGGCGTCCCATGCGAGATTTTTACCGCTTTGGCTGACGTTGCGTTGAAACGGCTCGCAGTGTTGAACCCTATACTCCTCCTCAGATCTCCTCAGAACTCGGAACATGTGTAGCTCATGAAACTTTCACAAAGGCTGTACGAAAGGTTCTCTTTCTATGATTACTTTTACTTGGAATTGCACATCTTGGTGCAAAAATGGGAACATGGACCTATTTCAGTCTTTTATTAGAATGGTTGTACATAAAAGACACTTTTGATGGCTGTAATTTAACTGTTCATAAAGTTATTTTTTTATCCAAGCTTCGTGTTTTTTTACAAATTAAAAAAAAAATTACTAATTTAAAATTAAGTGTTACCGATATATTAATCTTCATTTAAAAGTCGAGTGTGTAGGACGAGGAATGAAGGACATAGTTCTGTGGATTTTTTATATGCATACTGCAGACTCTGTTCATAGAAAAGGTCGCCTCTTTTGTGCTTTCACATGCTGTGACGGTAAACTAGGGCAAGGCACTGAAGCTAAACACGAAAGTAACCACGCGTTTCAAACCTTAGCCATGTCATTTTTTTGGTTTGTCTTTGTCGATTCAGCATTGTCACAATCTTTCTAAGCACTATGCGGTAGTAAGGACAGATTTTAATTTTAAAGCTATTCAAAGCAAACAGTAATAAGATAATTTCATATTATTCTAAAATAAATAACCGGCAATGGAAGATGCAGCTCGGAGACACCTTTTTTCATTTTTTTTTTTCATATTCGCCCTAGGACAACTACACTTCAGCCAATTAGAAAGTTTTGTCTTCTCTTTTCAAAAGAATTATTAGTTTTAATGTAGCTTCTATAGTTTTGTGTTCAGAGGCAGAAACAATTACGTAAAAAAGGTTTTTTGTGCCCACACCCAGGCGAACAAATATTTTATAAGGAGTATGGTGCAATAACTCATTTTGTTCCCCATGAAGGTTAGAGTGCCCATATCTATCTGAAAAGCTGTGTAAATTGTTTTCTAATTTAGAAAAAAAAGAAATAATAATGGCAACAAAATGCTTTTTTTTTTTTTTAGAAGATGAAATTTGCAAAAACATAAATAAGATATTGCAATTACAAACATATGTCGGCATTGTATGTATCCTCAAGATAATGCGTGAAAATTTTCAGTATGCTTAGAAAACTAGTACCAAAAAACTGAGTGCACAAACGGCGAAGACAACCCAAAGTTGCAAAACGAGAAAAATGCATTTTAAAGTTCAAAAGATATGTACTCTTCAAATATTGAATGCAATTACATAAACTATGGCCAGAACATAAATGGGTGTTCAGAAAACATCCAGAAAAAATAAAGCCGTCCCACACTGTATGTTGCGACTTTTCTGGCTCCTCTTGCACCATCTGCCATCAGACATCAACTACATTAGCTGTTCTTTCCACGTCAGCATTTTGGTCTTCACGAGGTTTTGGTTGGCAGTTTTTGCGGCAGCGGCATGAACTTCCTCGCTAGTGAAGGTCCTGTGGTGCACCGCTGCCAGCAGGCTGAGAGTCGCAGAAACGCAGAAGTTTACAGCTTTGAAGTTGACGGCGAAACTCGTTTGAGCTCCCGCTGTCATAGCTTTGTTTTCCGCTTGTACGTCTCCATCTGACGCGGCACGTTTTGACGAAAACGTCGAAAAAAAGAACCCATGTAGGGCACTTGCTTTTTAGTGTAGTTTGAAACTCCCTTGCTTTTCCCAACCGACTCCCGGACGCAAAGAGAATCTGCACTCACTCGTGACAAGTGGGGCAGATCGCCCCGCTCACAAGCGTCACCAGTGCTCCGATGTTGCACATCATTGAACTCGCAGAGTCATGTTCTGTATGTGTTTTCGTAGGATGCGATCTTCATTTACGTAGCGCCGACAAACGCGAATGGAGCATCGATTTCGACGGAACGGTCGCCGTTACCGTGGTTGGGCTTAGCAGGCAGCGGTAAACATTCCTCCGCTGACGTTGTCCGCTTGCGTTGGCACCGCCTGTATTCAAGCTTGCACTTGCTTCGGTAGTTCCGAACACGAAAATCGCGCTTTTTAGTGTTAACTACCACGGTTATAATCGGAGGAACGCAGAAAGCGCTGCTGTCCCGAGAGACAGCCTCTCGAAGATGGCCAATATTCGCGTAAACTTGCAATTTTTCGAGCCACCGTGAGCCACTCGGACACATTTTTTTTTTTTTTAATTTCTCGTCCAAATATTGTATTTGTTCATTTTTTACTCATAAAAGCAGGACAATCAAAAATAATGAATCGCGCAAAAAAAAAAAAAAACTATTACCATAATAATATTGATTTTTCTACCCAAGAATTACAGGACCCACCACTTTTAGCGTCTTCTGACTCTCTAGATATCAACAGAAAAACAAATGTAAAGTGATGCAGCAGCTGGGAACATTAAGCCATGTCAGTGTGCGCATTGAAGGTCAAACACTCTTGTACATGCTATATCTGCCGAGTTTGAGCTCTGAGCACTGTATTTAATTCCTTTACAGATCAATGAGATTGTAAACCGAACCATCATCCAGCAGACCGTGTCTGATTTGTTGTACCTTGTGGAGAATGAGAGGCAGCTGAAGCTGGATGCCACCTGCTTTTAGGCCATGTGCATCCCATCGTCATTTTCTTTTGTACAGTGATTTTTAATAAAACAATGTCACCTTTTCCTATCGGTCAGCTTTATTTTGTTCTGTCCTGCGTGCATAGCGCTGCACATATTTTAAAGGGATACTTCAACGAAATTTGAAATATGCCCGTCGTGTTCAGAAATGGGCTGAATATAATCGACAATATCCGTAAATGACAATCGCACGTTTGTATTTTGAGCCTGATGGCTGCATTTTTCGTTATTAATGGCCCACTCTGGCAAGTGGCAAGCACTTGGAGAGCAGTCAGCGGAGAGCATGTGACATCCGCTGCAAACGTGACATAGATTGTCTTGGGACGAGCAAAGCTGCGGCGAGGCTTACGTCGAGAGGATTTCCTAGCCGTCCCAATAATCGGCGGAGTCTTCCTATACCTCCCATTGGGACTCCAATTGCGGACTGCGGTGCCAAATCTCCCCTTACGGGCATTGGGTTTCTCCAAAAAAAATAAAACGTCAAACAAACATACAGGCGCCGTCGTCATGGCAACCATTATGCCATGAAAGAATGTGAGGAGCGTTGTCCCTTCTCTTTCTTCTCCCTCTCCCTTCACCCTTTTTTCAAAAAAAGAAAAAAACGGAGACGAAAGAAGAAAGGGACAAACACAAAATGCCTAAATAATTGAGACGTTTTGTGTTTGCCCCCTTTGTCTGTCGTCTGTTTTTTTTCGTTTTTTTTTTTAATATGGAACATTAATTAGCTTGTTTGTTTACTTACTCTTTCCTCGTGTGTTTACCTCTTTTCTGCAAATCTCCGACGCTTTTGCAACGTTGCACTTGACTTTGCGTCACTCGATTGAGATCGGCTCGGTAACAGCAGTAACAGTGCATGCGCGGTGATAGCCACTTGAACTAATTAAATCGTGTCAATGAATGCAAATCTCCAACGCTTTTGCAACGTTGCACTTGACTTTGCGTCACTCGATTGAGATCGGCTTGGTAACAGCAGTAACGGTGTATGCGCGGTGATAGCCACTTGAACTAATTAAATTGTGTCAATGAATGCTAAGTGCACCCAACCGCCGGTGTTTTGCGGCTTAAGCTGGGCGACCTTTGTAGCACAAGTCCAAACTTTTTTTCGCAAGTTCTCTTTTTATTAGGCACTCTTTATACGGAAAAAAAGTCACTTCAAGACACAACAATTAAAGGAACAAAATCTACACGAAAGTGATTCGACCAGCACGGTCTCGCAGAAGTTTTCAGCTGCTGAGCTCAAATTCGTGGGTTCAATTCCTGGCCGCGACGGATGCCTACTAAGGTGGCATTCAAAAACTTATAATTCGGTGCAGATTCAGAGCATTACGTTGTTTAGCTCCCCTCCATTACGGCCTGTGTAATAGCCCAGTGCTTGATTTAAAACCCCACATTCAATCTGCGACCGCTGGCACGCAGAGTATTGCTGTGGATTATAATTATGGAGCTTTCCAAGCTTTTTCTTCATGCTGGATTTTCTGTCGCGTGGTTTTCTCAGTACTTTATTTACATCCCTAATGTGCCAGATTAGACGGGTTCGGCAGAACTGAATCAACAATTTTTTGCGGCAGCCTTCTGTGCAAAACAGGTTTGTAGGCTACACTCCAGTTTTTCTTGGAGCTCACTGTCTACACCCCGCAAATGTGCTACAATGCCGACATGTTCAAGAAAACATTTTTCCATCTCCTTGACGGCCTCAAAAAGCCCTGCAGAGGATGGGGTCAAGTCGCCAAAGAGCCCCCCTGGCTTTTCATGAGCTTGAAGCATAGCTAAAACCTGATAGGACCCTGTGAACGCACCACCCCGTTCCTTCAAAAGTCGCCCACAGACGCAGTCTGTAGGGCGGCTCTTGAGGAATTGCTGCACAAGGTTCCCTGCAAAGCAGTACAGCACATTCTCCTCCGTGATGTCTGAGAGGTCTTCACCCGACATCTCACCGGTTGGAACTTCTACTTCCTGAATGTCTAGTGCCTGTGCAGGGTCACCCTGTGACAGGCGTGCTAGCATATAGGAGTCATGCACTTCGCAGTTTCCGCGAAACGTGAGAGAACAGTTTTCCAACAGAAACGTGCTTCAGTGCAGCAATGAACTGCAGCACATTAGGATGTTCATTGAAGCCATGCTTCATTCTCAAAGACCCGAAAAGATTCTCAAGAGGGTCTTGCCACAGGAGGCAAGTAAAGTTAAAATTTTAAGAGAGGTCCTCCCACAACATGAGGACAGCCCTGATGGTGAGAAGCCATCCACGAATCGTGTGTGGCTGTCTGGGGCTGTCAAGTCTCCAACTTGCAATCCATGTCACTGCCTCTTGCGAAAATTCCAAGTGCTCAGAATTGACACTTATAGCATAGTTCATTTTGCCATTCATGCCAGTGGAGCTGTTGCTGTTGAGGCAGTCAAACAGTTTATCCATTCCTTCTATGAAGTCTGCTGTAGATTTGACAGTCCCAGGCAGTGCCCCAATTGAAATCATGAACAGCATTGCCAGGGACACAGTGTCGCTCAAGACCTGTGTGGCAAACCTTACCTTCATGCTGTTGAAGGGCCTCATAAATGTGGTCATCTGTCAGTTTCCTTGCCAACCTCTGTCTGAGGGGATTAGAGGATTCATATAAATCGCGAATGTGTTGCCAATCTACAATTTCAGAATGTGCTTCTTTGCCAATGGAAAGCTTGTGAGGGGCACGCAGGTTATTTCTCGTGTACTTTATTAAGTGCTGAGTGTCGAAGAAGAAATAAACCTTGTGCCCATCAACTTCAAAAGATGGATCTTCTTGTGTCACTTCCACTTGCTTTGATAATTTGACATTACTTGAGCCCTGATCACACACTACTGCTTTCACAAACAGCTGAATCTCGTTCAACTGTCTAATTAAGGCCTGCAGCAATTCCCTCATCCTTTCAGCACACAGTGTCGTTTTTGCCACTGCGAACGCCAAGGGCTGCACCCAGGGCTTTGAGATTCCAGAAAGGAGGGAAACAAAGGCTGTGTTTGCCACCTCCATTGTCCTTTCTATGCCGTCGTCTGAGAAGCCAATGACCACATCATTTCCTTTGTCATATTGTAAATTTGGTCGCAAAGACATCTCATCAAACATAATGATGCATGCCCGATCTCCTAATGGCCAATCTTTAACAGTGTTTTTGAAGACATCAGTCACTCCAGAAATAATTCCAGGTGTCATTGACACCTCAGACAACCCCTTTCGAAGGGACCTCGAAGTCGGCAAAGCCAGCACTTTGGACAAAAACCGATATGCCTTGGGACCATAAAAATACGGGCTCAAGGCATATTCCTTCAGTTCCTCTGGCCACCTCCTTCCCTTCTTCTTGCGACCCTGGAGCAGTACCTGACCCTCCAAAAGCGTGTAGAACTCTGGGCTCACAAGTGACCTCAACGTCTGCACTGCAGCCTTCTTGGTGGGCTTTCGGGACCTCTCTTGCTCTTGGATCCTTGCCAATACCTTCCGATAATTTTGGGCGTCGCCCTTCCATTTTGAAACAATTTTCGCTGTCTGCGGTGTGAACAGCTTTCTTTTCTTCCTGCGACGGAGAGGCCAAGAACCTGCATAGATTAATGAAGACCACACGTTTATACCATATCTATGGTAATAAATACTAGAGCTATTCCTTTCTGCAAATAAGGACAACAATGGCAAGTAGATGAGAATATTTACTAAAAATCATTTACATACAGTGCAATCCCAATAATGCAAATTTTTTAAATTCAAACTTCCAGTTAATTTCAACTACGATTCTGATCCCAGAAAATTTGTGTGTAGTTAAATTTTAAAAAAAGTAAACAAAAAATGTTAATTCAGCTTATGAAAACATGCAACAGATAATTCAAACATGATTGCCCACTGGCACATAGTGCTTGTCTCAAAAATGTAATAGAAATAAAAGCAAGTTTGATACCTGTCACCATAGCATTGCATACCATTAATCCATACAAAACAAAGACAGAAAAATAAGAAGGAATTGATGGGTGGTCCAAGCACTCAAGTGCACGGCAATGGCGCGGAGCTTTTATTTCGTCAGGACTACCACTTTTGCTAGGCAAATGTTACTACGTAAAAAAACGCGACATACCAGAGGGTCCAGGCTGAGGCGTTGAAGGAGAGCCAGTGGTCTGCTCTCCACCTTGTGGGAAGCTGGTTGTAGGCGTACTGGAAAGGGGAGGGGTGTCACCGGCGCTTATTCAAAAATGGAGGGCTTTAGAAACAGTTTCATCATGCTGATAATTAATGGAATGAAATTCACTACGTGCATACCTTCAGGCTGGTTTTGACCCTCTGCACCTCTCGTAGCCTCCAAAGGGGCATCGGTGCCAAGGTTGGTGGGGCCAGCAGATCTTTCCTCTTGAGCACATCCTCCGAGGTCCCCAGAGTCATTTTCGTCTGCTCCCAAGGCCTCTAGTAGGCAAAGAGCAGTGCGATATTAGTAATGGGTAGATAAAAGAAACAAAAGCAACGCTCAAATTTTATGCAACTGATTACAAAAAAAAAAATTTTTTGATAATTACTTTGAGGGCCTAGGCGATGTAACAATTTTTGTACCTTCAGTAAATGCTACCTGGAATTATTCCTTGATATTTATGACCTATATAAAACATGCATTAGATTTGTTTTTGTGTTGTGTTTTACACGCAATGAATCGCAAAAGATGATATGAAAAAAATGAGAAGAGCTCACCCCTTCAACTCAAAGCAATGGCGTAGCCAGGATTTTTTTTTTTTGGTGGGGGGGGGGGGGGGGGGAGTGGGAGGTGCTGAGAGTGCTGGGATGTCTATAAATTGGGCTGCAGAGGAAGGGGGGGAGGGGAAAATGGGGTCAAAGTACATGTGTATATCATAGGGTAGACTGGATTTGGGTGTGTGTGTGTTTGTGGAAAAAGGGGGGGGGGGGTCTGCAGCCCTATAAGCCTCCCCCCTGGATATGCCACCGACTCAAAATCGGAACAAGCAGCCACATAATGTATAGCCAAATACTTGTCGCAAATCTTTATTAGAGTCACGCGCAGGGGTGGGCAAATAACAAGACATGCGTAGTGTTCCACACATGAAGGCTATTCTCTTGTAAAATGAGGAACCCACCCAATAGCGTTGCACGGCCCATTTAAGAAAAAGCATATCATGATTATTGCAAAAATTACAGGGTGTAAATAACTAATTATGGTAGCACAGAATGCTATTCTGAATTAAGGACAGTACCAAGAATGATAGAATTACCTTCACTCGTCAAGAAACGAAACCTATCGTCGGTCACCTTTACGGTGACCTTGCGCCTCTTGCAAGAGCTTTGTTTTTTGGGGGTCAGCGTAGGCTTCGTCGGTGAAGTGCTCCGAGCAGAGCCGGTGGCTCTTGTTCAGCTGCTCCCTTGACACCCCCCAAGTCCTCCCGGTTTGAGTATGCCAGCCATTTGTCGCGTCTGGAAAAGTGTGAAGGTATGGCATTAAAGAAGCAAATAAGTTGGTAGATAATAATGCCTAGCTGGCTCAAAACCACGCAAAGCCGAAAAAAATTGCGCGTGCAGGAGTAAAACTGCGAAGTGAAAACCGATATATGCATAGACAGAGGGTACTGTGATGTGAAAAATTAGGAACAGCTTCCTAATTTTTCACATCACAGTACCCTCTGTCTATGCATATATCGGTTTTCACTTCGCAATTTTACTCCTGCACGCGCAATTTTTTTTTCTTTGAATGCTTTCTTTGAATGCTGAGAGAATATCTCATCTATACCAAAAGAGCGACACTGTGTTAATGAGAAATCAGTGCAACACCACGCAGTTGACACACGACAGCGCGCTGGTACGTTGCTCATCCAGATCGACACGGGCAGGAGTGGGGACTGAACCCAGGATCCCTGGGTTCTGCATCGCATGCTTTCGTTATACGTGCTCCAAATTGTACTGTGCTAACACACTCGACCACTGATCCCCCCATAGCGCTAATAAATTTAATGTTAATGTATTCTAGAACTCTCCTAAGGTTTAGGGAATCCGGAACTGCGTACGGTCCAAAAAAAGGAAGCAGTCCCATTAATTACCTTTCGTCCTTAGGGAACCGAAAAAACTTGACAGAGCCCTTGGCGCCGGAATTGGAGCACCATCGTGCCGAGCAATAGGCATGGTGACGTGCTTTCGGCATACTGGCAGACGAAATAAATTAAGAAACAACAGGCAAACGACAATGCGTCCGCTGCCTCAACACGAAAGTACGCACCGTGAACCGACGCGCCTGCTCGAGCATGGATGGATGGATGTTAATGGCTATACCCTTTGTAACGGGCGGTAGCTTGCGCCACCTAGCCTAAGTCTAAAAAGACAAAAACGTGATTTATCCCGCCCTTTTAAGACCAATTTTTCTCCCCCTAACTATCACCAGGCAGTGTGGGATATCACCAGGCTAACCTTCGGGGGATCGGGCAAAAAAATTAAAAAACATCACCCCCCTGCCTCTTCCCCCCGGCGAGGGAGTCGCCAATTTTCCTCTGGTCAAACCTTTTCGGCGTTACCCCAGCACCGGACCCACAGGGAGACAGGGTTGAGACTTTGGGCCGGAGCCACGCGGGAGGGAGTCCCAATTTTCCTCTGTCCCGCCTGTTCCCAGTTGTGCTAGTTAGTTGTTCATCATTTAATTCACCCTAGATAATTTCCACCAATCTTCTAATCGCCTCTTTGTCACTGTTATTCTTTTCTCCACCGTCCTTCCATCGTCGCCAGCAAAGCCCAGGGCCCCGGCCAGATCTGTTACCCCTTCAGGGAGGGCAGGACGAAGCCCCGTGCACTTCAAAACCAAGTGCTCTAGTGTCTCGCTATCATTATGGCAGGCGGCGCACAATGTGTCTGTCTCCTGAAATTTAGCCCTATACGTCCTCGTCCTCAAAACTCCCGTTCTTGCCTCGAACAGCAAAGCGCTTCCCAGTGAATTGTCAAAAAGATTTTCCTTTCTTATGTCCTGCTTTCGTGACCTGTACATTGTTAAAGCTGATTTCCCCTGCATTCTCCCCTCCCACATTTCCCTCTCTGCCTCCTTCACCCCCTTTTTTACTGAAGTAGTCCGTTCAGCCCCATCACCAGTGTGTAGATATTTAAATGTAAGCTTTCGGGTTCGATTTGTCCATTTTGTGTTTAAACTTTTCATGTATAAATACTTGAATACCTTCCGTGCCCACCGCGTATCCTCCATTTCGGTTAACCTTTGTTCAAATTTCAACTTACTAATTGCCTCCCTGCTCTCAAAAGACGACCATCCCATGTCCCCCTGTACTCCCTCATTTGGTGTTTTTCCATGTGCTCCCAGCGCCAATCTGCCTACGCTTCTTTGTCGAATTTCTAACCCAGATTGAACCTCAGATTTCATGCACAGTACTGCATTGCCAAAAGACAGTCCTGGTACCATCACTCCTTTCCATATACCTCTGACCACTTCATATCTGTTATAGTTCCATAGTGCCTTGAGCTTCATAATAGATGAATTTCTTTTCCCCTTCCGGATTATATTCTCCTCGTGTTCCTCTAGATATTTACTTCCCTCATTGAGCCAGACTCCTAGATATTTGTACTTTTCTACATGTTCTATCACTGTGTCCTGTATCTCCAGGGGTTCCCCCTTCTCATCGTTGAAAACTATTATACCCGACTTGTCCCTACTAAATTTTAGTCCTAAACTGTCCCCTTCCCTGCTGCAAATTCTTATCAGTTCCTGTATTGTCTCACGACTTTCTGATACGAGTACAATGTCGTCTGCATACATTAACCCTGGCAATACTTGATTTACTTTATGTCCTTCCTCCATGTAAGTCAGGTCAAAACCTAGGTTGCACTGCTCTAATCTTCTTTCCATTTCACTGAGGTATATCATAAAGAGCAGGGGAGACAATGGGCAACCCTGTCTAAGTCCTCTCTTTATTGCTGCTGGTCTTGTAGTTTCGGCTTCCCATTTTATAACCACCCTATTCTCCGTATAAACCCGTTCTAGGAAATTAACCATGGTTCCCCCTAGCCCATACCTCTTCAGTTGGTCCCAGAGTTTTTCCTGATTCACATTATCATAAGCCCCTTTGATGTCCAAAAATGCTACCCACAATGGCCTTTGCCTTGTCATTGCTATCTCTATGCACTGAGTGATTATGAATAAGTTATCATCTAGTTGTCTATCCATCCTGAAACCGTTTTGAAGCTCCCCCAGAATCTGCTTTCTCTCTGCCCATTCTTCCATTCTTCTTTTTACGATTTGCATAGCTAGTCTGTAAATTACTGAAGTTACTGTGATTGGTCGGTATGATTTGATACTGTCTTTGTCTCCCCTGCCCTTATATAATAATCTCATCCTGCTCAATTTCCAGTCACTGGGAACCTCCCCTCCCATAAGTATCTGGTCAATCACCTGCCTTAGTTTCAATTTGCTTGTCTGGCCTAGAACCTTTATCAGTCTCATTGGTATGCCGTCTGGACCTGTCGCAGTTCCAGCTGGAACCCTTCCTTCTGCTTTCTCCCATTCCCCTATGGTCATTTCCTCTCCTTCACTATGATCCTCCTCTTGTGTTGTGTAGATGTTATTATTCCCTATGGCCTGATCTGGGTCTAACTCCGAAAATGCTGCTTCAATTGTATGTCTAATGTATTCCCTTGCCTCTTCCCCCTCCACCTTTGTCCCTTCCTGTGTGGTTAGTGCCTGCTGGTACCCCTCGGTCTTTTTTCCCTGCGCACTGATGTGTTCCCAGAACCTTTTTGCCGCATTCCTATCCTTCTGGTTTATCTCCATCATCCACTGGACCCCTGCCCTCCCAATTTTGGCCTGTATTAATGCTGATGCCTCCCGCTTTCTTTCCTGAAATTCCTTCCATTTTGATGCTACTTCGTCTAGTGTGGCCCCCTTTTTCTTTGCCCATCTGTGTTCTTTAGATGCCGCCTGGCGTCTCAATATTGCTGCCTTAACCTCTTTATCCCACCAGCTTTTGAGCTTACGTTTTAGTTTTCTTCCTCCTTGTTTGATTCGATATTTCTCTAACTCTCTTTTGAAAACACTAATTAAGTCTTCATATGTCCATTCTCTTACCGGTTGCTTGGATACTACATTCTCGATTCGCTTAGATACCTCCTGTAATTGTTTATCATTTAAGTTATTTCTACCCTCTTGTTTTTGATTTTGCGTTTCTAGTTTTACTGTGCCAAATCTGATCTTGATTCTCTTATGATCGCTCCCCAGACTTTTTGTGCTTTCCTCATCTATTTCCATACCTCCTAATCTGTTGTACATCTTCCGCGACATTAAACAGTAGTCGATAGTCGAGTGCGAGTTCTTTCTCTCCCATGTTATTGCCGACAACCCGGCGCAATGTTGCCAACCTATTTTCCGAAAATACCGCACGTCAGTGTCCAGAAAACCCTACATTGACTCCGTAAGAGTGACGTCATGGGTCCAAACAAACCGTTGCTAGGGTCGTTGTTATGGACGAATACATGTGGCTTGGTTTCGCTACGAAAACCCGACCGTTCAAAAATCAGGAGTAGGATTTAAACTTCTAAAAAGCACAAATGTAGAAAGCTTGAATGTCATATATGTTTCGACAGAAGTGTGCCGGTGATCGCTCGTTTCTGAAATATTTACGACTGCAACTTCCGGTCCTCAAGATGCCTGCAGCAGACGACGAATGCAAGAAGTATGCCGTCTGCCGCACGCCGGCCGGCCAAACCGGGGCAGTCGTTTGAATCGTCTGAATAAAGACGATATTCTGACATCGCATTTGTTTGAAATATAATGAGTTTCAGACACATATAAGAATTCATAGTGGGGTGCGATGCAAAATATGGTTTATCGAAAGTCCGGGCGTCGATCGAGATGATCGTCTGCTAAAAGATGGCATTGCACCCGTGAGAAAAGCACTTCAGGCGATCGGTAGAGATCCCAAATTTTGTTTGCGGACTCGCGCTATGCGAGGGTAGCATCGTATACCTGGTTGTAACCATCGCGTGGTGAAAGACCCTTGCAGTTTCTTCAGATTTCCGCAAGACCCCAAAGCGCGAAAGAACTGGATAAAAAACATAAGGTGAGTTCATTACAGATTGTACTCGCATCGCGGGTTCGATGGAGATCTTCCCCAAAAGAGCACATCCACGGAATTTGATGTATACCAAGGGGAAAAAAAAAAAAAGCAAAATACTGCGAAATACCTGACAACCACAATAATAATAATAACAAACGACTTACCTCGACGGCGTACGATTTGTTTCTCATGCTGGCCTGCACTACGCCGGTAATGCACTTCAGGTCGTCGTCGTAACTGATCTGCATGACGTGGTTTGATTTTACTGCATTTTCACCCCTCGTAACTAAGCTGGGTTCTTCACAGAAAAAAAATAAAAAAATACGCACAATGCGGAGGCCTTTACGGCCATGGTGATGCACTTGTTTTTGTCGCTCGTTTACCGACGCAATTCAATGAAGACGCCCGCTGCAAGAGAGGCCAGCAAATCTATCGCACGGTGTCGCCAGTAGATAAGTCCATGACTCAGCGTCAGTTCGTCCCTGCGGTCAAAATACGGGCGCAACGCCAGCTGTGGCTCCGGCAACTGCTGTGGCCAGCCGTTCTGTATCGAACTACGAATTTGCCGTAATTACAAATCGTTATCTGTGAGCGCCGCTAGTCGCTGGGCCGATATCACGCCGCCATTGAACTTTTCGGTCAGCAGTACGTACTCTTGCGCATCTTTATCAGCAGAACGTGCGCTTTGGTCCTCCATACCGGGTACCGGTAAGCGACCAAAGGCATTTGCCGTGATTATGCTTTTTTCTGGCTTATACTCGATGTTGTATGAGTAGGCACTCACCAGTAGCGCCCAGCGCTGTAGTCTTGCAGCCGCCATCGCGGGAATCGGTCTTTCCGGGTGAAAGAGCCCCACGAGGGGTTTATGGTCGGTAACTAGCATGAACGTATGCCCAAGCAAGTATTGACGAAATTTGGTAACACCAAACACAAGAGCCTCACGCTTGAGCTGCGAGTAGTTTCGCTCTGCCGCCGAAAGCGTCCGAGAACGAAATCCGATCGGGCGCTCCTTGCCATCTCGGTGCGACAGTACTGCCCCGATCCCTGTGGATAACGCATCACGTGCTAACCATAATGGCTTCTTCGGGTCGTAGTGCGCGAGGAAGTTTGCCTCCCGAAGTAGAGTCTTTGTTCGTTTGAAAGCTTCCTCCAGAACATCGCCCCACTTCCATACTGTCCCCTTCTCCAGAAGATCGTACAAAGGCCCCGAGCTCGAGGATACGTCTGGCAGGAATTTGTGATAATAGGTCACTAACCCCAAAAACGCCTTTAATTCTGTCACGCAGGTTGGTGAGGGTAATGAAATCACCAATTCGGTGACCTAAGAAATCGACTTCTTGCTGCCGAAACTTGCATTTCTCTGGATGCATGCCTTAAACCGGACTCTCGCAGCCGCCGCAACACCGTCTGGAGAAGGCTGCTGTCGTGTTGTTTCTCGGCCACAATAATGTCGTCCAGATATACCTGTACACCAGGCAATCCTTGCAACACCGCTTCAATGCGTCTTTGAAAAATAGCCGGAGCTGACGCGACACCGAAGGGTAGCCGATTAAAGGCGAACAAACCCTTCTGTGTGTTCACCACTGTCAGCATACTGGCTGCTTCATCCAAGGGCAGCTGGTTATATGCATCTTTCAAGTCAATCGTGCTAAAGACTTCCCCGCCATTTAGTGCCGCAAAAATGTCTTCAATTCGTGGCAGCGAATATTGTTCGACATGGCAGGCACTGTTAACCGTTATTTTAAAATCCCCACAAAGACGAATGCTGCCATTCCTTTTAACAACAGAAACCATAGCTAGGTGTCGCCCAGTCTGACGTTGCCACTGGGGACAATACGCCTAACTTTACCAGCCGGTCCAACTCATCAAAAACCTTCTCTCGCAGTGCGTACGGCACAGGTCGAGCATTGTAGAACTTGGGGACCGCACCCTCGCGAAGTTGGAAGCGGGCTGGGGGACGCGCTTCAACAATCCTAGGCCCGGCTGGAACAAGTCGGAGAGCTCCGCAAGTATCGGCCCGACGCCGGTAGCGCTTGTTCGCTCATTTTGACACTGATTGACGAAGGCTGGCGCTGGCAGCAGGTGGAAATCACGCAGCAGGTCACCGCCGCATAGGTTCGGTCTAGGGCACTCCAGGACTGTCAATGTTCCGGTCACAGTCTTGTTCCCCAGCGAAACTTGCATATCGAGCTGTCCGCGCACGGGCAATTTTCCCAGGAAGCACGTAAGCTCTGTCGCCGTCTTGCGAAGTTTCCGCCAGACGTCCTTGTGTTGCTGGTACGCGGCCCATGTGATGACGGACACCGGTGCTCCCGTGTCTAGCTGCATATCCACTGCTACATCACCCCAACGGAAGGTCCTTATGAACGATTGGACTGGGCTGAGGTTCCCGATGAAATCCTGTGCTTCCATCGCAAAGAGACCGCAAAGAGAGGCCTTCGTCTGCGTCGGCCTGGATATGTAAGGCTGTTGTGCTTTTTGACTTGTTGCTGGTAGCGAAGCAGCGTTTCGCCAGGTGGCCAGTCTTGCCACAGCGGAAGCACCGCGCGTTGCGAAACTCGCACTTTTTTGCTTCGTGCTTGCTTCCCCCGCACCTTGGGCAAGGTTAGCTGTTGCTCTTCCAAGCGTTTGGTCGAGGCGTTCTGTCTTGGCTTTCTGCTGGTCGGCCGTGGAGTGCATGCGCCACGTTGTCCTCCTCCCCTGGCTTCAGTTGTCGGGTCATCCGATGTACGTTGATCTTGGCCATTTCCGCAGCCAGGGCGATTTCCTCCACTGCGGCAAGTGTCAACGACGTCTTCGTGAGCATGTGTCTTCTCACGTCAGGGTCCCGTATTCCACAGACGATGCGGTCGCGCAACATTCGCTGTAGCAAGCTTCCGAAGTTGCACGTGTCTGCCAACTGCCGAATAGCCACAATGAAATCCTTCCCCGTTTCGTCTGGCTCTTGGTTTCTTGTAAAAAAACAAGTACGACTGCGTAATCTCGTTCGTCCTCGGCGAGTAGTGCTTCTAAAGCAGTTGCGTGACTTCTTCGTTCTGGGGGTCATTTACCTTGCTTGGGGCGCACCGACTGCTCAGCACCGTGACCATCCGTGTGTTTAGCGCGGCCACCAGGAATGCCCGTTTCTTCTTGGAGTCGCTCACGCCGTTCCCCTCAAAAAAGGCTTCCAGTCGCAACTTGTACGAGTCCCACTTGTCCACTGTCTCTTCGAACTGCGGGGGACTTAGTAATGCCGCCATGTCTGGCAATCCAAGTTGTCGGCATCAGCGGCCACACCGCTTCGCAAGTGTAACCATCTTCGTCGCCACTGAAGTGACTCTTACAACGTCTCGGGCAGACTGAACGTTTATTCAAGGGCTCTGCTTCTTTTTATCAGCTAGTGGGTTAGTGAGCAAAAGAAAGAACAGAACAACAAGAAGGAGGGAGAGCAGATTAGTATAAGATAATAGCGGCGTCACTGTCTGTCACAGCACTTATGTTATCCCTAAGACGACTTTAAGGCGAAAGCCCAAGTGCCAGTGCATTAAAGACAGACACATGAGTTTCTTTGTTTCACGTTCTTTTTTTCCAAATTCTCTTTTTTGACATTTTCTTTATTTGTTTTATATGTTATTTCCAGATGTCATGCACACAATTCCTCGTAGTCCTCTTCTCTTTAATTCCTTTAATTGACTTTAATTCCTCTTAATTCAGTTTGATTACTCTTAGTTCGCTCTGTCATCCTTCTTAATTTCATTATTTCCAATTCGCCTCAGTGGTCACGTAAACGTTTTGGTACCTTTCGTGTCGCCGACGTATTGAAGGTCGACTGAATGATGAGACATATAAGGCCTTAATAATAATATTTTAATATTGGCCGACCCTAATATTCAGAGAAGTGGAACAGAAGGATGCAGTGGAAGGCTCGAACACACAACCACGAGCGTGCAACCAAGTCACGGGGCATTCGCTGCGCTTGATTGGTTGAACTGATGAAAGAACACGTAGAGAAAGATGGCGAATTGCGCTTTTGACGCGGTTTTATTGGTCCCTCCGCGCTGAAGAACACGTAGAGAAGGATGGCGAATGCCACGACGTTGCGCTTTTGATGCGGTTCTATTGGTTCCTCCGCGCTGAACACGTCGTCGTCTGAACTTCCAGGCGATGTCGGTGATGTCAGGAACGAAAAGTCGCGAGAAATCTTCACGCGGTAATGAGATGGCGGCTACTGTGATCAGACGTAGAATCATGTCTGCCACACATGCCTCCATGCCGTGTCTCTACAGTGTACCGCGGCGCACTTGCACCGCTTTTGTCAAGCTTCACCGCTTTGCTCCGTCGAGTGCGTCGAGCGTCACCACCCTGCACCATTGTGCTGTAGTCGGTGACAGGTCAAGAGTGAAGTGGAAGCTCCTCCCACCTCTTTCCCCTTCAGCAGGGCGAATGCTGGAGAGGAGGTCGCCTCCTCTCCAACATTCGCTCCGCTGAAGGGGAAAGAAGTGGCAGGAAGCAGTGGCTGAGCGCCAGGGTTGGCGCGATGGGCAGGAAAATTAGGCTCAGTATTATTACAGGTCGACTTTCCCCGGTCTTAATTGTAAGCTAATCTCCAATTAAAAAAAAAAGTGAAAAGAAGGCGCGGATTTATATTCAATAAATACGGTATTCAAGGTAGTTTCCCTGCAGCAGTCGGTATAGAGGGCAGCCAACTATGATTCAACTCTGGCTCTACGGTTCTGACACCGTAAAGCCAGGGTTGTGACACCCAGAAATATCATAAAAATCTACGGCTGTGACACTGCGCTATATAGCGGAGTGTCGCAACCGTAGATTTTCATGATATTTCTGGATGGTTGTTTTTGCAGTTTAATGATATTGGAATCTTAGCTAGAATATCATTACATTATAATTGAATTAGAAGTTTATGATACCAGGAGGCACGTTTTCACTCACTCCTATTAGAATATTCAGTTTGGTAGGTTCGTGATACTTGGCGAGACGTATTTTTAATGATTGACGTTTTAGCGGACATGCTGGTTTGGGCGACATTTTTCATAAATTATATTTACAGGCTAAAAAAAAAAAAAAACTATACGTCTATAAGGGAGAGATGGGAGGCAGTGTTTAAAGTCTCCCGTAAGTTGAGGGGGGTCCCTATAGGAAGGTAAGGGGGGGGGGGGGGGAGGGGGTTACTTCCAAAATGTAGTTTAATTACAGTTACAGTTACTTTGCCTCAAAAGTAGTTTAACTACAATTACTACTAAGTTAAAAGTAATTAATTACAATTAGAAATTACTTTTAAGAAGTAATGCAATTACTTTACAATGACTAATTTCTGAGAGTAACCAGACTCGGGCCATATAACTTTAAACGAGTTGTATAGAATGCAACGTATTTGTTCATTCCTTGCCTCAATGTTTGAGGAGGCCTAAGCATCGCTGCATAAATACCAGATATTTTACCTCAATGTCATGAAGTTTGCTATACTTTGTCTCATCCTACGATGGACTAAGGCCAAAGCCACGGGCGCCAGGTCCAATCACGTTCCACGCTATACTATGACACGCTTAACATTGATTAGGGGTGGACGAATAATGCTCGAATCCAAAAGCGCCGTAACATGTCTATAGCCTCGACGCTGCAAAAGGCGTATATGTCGTGACTTTCTTTGCGACGCAAAATTGTTGACTCACTCAGTGCTCTTCGATTCCAACCACTGTCCACCCGTCCCCTCATCAGTGATCCGAGACGCGGGCACCGATACGTGCATCGAAGCGAAATGCCGCACAATTTCTAAGTGGCTCGTGATTGGATCTGGCGTTCCGTAGCTTTTGCCTTTAGTCCATCGTAGGGTGAGACGAAGTATAAATTCATGATGGAACTTGACAGTTTGGGGCAATGAAGTACTACATTTTTATATTTTTAATAAATAATAATAAATTAGTTCATATGCTGGAAGATGCCAGATCCTAAAGAAATCATTGCGTTGACAGAATTTTGTTAAGGTAAATAAAATGTGACAATTAGTCATATATGAATATTTTGCAAGTGTTAATATCAAGTAAAATCCGCACGCGCTGATACGACCGCATTCACATGCAAACATCATGGTACTGTAAATAATTTACCTTGACGTGAAATGATAATGGCTCAGAAATATATAAGAACGGAATCGGGGCTCCCGAATCATTGGTGGCAATATTCACAGGTGCGCGGTCAGTCTTCAAAATTCTTATGCAAATAGTATCCGAAGTAAAACAAACAGGAAATAAACTTGAAAAAAAAAATACAAATACAAATATGTGACAGCACTGGAAGAGGGAAGTAAAAAACTTGCAAAAAATAAAGAAAAATAACTTCATTGGCAATTAAAATTTCCAACCTCGGCTGAAAGCTGAAGCTAAGTTTTTTTTCTTTCAATATTTTGGCATGCTTACGCTATTGTCTTCTGCTCGCACCGCAGACGGCGCTACACGGCGCCTTTGAGGTAGACTCCAAAGAGGATTGTCTCAGCCCGCATTGCATGCACAAAACAACAAACAATGCGATGCTATTTATGTTGTGCATGAGTGTGACTGCGTGTCTGTGTGCGAGTGTTTCACCGAGAGTTAGACCATTTGTGCGGGCACTGAGGCTTTCAGAGAGTTTCAGTCGGCGCCGCGAAGTTTTGCCAAAGTAATTGTAATTGTGTCTAAAATTTTGCAATTACTTTTTTGGTAGAAAGTAATTAATTACAATTAACATTACCAAGAAAAGTAATTAGATTACAGTCATTCAATCGCTGTAATTGAATTACTACCCAAGTATGTACCAGATACACATAAAAAAACCCCACTGCTGACTCTGCGCACGCTGTAGCTGCAACCCTCAAATTACTAATCCCCAAATGTCACATCCCTGAAAACAATGTATTTTATTACAAGATATGATTTTGATTTCACTAATCCTGGGGCTGTGGAGGAGCGTCTCAGACCATCTGTTAAAATCAGTGGGGGGTCCCCGACACCCTGAGACCCCTCAGACTTTAAGCCCGAGGCTTTACTCAACTGAAATGTAATCCAGCTTTCAACATTTTCTCTCATTATAAAAGGAATTCCCTACTCTGACCTGAGCCTTATTTCAAAAAAAGAAAGTTACGTACCTTTTGCATCCTTTGAATTCTTGTTACAAAAAGATAATACGTAATGTATGCTTCAGTACCAAAAAGAAGTTCTCAGTCATTATCAAAGATGAGTCCGCTTAGCGATGCGATTATTTTCAAGTTTCCAGTAATGTGCTAACAGATGTTGGCGTATTCTCCAAAGGCGTCAGCGGCTGCTCCAAACGCATATTTTTCCAGTCACAAAACCTGCTACGATAGGTCAAATGCCGCTTCCATTCCTGTCTACTCTAAATGACTGACCTAGGTTAAAACAGAATTCTGAAAAAGGAATTCGGCACGCGTTTGTTGGCTTTTTTTTAAAGTTCGTTTTTTTTTGTTAAGCATTATTGAGTTACTCCTTTATGTGATGAATTAAGATATATGTGGGTGAATTCTAGACTACAGATTGGCGTTATTTTATCAAGATGTACATGTTTCAAGCACCAAAAGCACATGTTTCTTCCTCTGGCAACCAAATCTCGTAAGAACTACTTCCTGAAGGGCATGAATAATGCGTCCAAATTTTTTTTCTTGATGTGACAAGGAGTATAGTGGCAAGGGGTGGGGGGAGGACCAAAACAAATACATGGATGCATAATTGGAACGCTCCTCGTCTGTCGTTTCTAGGCAACATGAAACGAATACATAGGGCAGAGCACAGGCTGCTTTTGTCGCTAAATATTTCTGAGAGCTTGCAACATAGCAAGCTGTTAATTAGCCGCCTCGAGTTTCCCTCGTGATTGTTCTTCGGAACGTCGCCTTAGAAGCCTTTCGCAATGCCATTGAAAAGACGTCAGGATCCCCAATTAGCATTGTTAAGAGCAGACAGATCTTGCCTTTCTTTCAGTATTTATTAAGATTGGTGTCACAAATTCGGTAACCCCCTTCCCCCGAAAAAAAAAAAGAAGAAGAAAAAGCACTGTTAATTAAAGCGCTTCGAGCTCGCAGTAAGAGGGCCTTATGAAACGTTCGCCATCACTTCAAAGAGTGGCGTTAGCACACTTCACTGAAACGTACGTGCCTCTTCCACACTGCTCCCGGCAATGGTGCGCGCTGTAAAGATTCCTTCGATTGCGCTAAGGACGTCGGAGACTGTTTCGAAGTGTTGAAGCGCCGGTGTAAGAGAAGAAAAAGAATACGAAAATTAGGAGCGAGAAGAGAACGGAGAACATAATTAACGAGCGTCGTGGGAGAACAGATATGTCTAAGCATTCCCAGACTGAAAGGGGGAATCTCCGACGAAGTTTCGACTCAAAATTGGTTCAACACATTAATAGACACATCTGAACTAGTAACCCGCATTACAAGTCATAATAATTTTTTTTTCTTCCGCAGTTAGCCGGAGGTGTGTTTTCAGATAAGATCGAACAACTTTGTCAGATCAACATTTTAGTTTAAAAAATATATTGCTTTTCGTGCATTCGGAAAAATGTCTCTAAACTTTTTGTTTTTAAGTAAAATTTATGTTTCGGTACAAAACTTACAAAGTCGCTGTTTTCACAAAATCGGCATTTTGGATAGCTATAAAACACGTAATGTTGTTGTTGCCGTGGGATTAATATCTTTTTGTGTGCGGAGACAGGACATACGGTAAAGGGAATCGAACGTTCCTCGTGGTTTACATAGCAGCGTTATTTTGTAATAAGAAATCGCAAACATGACATACATTGCAAAATTGTTCAAATTCAAAACTTTGTAATTCCGCATTAAAAAAAAAAAGATCCGGAACTTGAATTTTTTTAATGTGATTGGGACGCGTGTGTTTAACACTCGTACACGTTTTCATGTTAAATGAAACTGCCCATCTTTCTCAAAAAGTTCCTCAGATGTAAGCAGGTTACTCATTTTGCAATATTTTGAAAATCGTAAAAGAAAGGGCCATCTTCAATTTTGTTTAGTTTTTACAAATCAAAGTCCGTGCTGTGCCCTATTAGGCCCGATACATATAATAATAATGTTGTATTTGTCAATTTACGGCGCGCCCAAAGGGACCGAAATATACCCGTGTCAGTCCGCGTTCTAACGATCCTTTTCACTATGCTCCTTTATAAAATCAACCAATCTGCTCGCGATGTTGACTGCGCACGTGCCCTACGACGTGCTCTGGTTCGCCGATTTGATAAAGGAGCTTAGTGAAAAGTATCTTTAGAACGCCGTCTGACAAGGGTATTAGCAGAACTGCCGTTAATGGAGTGCGTTGATCCTAAAGAAACACGAACACCCCAACGGTCGTTTTTTTTTCTTACAGCGGAGCTGTTAAGGACTAGGTTCTCCACGATCGTGTCCGGTATGTCGACACAAACCTACCTGGACAGCTACCGCCATCTACAAGCGACGGCGGCAAGCACACAACTAGAATGGTTTCCGCCGTTGCTCGTAGATGGCACCAACCTTTCCAGCTATAGCCAGCCGGCAACAGCCAGGCGGCGCCAGCAGAGTGGGAGCCCACGGTTATACCCTGTCTCGTTGTAACTTGGTAAAGGGAGAACGATAAGCCCCACATTGCGTGCCGAAGGCTTCGAAATGCGCGACGTGTACGAGCGCAACCCGCACATATTAGAGCATGACGCAGCGAAAAGCCTGATACTACTTCGGAGTAGAGGCACGCTCCGCTGATACGCAGTCACGTTCCCATTGGCCCGCCAGGGCCGTAGCTTCCGCTGTACTGGCATGTTACGCGATCACAGCTTCCTGGGATACCCAGTATTTCTTGCTTCAGACACTAGGCTAGGCGGCGTCATCAGAGTAAAAGTTCATGTTGGAACAACCGCACTCCCAGGGGTACCCAATATTTCTAGCTTCAGTCGCTAGATGGCGCCAAACCAAACAGCATTGCAGGTTGCCTATAATGGAAGAACGGATAGTTGGGCGCGTTGGTGGGAAGTTACGGCGAAACGAAGGATAGGCAGCCTAGGCTTTTGAAAAAAGTATTTTGCAGAGACTGAAGAACGGTTGTCAGCATTTTTCAACAAGACTGCTTCTTCGAGCAAGGGATGAACACAAATACGAGTCGTCTTGTCCAGGTAATTAGAACAAGTAAATAATTGACCGACTAATACAGTGCACTCTTGATGAAAAAATTTATTGCTGCAATAAATCCTACGAAAAAGAAAAATGTCCAGTTAATCTTCTTTTTAATCAACTTTTAGCAGGAGCTTCCTCGCTAAAAGTTGCTATGGTTATTCGGTGACGCAGGACTGAAACAACGTCCCCCCTAGGCCCTAACGCGTCGTATACCTTTCGCTTCGATTCTTAGACATTCCAACGTTCAAACGAAGCTAGAAAAAGGTGAATATTTTATGCTAGAAGTTATATAGTAAAATTGGTGATAAGTACAAAACGTAAAGGTCGCAGGAGCTTCCTCGCTAAAAGTTGCTGTAATAATGCAGTTACCTCGGGCTGAAACAAATTCCCCTAGGCCCTACGTCTGACGCATACGCTTCGCGTCGATTCTCAGACATTCCAACGTTCAAACAAAGCTAACAGAATACGAAAATTTCATGCTAAAAGCACTCAAAGTTCCATCGATCCTCGAACACATCCGAGCACCGGTACGGCGATACGGTTGATGCTGTCTCACAGGCTTTAATATCGAGATGATCCAGAGCGATCTTGCGTAAAAAGGGTATGCGGAGGGCAAGTTCGTCTGCTTCTCGCGCAGGGGGTACCGGTGACGTCAGAACGCCGTGCCCTGATTGGATGATCGCGGCCCCCCTATCTGAGCGTCGTCTGCTCCTTTGCAACGTCGTCTGCGTCTGTCTTACCTTTCCTGCAACTTTCGGAAGTGCAGAGGCCAGATTCACAAAACCATGTTACGCCGAAAGAGTGCGTAAGACAAAACGTGAGAACAAATTCGTATTCACGAAACGAAATTATCGTAAGTTTTGCTCAGGTTACGACGGAATCCTACGACGATCAACTCAGCATGGCCGACAGCGTCGCTCAGTTACTTGGTCGCGACGACCAACGGACGTTTATTTTTGTACGTGCTCTTCTCACGCGTCACGACTACAAGCAGCAAGAAAAAAAGTAAAAAGCACTTGAAATAAACTACGACGAACAAGAACGCTGGATCCACAAACACCCGGGAAATGCTCCAACGGCCACGATTCCACTGACCCCGTCCAAGCGAGCTCGGCAGATAGGCCTAGCAGCGGCGCAGCGGTGCTCCGACGGTCCTTGGCCAAGACCGTCTGCCCACGACCGGCTGCCGTGCTGAATGGAATATGCCCGCGCGACCCTTGTGAACCCTTCAATCTCTTCCTCTTGTCATCGCCTCGTTTTCCGAGGCAGCGGCGACTCTCGCCGGTGAAAAAGCGGTGAATCTCCGACAGACGCAGGAAAGGTAAAGCAGCCATCGCTTTGACTAGCAGACGTAAAGCAGACGACGTTAACTGCACCAACCCGCCGACGCCGTTTAAGAGTGAGGAGTCTCGCCGCACACGCAAGGAGGGAAAAAGTATTTGGGAGGGAACTTGCGGACACTCTCGCTTCTTAGCAGACAAACCTCGGCGCCTCGGGACACCTCGCCAGCGAGTCCCTTGGCTTCCCCCCTTGATGCACGTCTGCTAGTTGTTCGACAAAAACAACGTACCGCTCGAGTTATTTCGTCTCCCCTCTCTGAAAGGCGAAGTCGAGCTCGCTCGTAAAGACCTGCACTTCCGAAAGTCGCAGGAAAGGTAAGACAGACGCAGACGACGTTGCGAGCAGACGACGTTGCAAAGGAGCAGACGACGCTCAGATAGGGGGGTCGCGATCAGCCAATCAGGGCTCGGCGTTCTGACGTCACCGCTACCTCCTTTCTCATGCGCAGAAGACGAAAATGAGCCCACTTGCGAGGCGTATAGTCTCATTCCTTCATATTTTCACATTATACCTGCGTCAATCGAGCACGAAGAAGCCCGAAGTCGTCGGAAAGCAGCTGCACATCACGGCTACCGCGCTCCGAACAAACTCGCATCCGCCAGCTCTGGGCGCTGCCATCTTACAGATGACGTCACGGCTCTTGTAAGGTCACGTGACGAGTGGTCACATTTGCGTACAACATGGCGGCAACCGGGGGGGTGCCACTTCCGAACTTCCGGTTTATTACTCTAAGCTCTAAGCCCCTCTACTTCTTTGGTCCAGAGTGATGTCGCTTCCTGGCTTTTTATCCTCCATCGGAAAACATGGCGGCGCTCGACACAGCACCGAGGATGATAGGTGAGTCGGGGAATCGGACGTAGTTCTTTTGTTTAGGTGCCCGACGGCCTCCCAGATTTCGAAAAGGAAATTGTCAAACGGTCAGAACAACTGGTGTCTGTGTACCGAAGCAGAGGTCGGCATTTTAGGTCGCCCTCATTCACCCTCACCCTCACATCCATACTGACCTAAGCCCCTCATTCACCATCACCCTCACAGCTACACTGACCTTCAGCCCCTCACTCACCCTCATCCTCAAAGTCACACTCACCTTCAGCCCTTCACTCACCCTCATTGATCCTAACGGCCCTCATGCCCCTAACGCACTCATGGCCCTCACACCCCTCACGCACTCATACCCCCCACGCACTCACCGCCCTCACTGCCCTCACGCACTCACCGCTTTCACGGCCCTCACGCACTCATACCCCTCACGCACTCATGGCCCTCACGCCACTCAGGCCCGCTTCAGACAGGACAATGTCGCCCAGCAACTTGACGTGGCAACAACAGCAACACGGGCCGCCCGCGTTCACACGCAGCAACCATGCTATTGCTGCGATTTGCAATCATCATCATGACATTTTATTTTTCTTGCACTATTTAGACACACAATTACGCGCTATAAACGTGTTTTTATGCATTTGAATCTCGTTGAGAATACTAATGCATTTTTCTGAAACAGTTTATTTCCAAAAACGATCAATTTCAAACCAGAACCAAGTTTTTTGTTGTCATCATCACCGGCACGAGGTATTACGTGAAAATATTGCGTCCCTGATTGGATGCAGCCGCTTCAAACGTCTTCGGATTGATCCGAGCTGCTCGCTTGTTTTGAGCCGGACCCGATCTCAGCAATTCGTGTTGCTGGCGGTGTTGGTGTTGCTGGGTTCTGGTGTTGCTGGCGGGTTGTCGCCAGCAACACCAGAAAGTGGCTTCGTCTAAAGCGGGCCTCACGCACTCACCGACCTCACGCCTCTCACGCACTCGTGGCCCTCACGGACTCACCACCCTCACGGTTCTCACGCACTCATACCCCTCACTTTCCTCACGCACTCATGGCCCTCACGCCACTCACACACTCACCACACTCACGCCTCTCACGCACTCATGGCCCTCACACCCCTCACGCCCCTCACGCTCTCACCGCCCTCACGCACTCATACCCCTCACGCCCCTCACGCACTCATGGCCCTCACACCCCTTACGCCCCTCATGCACTCACCACCCTCACGGCCTTGACGTACTCACGGTCCTCACACCCCTCACAGCCCTCACGGTTCTCACTCACCCTCACGCTCATGAATTTTCCTGGTTCAGAAACTCACTCACCCTCTCCTCACCTGTGAAGATGAGGGTGAGTGAGGGTGAGTGAGATTTGCCAAGGTATGTATTGTAGTGTCGGATTTGACTTCGCCGGGAGTCTTTCACGCAGAATCGGCGCGACGTGGCCCCTCACGTCGCTCACAAAAGTCCAATGCACGTTCCTTTCCACCTCACATCGTTTCCAGAGAATTTGAAATCACTGAACGAGCCCTAAAAGAACTTCAAACTCGAAAGATAAGCGTCGTCTGCTCACTCACAGCGATAGGCGGCACGCAAGCGGTTCATCGCGGGACGCGGGCGAACACGATACTTCGAGTCGGTTGCCCGTTTCCGGCTTGAGCGGCGTCGGCGTCGGCGTTGGCGTAACCTGCGCGGTGTATTATTGGAAATGTCCCATAATGCACCGCGCGGGGAGGAGGAGAGGGAGGGGAGGAGAGAGAGGAGGAAAGGGGTAAGGAGAAGAGAGGGGGAGGATGAGGAGAAAGGGGGAGGGGAGGAGGAGAGAGAGGAGGAAAGTTGAAGGGAAAGAGAGGAGGAGGAGGAGGAGGGGGGATGAGGGAGGAGGAGGAGGAGGGAGGGGAGGAAGGGGGAGGAGGAGAAGGTGAAGGAGGAGGAGGGGAGGAGGAGGAGGGGAGCGGGATGACGAGGAGGAGAAGAAAGCGGAAGAGGAGGGAGGAGGAGTGGCAGAAAGGATGAGGAGGAGAGAGGAGGGGTACACCCTCCCCTCAGTACCCTTTCCTCCTCCTCTTCAAGAGCTGCGCTCTAATTCGGCATTACAGGGAGTTGTAAACGTCTTTCATTTTTGTCAAGATTTTTTTTTAGAAACAAAGTAGTTTCCGGGGCCGCGCTTTTGGTCTGCGCCGAAGATGCGGGGAAGAGGAACCTTTACAAAACACTATGTTTTAAAAACTACCCCCCCCTCCCACACACACATATACACACGCACGCACACACACTTCTTTTTCTTTTTTTTTGCTGCTCCTCCAGAGAATTTTTTTTTGTATCCCTGAGAAATTGCCTCTGCCTCCCCCCCCCCCCCCCCCCCCCGGTTTGGGTGTGTTAATTCGACAGTTATATTTGTCACTTGTTAACAGCAACCCTCCATTGCTTTTATTTTGCACCCCGTGAAGTTTAAAGGGGTCATAAAACGGATATCGGGTTGGAATGTTCATGACTTCGCAGAGGCGTACTGGTCCTAGTCTTGCCCAAGTATACTCGCACAGACCTCCAATGATTCGGAAGCTTTTTTTGTCGCGGTGAAATTGCGAGGATAAAATGCGACTATTTGTTTCAGCCTTCGCAAAGATTGATGACGTAATTGTGGGATCGAAAACACCCGCCTGACGACAGTCCAGAGCGGCTCATGGATTAGACACGAGAACTGCGTGAGCACTGGACATCGCCTCGTAACTATCAATGCCTCGGCGGACACTTGGGTAGTCGCTCGTGTCCAACTACTGCGGTGATGAGAATAGCCGAACTGTAACAATGCCTGGCGCTCAGCACGCCTTTTTCTTCCTTTCCAACCCCGGCGCGTGGGAATGATTAGCGTTGGCGGCATTAGGTAAGGTACCATGCCGCGTGGCCGCTTGTTCTGGCTCCGAGTTGAGGGGATGAAAGATGCTCATATTTCTCAAAGTTTTCGGCGGTTGCCTTTGCTTAGAAAGAAGAACCATGGTCAAGTTTATTCGGTTATTAGCGTTATGAAGTGAGTGAATAGTATTTGGTGAATGTATAAAAATCGTTTTATGGTTCCTTTAAACAATATACAGAGGTGGTCTAAACTTGGGGAATAGTAACTTGAGAACGACGCTCGCGTGAGTCTTAAAGCGACTGCCAACGATCGGCTGTCCCTGTAAGGTTATTAGGATCTTTCTTTTTTTTTTCTTCAAGTATCCCTTTCGTACACAGATGTAGTTTTATGTCACGCCATATTGATAAGTCGCATTTAGTGAGTACTTCTATTCTCGGCGACATCTTTCCGAGGCAGTTCAGCAACAACGAAACAATGTTCGGGTGCCTCAATGATGTAAAGTTGGTCGTGCAACATTTTTTGTGCTTTCAGTAAAAACTGTTAAGAAGTGACCCATGACGTTGATAACTTGCGAAAGCATCCATTATTTTTCTCAACTCATAATTTGAACCAGCGGCCACGTGATCTGACGCTAATTGTATACCGTCAGTGTTCATCATAGTCATGCGCTGGGGTTGGTAAAGCGGAAGCTTGGGTTAAGCTTCAGATATTGTTAAAGTTGGACTATTACCATATTTAATTGAACATGAGCCGTTACCCAGATGTTTGGCGACGCTGATTGTCATGAACCCGAGCACTCTACCCGGGGTCATGAAAATCGCTTACGTCACGGTGTCACGTGACTCTCGGTGCCAAATCGTGATGTCATGTTACGTCACGTTGTAAACAAGGTTAATACGTCTAGTGACTTCCTCAAATTGAATCGACTTGACGCAGTGAGTCACGTGACGTCACGGGGTCACGTGACATTACTTGACAGCATGTATTGACACCTTGACGTCACGTGACAACGCGAGACATGGTTAATCATAGTGCCAATACAAAAGCGCCACGAAAGCCCACAATTTATCATAAATTGCTGTTTTGTATATGACGATTTGATCAATAGATAGAAATATAGCTACCAATTTTTTATTCCCATATATTCATTTTGTGATACTAACGAGAAAAAAAAATACCTTGCAGCGTTTTGAACCGGTTACCGTTATATGTTTTGTTTTTGGTTTGGTGCCGGTTGATTTCCAAGTTGGCGGCGAAGATTTCGGTTCGATTCAGTTCCGGTTTGGCTTAAAATGACGGTTCAGTTCCGGCTTTCGGTTCGGTTCGGTTCCGGTTCGACCCCTTGGTCAGCGCACAGCTTTTGTAGCGGCGAGGTCCCGAAACATGGTTTTCAAATCCGACGAGAAAAGAAGCGGTAGCGCACGAACGCGAGGAGCACGAGCGGACATTGCACCGCTCGGGAGAAGTGTGTTTCGGCGTCTCCCCGTAGCGGGGCGCCCGTTACATGCCTCTTCTCTCATCCGTTGTCTGCCGCACTACCTTTTCACTTTCGGCGGCCGCGACTCGTGGCGATCTGCCAGGCTTTGTCAGTATAGAGGAGGCTATGCTCCAACACTCCGGTCTTACTATCAAGGAGGCCTTGACTCGGGCAACGCCCTCGCCCCTTTACCGTTGCCATGTTTTTCTCCGAGAAATTCCACTTATTTATGAAGGCCGAGGCTACATCCACGCGCGGGGACGTCGCCAAGTCGGGAGGAGATAAGGCTCCATCCACGCAAAAGGTCACGTGACTTATATATAAGAGCATAATTAATATTTATGTACATATTATGCTTTTTTATAAATAAATATAGGATCCAAAAATAAAGAAGTTAGATTTTATTGTTGTTTTAAAGTTAATATGTCATGTGACCTTACAGATTTTAGACAATTTATCAATTTTGTGCTGTTTTCTAAGACTAATAGCAAGTATCATGCGTGATAAAAATAGTATCAATAGATTTCTTTATAGTTATGTTGTTCAGGAGTTGCACTCACGCGTGGGTGCCGTGCGTGCCATCCGTGCGTGTGGGCGTGCGGGCTTGATTGGCTTGTTGCGTGTGTGGCTTCCCGGAGCTTTTGCCGATTTGTGCCTCGCGACCGAGGTGAGGCGGTTAGGCTTTGTTGTGTGTGTGGTCAGCTTGGTTCGAGGCGTTTTAGTGTGAGCTTATGTGCATCGAAGGAGACAAGTGCGAGCCCACCGCTTCGTACGTTCTTAACTTGCGCGCACGCTCGCGCAGTCTGGATTTCCGCAGACTGCCCGCTCGTGCTTGTAGCTTTGCCATTGCTCACAGATAAGCTGAAGCAGGTGAAACGAAGTATGGCTAGTGTGCAAGAGTTGGTGCAGCTCAGGTGCGCCCTTCGAAGGAGCTCGTGCTTCCCCTAGAAGCACAGATGTCCTATACACATCCACAGGACATCCCTAGAACGTCATGACATCCGACGATATCAGGGACCATGTGTGCTGCTTGGGTCTGACCTTTGCTCTGCATTTTCGCACGGCGCGATACCGGCGATATTCGAAGGGACGATCGGAAACTTGAATGGAGTGTACGATCGGACACATGCGATGCTTGATCAAGCGAAAAAGTGTCAAAGGAGTTAGATGCCGCAAGTGCGGGGAGGAGGCACGCAAGATCCATGTGGGACCCAGATTTTGAAGCTCAACACCCCAATTCGATGTACGAAAGGAAGAGGAAGGTCGAGTGTTCTTTGATAGCGACAGTGGAGGTTCAGAAACCTGGGATGCAAATAAATGGAACAACGATTCTGATCATCGGTGTTATCAGCATGCCTGTACCAGAATTCCGGTGTGTGAGATCAAAGTGATAATATGCAAACAACGTATTCCGAGTACAAGGCACCCTAACTAAGCACTTAGTGACCCGTATTGCTTGACCGGCGATTTGTACCAGCTTCTGGAAGCTGACGGCTGGATGGTCATGGACGCTTGAATAGGTGTGTGGACGGAATTTCTATGAAAACCTTGAGAACACCACTTGGGCCTTCAGTAATATCTGAATACAGCCCTGATGATTGCAGTGACCATTGACATACCTCCACAGCTTCTCAAGGCTGGAAGCCATCGGTGCCGGCAATTTGGGGGAAAACAACATGCAGTTTGGATGCCGAGTTCAATTTCAAGAAAGTGGATCCTGTAAACAATTTATAACTGCCCCGACAACCTAATTTGTGTGAAATCCGTGATTTGGTCCAGTCATCGCATGGACATGCAGTGCACATATTGAATTATTGACGAAGCTGACATTTTGCAAACTAGAGTTACAGTGTACGCACAGTTAAGGATCTTTCGAAAGTCGCCCGCTTGCGCCTTTGCCACCACTCCACGCAACTTGTAAAATTCAGCCTGTCCCCTGGGAGGAGGGCTTCTCTCCACACACCTCGTGGTAAAAGAAAGCGCTAGGCAGAGGCTGTTGGCGAGGCCGAGAAACCCGCAAGTGCGCTTCTTCGTACAACACGAGTATTGTGGGAAAGCAAGATGCTCAAATGTATTTGTCCCCTGGGGGTGGGCTCTTCCTTCGGAGAAGTGATCTAGGAAAGCCTCACAGCAAGAAGCCACGTGTGTCTCTACAGTGACGTGCACTGCGGGAAAGCGACATGAATCAGAAGGACCAGGAAAAACAGGTTAATGCCCACTGTGTCACTCTGCAGTGTAAAATATCTACCCCAAAAAGCTTGCCTTCACGCTCTGTTTAACTGACTCATTTGCTATTCACTGCAGGAAAACTACATCCTCACTCCATATCTTATCGCAACAGCACAAAGGACTAGCACACAAGAGACACACCAGAGGAACAAACTGATTGTGCCAACTATCCAAAGAAGCAGATTCTTCGCTGTCAATGTTACCCTGGTGAGGAGATCGAACCATAGGGGGTGCTCTGATCCGTTTGTTGTCCCCACACCTCGGTGTTTACCCAACACAAGGCCCGTGCACATGCCCACAGGCCTTGTGGGCATGTCCATGTCATCTTCGATAGAGCGTAGGGCAGTGTAATGTAAAAATACTAACAATAAACGAAGTGACGTTAAGTGCCGGATCTCTCCTGAAAGCAGTTGTCAGAGGATGCGAGCTTGACCCACTTTGGCTTTTGTGCCGAGCTGGGCAGGGTTTAAAGTCGTCTGGGGGGGGGGGGGGGCTCAGGGGGTCTCATACTCCCCACTAATTTTAACGGATGGTCAACCCAATTCCACAGCGACCATTAGTGAAATCAAAATCATACCTTGCAATAAAATAGCTTGTTTTCAGGGATGTGACATTTGGGGATCAGCAATTTGAGGGTTGCAGGTACAGCGTGGGCAGAGTCAGCAGTGGGGTTTATTTTATGTGCATTTATAATCGGTGACAGGTCAAGAACGAAGTGGAAGCTCCTCTCACTTCTTTTCACTTTAGCGGAGTGAACATTGGAATGGAGGCGGCCTGCTCTCCAGCATTCGCCCTGCTGAAGGGGAAAGAGGTGGGAGGAGCTTCCACTTCGTTCTTGACCTATCGCCGACTATAGTACAGCACGTCAGAACCCCGCTCAACTTACGGGAGACCTTAAGCACTGGAGCTGGGCACCGTGCATGCTGCATTGTTCATGTAGGCCGGAGTGGTAAGAAACGAGCCCCTTCTCCCACTCACCGGAGAACACAATCTCCAGCCGAACGCTGACGCCGCATTCGGTTATGTGAGCCGAGCGCCGAGACATTGCATTTGTTGTCCCCATCCGTGTAGTTCTAAAGTTAACCGCTTGGGGCGTCGCGGTCTGATCTCCTCCCTAATACACAGGGTGCGGATTATATAACAAAAAGCATATTTTCTTATATCGCGATGTTGGTCTGCCATCTTTTGAATCGCAGACTAACATCGCGTTATCTAAATATTCAAACCTATTTTATTTTAAACCCTCGCAAGTGTCTGAACTCGCGCTTTCTCTTTTAACTTCTAGAACTGTACTCAAAGCTGCATTCGCTGGGCAAAGGAATACAAGTTTAGTAGGGAAGAGCGCAAGTGTGCCTCTCCCTACTATAACGTGTACCACGGAAAGGTGACCGGCAGAAAAAAAAAAACCCATAAACATTTTTTTTTTAAGGGGCCGATTGCATGCGAAGCAATACGGACATAAATGGAAATGTCTGCTTATGAACATAGATTTGAGCCATGTACCACAGCCACCTTTGCAATGTTGTTTTCTTGCATACTCCGAGATTTCAGTTTAATAGCATACGGGAGCTATGCTGCAATGGATAGACTCCCAATTTCTGCAAAACTTTACTTTGTTTCAGCTTCTGGCTTTCAGAAAAAAAAAAAACAAAAAAAAACGTGTGTCTACATTCTACAAGAACTCTACATGCCCCTTTCATCCTTGAGACATGTTTGCCCATCAGGCCAATCAATAAGGCAACTTACCATAGTTTCACTGTCACACAGATCTATGCATAGTTTTTCTCTCAATAAGTAGGCTAGCTTCCGAAAGATTGTGAGAAAAGGAAAAACATGGATTAGTCCCAGTAATAACAGACACTGAGAGCATTGAATCAAGGAAACTGGGTAAAAGATTCCAGAACCAGTTTATTTTATGACAAACAAAACAGTGATACATAAACAAGTGTATCCTTTTGGAATGAGAGCGGAAGCTCAGAAAACAAACAAAACTGGTAACACTCAAAGTGGTTCCACATTGCTGACTATCAGCAGTCATTTTAAGGCCTAACGTAAAGAGACACTTTAGCGACATTATTAGTGCGGAAGCTGGACGTGAAATTGGGAAGAATATGCACATGCGATATATATGCTTGCAGCGTCATCTGTTAAGCTGCAATGGCCTATCACCTGTTGCTGAAAGAGCCTTGACCCACTGATTTCACCTGCTCGCTCCTTGATCGGATGCTGGCCAACCTGCCGGTCGACGCTCGCGTGATATTAGAAACTTGGAGTACTGCACACTCGGGTATTATCTTGAATAAAATGGTGCGAGCATGCTACTGAACAAAATAACTAAAAAACTAAAAATGGTACTTTTTCCATTAAGAAAAAAAAAAAAAGAAGCCTGTTGGTTCGCGGGCATGAATGCCTGCCCTGCTTTATGAAGCTGTTTTCAAAACTCCATAACACAGAACATATCTCTATCCGCCACCTGAGAACGCGCTTTCTAGCGGCCAGTCTCCGCCGATAGACCTAAAACATAATAAAAAATAAAAAAAAAAATTATACAGTTACCATATCAACACACCAACAGGAAACAAAAGCGAAGCAACCAAAGTAGTCAGAGTGGCAGGCTAAGAACATGGTGCGAGGAAAAGGGAGGCCGGGGTGAGGGGTCTTCCCCCTCTACCATTTTGTCTGCTTTCTCCCCATCCTTCCTTTTTCTCGCACCATGTTCTTAGCCTGTCAGTGACTATAAATATATTGCTTTAAAACAAAGACGGCTTCTTTTCTATGCACAATAGACCGGATATAAGAGTGGCTGTCAGATAGCGAACTTTAGCTGCGCCTTTTTACTTGTAATAGCTATGCCACAACTTTGGCTACAAACAAACGCTATACCCGGTATAATTTTACACTTAAGGCAAGTCTCGTGGAAGAGAGTTGTGCAGCTTGCACACTGAATTATACCACTGTCACCAGCAGAGAGCAGGGGCTGCCTGCACAAACAATGAACACCATAAAAAAATCTTTTGCCCGCACACGAGGAACCAGTGTGGCTGTCGTGGGAAAGTCTTCAATCACTCCACCTGCAATGCACTTCAGTAAATAGGAGCGAGGAAGGTGTTGCCGGAAGCTTAACTTTGTTGGATCTTTACCAGACGCTATGTAATACATATTAGCAATAGCAAACAAGCCACAGTCTAGAGTGCAACCCTGGTCCTGTACAGGTTTCACTAAGATCTTGATGTTTGCACACTGTGGCTTCAGAATGTTGCACGCCTGCTTAATTGCATCTGGTGGAACAGGCTGGTCAATGGAATCATAAGTAAAAATTGAGTCTGAAGGTGCCTCAATATTTGATACCGTGATCCAGTGATCAGGGTTAGTGGTATGCAAAATTTGAATGAAAGGACCTACTGTTCTCGAGAATTTGAATAATTTTTCAAGCAAGACATCCTGAAAACCTTCCCTCGAGGAAATATTTATGTAGTAAGTGCGGTGCAACATTAACAACACTATCTGACAGTTTCATGTTGGATGCAACATGGCTGAGGTCAATGTCAGATAGTGAATAGCTATTGCAGAGAGGCAAGAACTTTGAATCGATCATGCTAAGGCAATTTTGTTTAGCGGCGAACTCGTGTGGCGGTGCACGTCTTTTAACAACTTTTACATTCCTTGGCCTCCCCCGTTTACTTTTAATTAAAGGAATAGTCAATTTCTGAAAAGCTTTGATATTTGGGGATGGTTGCACAGGCTCATCCTCCTCATCTGTACCCACTGATCGAACACCTGGATGCTGCTGCGCAGGTTTCCCCTCCTGGCTTGTATCCATTGATGTGCATTCCAACTGTGACACAGATTTATCCTTCTCAACAGTAAGGGCTACAATTGGCTGTGGTGAGGGTTGTACCTGGTTGCTTGGGAAAGTTGTAAGGTTGTGAAGAAAGCTCTCAATCAATGACAATTTATCCTTTAGCGAAAAGACGGTCAGTGTGCAGGCGAGCTGGTGAATAGTATACATCTTAAAACCTGAGACTGTGGTTGGAAAGGTTGAAGGTATTTAGGAGAGGCAACAAGAAAAAGAAGAGGCCTTGCCTCTTCTTTTTCTTGTTGCCTCTCCTAAATACCTTCAACCTTTCCAACCACAGTCTCAGGTTTTAAGATGTATATTATCCTTTAGCTCAGGTGGACTACACAAGGCCAAAACATTAGCCGTAGGTTTTGCTATATCACACAAAAAGTTGTGCGCATGACTGAATCTTGCCTGAATAGTGCAGGTTTGGAGGCTCAGATCGTTTTACAGGTGCTGTAAGTGTGGGCGGAGGGATAGCACTCTTAGCAGGTTCAGACGCTAGGAAGTGGCTCTTAAGCCATCACTGTGGAATAGAAGCCTTATCAAATAGTTTTTCTTTTGCGAAACAACGTGCAGCAAATATGTGGGCACATGTAAGACCACATTGGGAGTAAACTGAGCATATGCAGCCATTGAGACTTTGTGGCAACAAGTATTGTTTTTGTTCCGACTGAACAGTGTACATTCCCTTAGTGATGCTAACAACAATCTTGCTTCTTATGAACTTCTCATACTGTTCCAGCATGGTTCTCCTTGCTTCTAAAGTGCAGTTATTAGACAATTCTACTTTAAATAAGTCAGTGCAGCTAGTATCCATGTTGAGCTTCATCTCCCTAAGCCTTGCAAATTGCAGTGACATGACATCGTGGTCGACATACTCCAGCAATGCAGTGACTGCAGCAACTAAGTGCATCCCTGAACGCAAGAAGGCCTTCAACTTCTGGTTATGACTCTCAATTCTGTTGTTTGTATTATTTCCAAGAGTAAATAAAGTGCGACGATAAGCGTGCACCCACATTTCTTTACAGGAATCACAGTTGGCAATAAAATACCTGTAAAACTCGAAAGAAGAATGTTTCTGTAGCTCCGCAACCTTTTCATTGTAAACAGGCTCATCTTTTGCATAAACAATTTCCTTAACAAGAGGACGCAAAACTGCCTTCTTCAACGGTCCCAGTTTGTTAATCTGAAAGTATAGGTAATGTAGGACATGCCATGAACAGAGCAGTATGGTGCTCCTGGGCATAAGATCCTTTAAAATTCTAAGCTCGTTTAAGTCCTTATCTATCATGATTACTTTGCTGGCTGATATTATAAAAGGGTTGCAATCAATGAACTTGCCAAACACTGAGCGTACAATTGTGGACGTCTCCTTCTGTAAGAATGCATAACAGACGCCCCTACCCCTTCTACAACCATCCTCGCATAAAATTGAATACAGAATATAGCCCTCTATGTTCACTTTGCACCTCCCATTAACAAACACAGTTTCTGAATATTTCTCTAAAGTTTCTCTCATGATAGAGGTCTGGAATAAAACAAATAAAAGTTTGTCCTTCTTATCCTTTTCATAATGAATAATCCACTTGGGATTCTGAGAGGCAAGGGTCTGCATCTGTTTGAGCAACATGCCACCATGATCCTGACTAGTTTTAATTGTAGTTGTATAACGAGACTTGTAGTTGTTTATGTCTTTTGTTTTCAGAAACTTGCCAGGCCTTTCATAAACATAATTTTTGAAGTCCTTAGGTGCTACATTGCATTTGACAAGATCTGCAACTTCTGCCTTCTCAGGTTCACCGAGGAGTCTATTTTGTGGATACAAATCGAATAAGTCCTGGGGATGGTTGTGCTCGACGACAAGTTTCGAAATTATGTAGAAGTCACTTACCTTAGTTCTCATAGCCACTGAAACAAGCACCTGACAGCCAGTATGATTGAAGTTACGCTTTGGGCGTTTTCCAATGCCCTTTGAACTTGGCTTAAGTCCGTACACAGATGTAAGTATCTCGAGAATACTTGAATTCGTCACTTTAAGCTAATGGTCATAAGTTGCTCTTACTTACTGCAACCACGTGGTGCTAATCTTTGCACCAGGCTTCAAAGGCTGACCGAAAAATTACAAAGTTTGCAAAAGTTGCCCCTTCAAAGATGGCACTTCCTCCGCCAGACAGAGAGGGGGGACTAAAGACAGTATTCCCAAGCGTTTAACAACCTTCATCAGCCCCCATGATGACAACCCGACGTTTCCGCTGCAGGGCCTTAGAAACGCGCTTGGCCCTGAGCTTTTTCGCGCATGCTGGACTGCCATCAGCTGAGCTAGCGGCCTCATCCGAGAGGCTACAGCCATTCTGAACCTCTGGACGTGTGGTGATAGAGCAAGCGTCTGGCACAACCCGACGCTTCCGCTGCAGGGCCTTAGAAGCAAACTAGGCCCTGAGCTTCTTCGCGCATGCTGGACGGCCATCAGCTGAGCCAGTGGCATCATCCGAGAAGCTACTGCCATTCTGAACCTCTGGACGTGTGGTGTTAAAGCAAGCGTCTGGCCCAACCCGACGTTTCCGCTGCAGGGCCTTAGAAGCAAGCTTGGCCCTGAGCTTTTTCGCGCATGTTGGACGGCCATCAGCTGAGTTAGCGGCATCATCCAAGAAGCTACTGCCATTCTGCACCTCTGGATGTGCGGTGTTAGGGCCAGCGTCTGCTGGGTGGCCATCAGCTGAGCTAGGGTCAGAGCATGTCTCCAAGGAGGACAGCTCGTCAAATATAGGCACTGATGAAAAGGCTTCAAGGATAGGCGTGTAGCGACACTCACGGCCCGCTCATGTCGCACAGACGATGACGACGAGGTGAAGATGCCTCTGCAGCGCTCGAGATTAAAAAGATCAGTTCGAATCCAAACGCTGTCCGAGCTGGTTCCTTTCGTCCCAGCTCCAACAGATTTGGATTCGAACTGATCTTTTTAGCGGTCAGGCTGGGTGTTGGCATTGAGGGCGCGGTAATCGCCACATGGTCTCCAGTCGCCTGGGTCTCTCTTGGGGACCATGTGCAGTGGAGAGGCCCAGTTGCTCGATGATGGACGAACAATGCCAAGTTCGAGCATATGCTCAAACTCACGACGAGCAATGGCCAGGCGTTCTCCAGACAGGCGTCGAGGACGAGCGAAAGCAGGGGGGCCAGTGGTGACAATGTGGTGAGTGATTGTATGCTTCACCGGCGACTCTCTGGTGTGTGGCCTCGTGATGTTCGGAAAATTCGCGAGAATTTTCTCATAGGCCGATGCTGGTGAAAATGCTCGAAGTCCTGTTGCCGTGGTCGTAGAGAGCACGCCATTCACGGAGAGGCGTGTCGTCAGGTCGATGAGGCGTCGTGAATGAATGTCGACGGCCAGTTTGTAGAAGCTGAGAAAGTCCGCTCCCAGGATAGCCTGCTTGATGTCGGCGACGAGGAAGAGCCACCGGAATGTGCGGCGCAGTCCAAGGTTGATTGTGAGGGACCGCTGACCGTAGGTGGCGATAAGTGAGTTGTTGATCGCTTGGAGCGGGGAGGTATTTTGCTTGCGTTGTCGGTCCAAAAGAGAGGCCGGTAGAACGCTGACCTCGGCTCCTGTGTCGACAAGGAAGCGATGGCCAGCTACCTTGTCAATGACATAAAATAGGCGGCTTTCCTGTCTCCCGGTATCACCTGCCGCCGCCAGTGTTCGGTCTTCATAGTTTCCCGCCGAAGAGCAGGGTTGGCTGCACTTGCGGGCATCGTTGCCAAAGGTACGGTGGTACCAACACATGCCCGAGCCCGAGTCAACTTGACTGCTGTTGGAGAAGGTGGAGAGCTCTACCGAGGTTGAGTGGGAGCGCAGGCTTCGGCGGGGTGTGGCCGTTGTTGACGACGTCGTGACAAGGGTGCGAGGGTGGCAAGCTGACGACTCATGGTCTCGACATGGTCCTCAAGACGAGACAGACTGGACTCTTCCGAATTTGTTATGGGTGCTCGGTTAGTGACAGCCCTAATGCCAGGGGTTCGCGAGTAATCGGTGACACGGTCGGCAAGCTCAGCGAGCCTGTCAAGCGATATGTCTTCCGCAGCCGCTAGAACCGGGAGCATGGTCGATGGAAGTTGTTGCAAAAACAACTCACGCAGGAGGTGGTTGTTGAGGTCCGGGTTCTGGGCTCCCAGCAGCTGACGCATGCGATGGAGAAGCTGGGATGGGCGTCTGTCACCGAGCGCCTCGGTGTTGAAGAGTTGTTGAAGTCTGCTGCGTTCCGACTCGGTCTTGCGGTCAAGAATGGCGGCCTTCAGTTGGTCGAAGGGGTTGACCGGATCCGGAGCGGCGAAAATGTCGGCTAGCTCCTCGGCGACGTCCGCTGGTAAGGAGGACACGGTGTGCAGGTATCGCGTCTCCTGACTGGTGATGTGCCGGAGACGGAACTGGGCCTCGAATTGCATCAACCACACGGTCGGATTTTTCGGCCAAAATGGTGGTAGCCGAAAATTCTGGATCGCTGCCAAGGTTGACTGGAGGGGGTCGCCGTCAGGAGCGTTGGACGCGCCGGAATGAGCCATGGAGCAGCAGACCTTGAAGGAGCGAGTTCAATTCCGGGTCACCAAATCTGTTGGAGCTGGGACGAAAGAAACCAGCTCGGCCAGCGTTTGGATTCGAACTGATCTTTTTAATCTCGCGCGCTGCAGAGGCATCTTCACCTCGTCGTCATCGTCTGTGCGACATGAGCGGGCCGTGAGTGTCGCTACAGGCGTAGGCTCCAAAAGCCAATCCACTGCAAAGTCTCCATCATCTTAAGTAATTATGGGGGATGCGATAGTAGCAGTACGGTTTTGTGTCTTACGCAACCCCGGAGACTTGCGCTCCCTGCATTTGGGCTTCACCAACTGCCACTTGCATCCACCCACCAAACTCGGAAGTGATGGGGCCACAGAAATAGCAAGAGGAAGTGGTGGAGAGGATGCAGAAGCAGGAGGTGGCGAGGGCGCAGAGGAAGCAAGGGGGAGTGGGGAAGATGCAGAAGCTGGAGGAGGTGGTTGGGGGGGGAGGGTGCAGAGCAAGCAAGAGGGAATCGTGGAGAAGGTGCAGATGCAAGAGGAGGTGCTTGGGGCGCAGTGGAAGCAAGAGGAGGTAGTTGGGGCGCAGAGGAAGCAAGAGGGAGTCGTGGAGAAGGTGCAGATGCAAGAGGAGGTGGGGGGCGCAGAGGAAGCAAGATGGAGTCATGGAGAAGGTGCAGAGGCAAGAGGAGGTGGTTGGGGCGCAGAGGAAGCAAGAAGGAGTCGTGGAGAAGTGCAGATACAAGAGGAGGTGGTGGGGCGCAGAGGAAGCAAGAGGGAGTTGTGGAGAAGGTGCAGAGGTAAGAGGAGGTGGTTGGGGCGCAGAGGAAGCAAGAGGGAGTCGTGGAGAAGGTGCAGATACAAGAGGAGGTGGTGGGGGCGCAGAGGAAGCAAGAGGGAGCTGTGTAGAAGGTGCAGATGCAAGAGGAGGTGGGGGCGCAGAGGAAGCAAGAGGGAGTCGTGGAGAAGGTGCAGAGGCAAGAGGAGGTGGTGGGGCGCAGAGGAAGCAGGAGGGAGTTATGGAGAAGGTGCAGAGGCAAGAGGAGGTTGTGGGGCGCAGAGGAAGCAAGAGGGAGTTGTGGAGAAGGTGCAGAGGCAAGAGGAGGTGGGGGGCGCAGAGGAAGCAAGAGGGAGTTGTGGAGAAGGTGCAGAGGCAAGAGGAGGTGGGGGGGCACAGAGGAGCCAGAGGAGGCGTGGAGAAGGTGCAGAGGCACGAGGGGTGGGGGTGCACAGAGGAAGCAAGAGGAGTCGTGGTAGAAGGTGGCTGATGCAAGGGAGGTGGTGGGGCAGAGGAAGCAACGAGGGAGTTGTGAGAAGGTTGCAGATGCAAGAGGAGGTGGGGGGGGCACAGAGGCTAAGCAAGAGGGAGTGCTGGAGAAGGTGCAGAGGCAGGAGGAGGTGGTGGGGCGCAGAGGAAGCAAGAGGGAGTTGACTGGAGAAGGTGCAGATGCAAGAGGACGGTGGGCGGGGCACAGAGGAAGCAAGAGCGAGTCGTGAGTGAAGGTGCAGAGGCAAGGAGGAGGTGGTTGGGGTGCAGAGGAAGCAAGAGGGAGTTGTGGAAGAAGGTGCAGATGCAAGAGGACGGTGCGGGGGGGCACAGAGGAAGCAAGAGGGAGGTCCTTGGGCAGAAGGTTTGCCGAGGCAGGCAGGAGAGGTGGTTGGGCGCAGAGCAAGAGGGAGTTGTCACGGAGAAGGTGCAGAGGCAAGAGGAGGTGGTGGGGGCGCAGAGGAAGCAAGAGGGAGTCGTGGGAGAAGGTGCAGAGGCAAGAGGAGGTGGTGGGGCGCAGAGGAAGCAAGAGGGAGTTGTGGAGAAGGTGCAGAGGCCAAGAGGAGGTGGGGGGCGCAGAGGAAGCAAGAGGGAGTCGTGGAGAAGGTGGAGATGCAAGAGGAGGTGGTGGGCGCAGAGGAAGCAAGAGGGAGTCGTGGAGAAGGTGCAGATGCAAGAGGAGGTGGGGGGGCACAGAGGAAGCAAGAGGGAGTCTTGGAGAAGGTGCAGAGGCAGGAGGAGGTGGTTGGGCGCAGAGGAAGCAAGAGGGAGTTGTGGAGAAGGTGCAGATGCAAGAGGAGGTGGGGGGGGCACAGAGGAAGCAAGAGGGAGTCGTGGAGAAGATGCAGAGGCAAGAGGAGGTGGTTGGGGCGCAGAGGAAGCAAGAGGAGGTGGTTGGGGCACAGAGGAAGCAAGGGGGAGTCGTGAAGAAGGTGCAGATGCAAGAGGAGGTGGTGGGGGCGCAGAGGATGCAGGAGGAGGAGATGATGGAGGCGAGGCGAGCATGCTAGGAGGGCAAGAAGAGCCAAGCGGAGGAAATTCGATCTCACATGTCGTGTTCAACAGGACATCCTTGGTGGTCCAGCAGTTCCGGGAGGGGCTCGCACTCGACGTCCTCTCCATGCGGTCCTGATGAATCCTGGACCTGGTCAGCCCCTCTGCGATCCTCTGTGCGTGCAGGAACAGGAACTCTGCAAAAACCTATTCAGGTTGTTTTGAAATGGGCGTCTTAGTTTTCAGAATGTAATGAGAAAAGAATATGCATAGAACATCTTTTCATTTTCTACATTTGACCCGCCTACCTTACAACAAAGGCAATAGCTCCGACGGTGTATTATATACCTGCACCTGGCGAACAGTGAAAGTCAGCACAGTACGTCGAAATGAATGTAGCTCCACATACCTTGTTGCCATCCCGGCTTGGGTGCACTCCGTCGTAGCCGATCCACCGATGCCACTCGTCCACGAGATCGCCGATGAACACGAAGCCCTTCTTGAGGCAGAACTCCTGCAGGAGCCAGTTCACTTCTTTGTACCGATCATTCAACGACTGGATCTCAGCACTCTTACTACGCTGACACTCCAACGAAGAGAACCTGTTCTCCCGCCTCGGAAGGACGGAAGAAAAGGCGATCTGCATCGTCGGATTGCGTTCCAAGATCTGAGCGGCCAGCCGACGGTACTTGTCAATGTACGCGCTGGCACAAACGCTGGTGTTGTTTGTGCCAACGTGCAAAATGACAGCATCAAAATCGGGCAGGGCGTCAGACACCTTGGAAAACAAGGCCTCGATTCTAATGCCACTAAACGCCCGCACTTCGACAGCCACCCGGTTATTCGATGGGAAATACTGGGACAAGTATTTCACCATCGAATCCCCGGCCACCAAAACTCGAGGCATGTCAGAAGCGCGACCGTGGTAACACAGAAAGGGCCGAACTCTCCTTGACCAAGAAAAAGAGAGAAAAAAACGCTCCAGAGATTGTCAAACCCGCTTGCGGAAGACCAGGCAGGAACAGCAGTCCAGACAAGGCAGGAACGCAAGGGGCAATGGCCGTTGTCAAACCCGCTTGCGGAAGACCAGGCAGGAACAGCAGTCCAGACAAGACAGGAACGCAAGGGGCAATGGCCGCCGAGCACATGGTCACAAAATCACAAAACCACGAGGCAAGAACGGAAGTTGGGAGGCAAGACCGGAAGTTGATTCCTGCGTGGACGTAGCCAGGCCGGAGGAGGCCAGACTCCGTCCACGCAAGGAAGTGACGTATGTGCGCCGGAAGTGACGTAGTGCGTGGATGGAGCCTTATCTCCTCCCGACGTGGCTACATCCCCGCGCGTGGATGTAGACACTCCCCTCCTCGTGCTTACCGCGAGCGCGTGTAATATTTTTTTTTTAAATATTTTTGTTATTCTCCGCACCTCCACGAGCGATCCAAGCAGACAAGGTTTCTTTTATTTGCTTTTCATCGCTTAATGTTGCTGTAAAGGTAGAAGAAGCGGAGTCAGTGAATGGACCTCTTGGCGAATATGTGCTGCCACCTAGACACGCGAATCGGTTCGAGACTAGGTGACTGGAAAACAACGCGCGCCCAAGGCCTCTCCCACCCGTTCCACAACCAAAACGTCAGCTACATCCTGTTCACCAGGCGATGTGACCTAGATACGGCTCCCCCAAGCTCACCTTTGTCCCCATCGTGCTCTTCCGCCCCGAGGTCGACACAACGAAACCGCTCAAAGGCGAGAAATGCAAGATGGCGGATTGTTTGGAACTAGATACTCTCGAACCCAGGCGCATGAAATACTCCGCGCATGCGCACCGCGTATTTCTACAAAAGGTCCATTGACGTGATCAACTACAATGCCTAGAAGGTGCTGCGTGAGGGACTGTCCCGGTATTTCAGCAAATGAAGAAGAGATCACACTGCATGCATTTGTGAGAGACATACATCGGCCGCATGAGCACCCAGTAAACAAGTTCTACTCATGCTCTAGACAAAATACGCACTTTGTGCTCGACGTTTACATGTACTTGGTACACTCCCCAGTTCGTATTCTTTAGACGGCAGGCATCTACATCCTGGAGAGTATCCGATGATTCAACGACCTCGGTGTCCCAACCTTCAGCAATGCGATCGGGCGTGTCGTATGCTAGCAATCCTAATTTCTGCGAGCATTCTAAATTTTTTTTTTTCAAACCTTGATAGCTTGTTTTGCGCCCAGTATAGCCCTGTATCATCGGACTGACGGCATGCACTCGTACTCGTACACTGGCTTGTACTCGCAACGCTTTCATCATTGACCTCCATCACGTCGATCCACTGACTCTTCGTGCTCAAATTTTACAGCACGCAAACTAACCAACGGTGCAGGGATAAAGAGCTAGTGGAACTGAAACTTCGTTTTCTACGATCGCTCGTACGAAGAGCAGAATAATAAAAAGAAAAAAAGTCTTAGGCACGGTCGCGGAGAGCACGAGGAGTGAAACTCACGCGACTTCCGGTTAACCCACTTTTAGTGACGTAGCTCGATGCCTCCCTTCTGACCGCCCCGACAGCGTGCGGTACACTGTTACGTCACAGTGCACGGCGGGAACTTTGAATTGGGCCTCGTATTTCTATTTTTTATAAAAAAAACTACGCAACTCTATAGTGAAACAATTTTTTTGTAATGTCCTGATATGCCATTGCAACGTTTAGCGTGAAAAAAAAATATTTTTTTTTGGCGTGTCAGAGGCTTTTAAGGGGTATTCACACGAGGACGAAATCCCGGGGATTTCTCCCCGGCACGCGCGCCTCACGAGATGATAACTCGAGGCTTTTGCACATCGCAAAGCCTGACGTTTTCGTCGTGGGATGCGCCTGCCGGGGAGAAATCCCCGGGATTTCTCCCTCGTGTGAATACCCCTCTTCGAGTGCGTGCGGTACCCAGACGAGCTGGTTGTACCACCGGGGTGGAGTTTTCACGGAGAACCATCTTGTATGGTCTCTTTGCGCATCCTAGACCACGAAAGAGAGATGGAAACTCGCTTTCTACTTTCCGGCGCAGTTGGTCTTCGTGCCCCACAGTGTTGACCCTGTTGATGAGGTCAGAGTACTTGCACGCCTTCAGGCCCATAATGGCCTGCCGTCCTTTCTTGACAACAAAGAAATCCATCAGACCTTGCTTGTTTCCGATGGATACGGACAACCGGATTCCCAACCTCAGCGTTTCTGGCGGCGGAAGAACAGTTCATATTGATACACAGACGGCGGTAAACGTCTGCAATCAGCTGACTACAAAGCAGCCGGTTGCGATCTTTCAATTCTTATAACCGTTTATACTGGAGAAAACTGATGATGCTGTCCGTGCAGAAGCTTGATCCGTTTGAGCATGATATTATTATGCGTGAACCACTGAAAGGGTGCGGCTTCCAACTAGTCTGATGGAATATCCAGCAAACACGTTCGGTGGGACATTCGATTTCGATCGTCGTTACAGGTCGATCAGATTTTAGCCTTGGTGAGTGCGTCAAGAATGAGAGCTTTCTCAAACAAAATACGACGGGGCAAGATAGCTGACGTAAGTAAATGTTAAACGTGATTATGTTGCCCAAGCCTCGGGTAAAGTCACTATGTTTAGCTTTTCGGGTGCTTATTGGGCAGACACAGGTTTCTGCTGGGGTAGCTTTGTCGACAAATGTTCAAATTTTCACCCGCATACGGATGGTGATAAAGATATCGGGGGCCACTGGTGCGTTTGTTCTGAGCATTTCTTTACACACCGGCATATTTCAGCGTCTGTACGGCAACAGGGCGACTAAAAACTTGCAAATAAAGCACGGGTTGTCAATTGCTTTCTTCATGAAACAGCAGACGCTCACAATTCAAGCTCGCGTTTGATTCCATTGCCCGCGGGACACGATTTCAATCAGAAAATCTACTTTTTTCTTCCTTTCGGTTTCGCTGCACGAATGACACATCGTAGCAGACGAACCCTTGACGTCTGCTTCCACTCCTCGCCGGAGCGAGACATGACGGGATTGCATTTCGGCGCACGCTCGATTTTCTCGGTGCAGCGAGCGCATGCACGCGTGGGGTGCCGCCGCTGAAACGAACTCGGAGAGTGGGGCCACTTGTGGATTGCCGGCCGAAACAAACTCGCTAGAAGTTACTACGTTCAGTGCGCTGAGGTTCGGTGCAAACTAAAAACCAGTAAAAAAGTCCTTGCCGGGCCCCTTTCATTTTTCTGATGCATTCTACGTACCATTTCTGTGTTATCTTCCACTGTGAGAAATAGCGCTGGTAAGTGCCTGGCCGTTCAAGTGTTACTGCTCGACAATCACGGAGACGAAGGAGGGGAATAACGTCGAACAGCCCTCGACGCGATTTTGAAAACAATGACAACTGTTCTCCCCCCTCCCACAGACAATCCGCGTAGAGTCCTTTCCATTCATAGCCAAAAATAGTTTTTCGAGTGTGAACAACTATTTTCCACTGTAAGAATAGTTGTTCGGGACTCGGAAAACTATTTTTGGCTATGACTGAGAAGGACTCTAACTTCGTGTTGAAGTCTATCGAGCCCGTTCATTTGCCTTAATGCAGGTGTGAAAAAAAAAAAAAAAAAATGGCTGTGGCTTAGCTCGGCTATGCCAGGATTACCGCAGCGTGAGCTTATGCGCACAAAATGAGAGGCGCAATCAAGCAGCTCCGGTGCAGCGCCAGACTTGGCTACTGCCAACGTTACTAGAACCACTCAGTTGGGAAACTGCCATAGAGCCTGCTTTAAAAAAGTGGCTCCGATCCGTACTCGAGCCGAGCTAATGCAGAGCCGTGTATTGGGAGAGTTTGGCCAATAGGCGGAGCAAAGGCCGCCGCCAGCGCCGAATATTCCCCCCACGCTTAGAGCGTAAACTAAATTTGTGACACAGCGTCGACCAATCAGGAGACCTCTACTCCATCTCACAAATGTCTGTAGTGAAGACAAAGGCACAGGCGCGTGAGCCTAGCTCAGCGAAACGCTTTTGTTTGTACGAGACCTCGTGCATGGGAGGCACTTTCCAAAGCCACGCGCTCGTGCCCATGCCTTTGTCTGCACTGCTAGGACAGCGTCCTGAGACTGGCTGAATGAAAACAGTGCAAAGGGTGGGGTGCGCGAGCTTCTTGAGACGCGGAGTTCCGCTCGGCACGGCTCAAATTACAGTGAACTATACTTCGTCTCACCCTATACTTCGTCTCACCTTAGTATGGACTATTGTTAGGCGCGCGTGCTAAAAGCGCAAGCTAGTCGCTTTGAATGAAGCCGCGGCGGCTGCACGAGCGCTCGTGCAGCAAGTGCTCTAGTCAAGGCAGTCAGGGCTGGGCGCTCGCGCTAGCACAGCCTTCGCGGTTAGTCCATGCTAGGGTGAGACGAAGTATAGCATGGACTAACCGCGAAGGCTGTGCTAGCGCGAGCGGCCAGCCTTGACTGCCTTGACTAGAGCACTTGCTGCACGAGCGCTCGTGCAGCCGCCGCGGCTTCATTCAAAGCGACTAGCTCGCGCTTTTAGCACGCGCGGCTAACAATAGTCCATACTAAGGTGAGACGAAGTATAGAGCTCAAATTATACTTCGTTTCACTTTATCTGCGAGCGAAGCCAAAGCTAGAGCGCAAGACCAGCGCTTTTGGCATTTCTCCCGATCTCGCGCGCTCGAGCAAAGCCTGAACGCACGGAGCTTCCGTGCTCGCGCTTCCAGTTTTGCCTTCGCGCGCACATAAGGTGAAACGAAGTATTAGCCCCGTGCGCGACCGAAAGCGTCGCTGTGGTCGACCTTCCACGATTGGCCGAACGCTGACTATGACGTCGGAAAGGGGATTTATCATCGACGGAAATAAGAGGAATGAAAGAACTTTAATTTTGACGATCTTGGCAGTGTTCCTTTGAGAGCGCAATGATTTCAAGCTTCCACCATGCTATTTACAAACACCATCGAACTTGTTGTTTGCAAGGTAATGACGTCACAAGGGGGAATCACAGGAGGGCGCCACCAAAACATCTCGCCGCTAATAGACCTTTCCAATGTTTACAAAATCACAGTCCAGCGTGCGATCTTCACAGCCCAGCACGTGCGTGTTCGTCGCTTCGGAAAGCGAGCAAAGCACGCGCCTACGTGCACGAACGCTCAAAATGCCACCGGCCACAAGCTCGTTTTTGGAAAGGTCTATAGACCTTTCCAATGTTTACAAAATCACAGTCCAGCGTGCGATCTTCACAGCCCAGCACGTGCGTGCTCGTCCCTTCGGAAAGCGAGCAAAGCACGCGCCATACGCACGAACGCTCATAAATGGCACCGGCCACAAGCTCTTTTTTGGAAAGGTCTATAGAACTTTATAAAAAAGGACACTTGGCAGGTTCCATTTTCAGTGTTCGTGCAGATGGCGCGTGATTTGCTCGCTTTCCGAAGCGACGAACGTGCGCGTTCTGGACTGTGATTAACACGTGTGGACTGTGATTTTTGTAAACAGTGGGAAACGTCTATAGTCATGTCACATATTTAGATCACACGACCACCGCTAGGGGCTGTTTCGCGGCCCTGTGGTTGGCCCCGAGATGCTCGCCTATTCAAACCAATGTTAGGCCAAACTCTCTCAATAAACGGCTCTGAGCTAATGGCGATCGCAACGCCCGCAAAATCTCCTGCAGCGTCTACTCCGGGAACTGCACTACGGCTGCACGTCGAGTCGGGCAAGGGCCCGGTGGCCGCCATCTCGCAAGGCCATCTCGCAGTAGCTATGTAAAGCAACTTCATGTTTCAACTCGTCTATAAGGGTGGCGCTGTTATCGTATTTAGCTCGGTTTCGGTGGACGCCAGCGGCCAGGTTTCAAGGGTGAGTTTCCCAACTGAGGTTTTAGTAACGTGGATACTGCGTGTATGTGTCTACTATAGTGGAATCTAGCCATAAATCTGGCTTGGTCTGGCAACTGGAAAAACTCTCAAAGATGGCTACCAACTAACGAATAAACGCCACTACGTTGTTGTTTCAATCTAAGGGAATCCTTCCCTTTTTCTACACCTCCAACATTACATGGCGACGAGGATGCGTTAGAACAACGCAGGAATCGCCCGACAGCGATTTTGAACCGCACGGACCCCTCCACATCCAACAACGGACATCTTGTGTGACGGGATGGGCACAGCACGCTCCCCACGTTTTCCTTCTTCAACGCGCGTGCCACTGACGCCAATAACGTCGGCACCGATGGTTGAAGTGGGTGAGACGCTTCGAGAAATTCGTGGTGGCCTGCGGCATCACAAGCGACGCCCGGAGACCGCTTTGCTGCTACACTACATCGGGGAGGAGTCCAGTCACATGACAACTACTGCGCCGGCTTTCCCGACCCTCCCGCGATGGCACCGGCGGGCGAACAGGTCAGCTGTTCCAAGCAGCCGCGGGCGAAAGCC